>CM029274.1:38477030-38847657 GCA_016920895.1 Vaccinium myrtillus
CCCAGAATTCAGTCCAAAATCCAAATTGAATGGTTTGGTTTGATTTATTAGTGATGTAGTTTGGTCTCGGTTTTTAAAAATTAAAAACCGTGTTAAATGGTTTGATCGGTGGATTTACGCTGACTGTTCCGGTCTAATACCAATCTAAACTGTAAAATACATAAATATAAAATTTATTTAGATGCACTGGATAATTTTTTTTCATATTCAATAAATTTCTTAATCTAATGCTCTATTCACAACCCTATTCTTTCACTTCCAAGAATAATTATTGAACTTGAATATATGATAACATATTCCTATAATTTTAATACTCTAAAACTACACAATTTGGGCCCAGTCAATTTTATTTCCTAATCTTTTTTACTCGATAACTAATTTTCTAATTCAATTTTAGTCCTTTCCTAGTTACTGTTATTCTACTCTTTTTAATTGGTTGATGTTAGTGAGTTTTTGTGATTATAATATAACTCGTTAAGTATAAGTTTTGAAGAGTACTACTTAAAATAGTTTTTTTTAAGAAATATTTTAAATAGTTTATGGAGATGGTATCTCAATTTCAAGCGAACCGTGATTCAAAACCGAAACTGAACCGTATTTACTCATGAGCTCTTCCCGGTAAAAGTTGAAGAAATCCATAGCATTAATGCACCATTCCACTAAGGGAAATTTTGGTCCTTTTTTATTATTATTTTTTTACTTTTCACACTTTTTGAGTTAGGTCATTCTCCTCACATACATCAACTAAAAAAACCCAAAAAGTCAAAAGTTAATGAAACGGACTCTAAAATTGCAGCATATGAACGATGCAGATTTGAAGTGTTCCATAGTCCAAGTCAAGGATGGGAGAGGATCCAATAAGGAAAAAGTTTGGAGCACAAGGTGACAGTACATCAATACACAGAATAATTTCTCTATTTTGAAACCACACCCCATCAATACACAGAATAATACTAGTATTTTATGCACTCCAAAACATCGTCCTGCTCTCTGCCCCATCATCATCATCATCGTCACCACCACCATTACTTCCTCACCTTCTGGTTATTTTGATAGCTTTCGTGAAGAATTGAGTTCCAGAGGACAAGAGAGAGAACAGAGTACGTGCTTGCTGAGTACTGGTGCTGGAGTCTCTGTTTCCTTTGGTTTGAATAATTATTCCTCCATCTCTGCCTCTGGTATTTTCCCTCTTTTGTCCGTAATATATTACTTCCTCCATGCCGTATTGCTTGTTCATAAATCCAATTTTTCATGACACGACTCCTTAGAATATTTGGTTTTTTTATGAATGTTAGTTTGTGAAACTGTATATACTTTTTCTTTGGATTTTTAAAGATAAGTATTACCACGGGACATTCTTAGGTCTTGTTTGCTTATGTGCTAAAATGGAAAATCCATGAAATTAATGTATTCCATTTTAGCACGGGATAAAATGAGAAATCTCATATGATTAATGATTTTATGAGATTTTTCATCTTTGCACGTGGAAATTCCGCAACTGGACAAACAATATGAAAGGGGGTGAATATATTATTTGCAAGCTTGTTTGGGGAGGAAATTTTGGGTGCGGATTGGGTAGGGACACGTGGTGCCCGACATCCAATCTGAGCCGTCCAAACACGTTTTGGACGGCTCAAATTTGATGGGGTAAATTTGCACCCGAAAATTACAAAAATGCCACCCTCGAATCTGAGCCGTCCAAAACGTGTTTGGACGGCTCGAATTGGGTGTCGGGCACCACGTGTCCTTTTGGCACCCAAAATTTTCTCCTGTTTAAGTGCTGCTAATGCCAAAACTGTTTTTGTTTGAGCCAAAATTATAATGCTTAAAAATCTTGTACCTAATGCCAAAACTTTTTTTGTTTGAGCCAAAATTATAATGCTTAAAAATCGCATTTCCCTTTCCAATAGGAAACACTTGGTTTTTATTACTTCTTCCGTCTTTTTTTAAGTGTTGAATTTTATCATCATTAACCTTTTACGTCAAATTTTATCTCCACTTTACACTTTTCACATAAGTTTTTACGTTCACTTTTCTAAAGTATCATCCACTTTAGTGGTAATCGCCAAAAACGACGTCGTTTTAGGCGATTTTCAGGGTGATTTCTAGCACACCCCGGATCCGGGGTGGACACATTTAACCGGTTTAATAAACAAATTAATTATAGATTTCAATGATTTTTCCAAATTCGGCAAACGGGTAGATTTGAAGTATATGTGACTTTCAACTTAGGTTGAGTTTCTTGTTTGATTTTATGAAAGATAAAATCACCCTTGATTTTATTTTATCAAACGTGGAGGAAGGTTGATAAAATCGCAGCTTTTTTGAATGAAAATTTCTTGTGCGAAAAGAGGCTATATAAAAGTTTCATGAATGAAAAGAATTTCAGAATTAGTAAAGTATATAGCTTTTTGTTGAGGTTACTGTGATCATTGATTTGAGGTTAATAGGAACATGGGTTGAAAATAACAGGATTAATGCGAAAAACAAACAAGTTGGGTTAGGTTGGGGAGAAATCGGAATGGATCAACTGCAAGTGTAGACAAGGCAAGTTTGGGAAGGCTATGGAGTGCAATCACCCTGCTTGTAAAGTGGCAAGAGGGGGATGGGTCAAAGTGAAGTGATGGTTCATTGAAGAATGGCAATCATCATTCGGGCATTGGAGGATGCGAACGATGCGCACTTCTACTAGAGTATGAACCTGAACTCTTCAATGCTTATTACAGTACAATCTTTTTTAAGTGTTTTTGCACTATAATTCTTCTCCTAGATGCTCCATTATTTTAAATACTAGTAGAATAATCAATCATAAGGCCTTATTTTTCATTTGTTAAAATGAGTTGATTTTAACAAATGGTTTACCCATTTGCTAAATCACCCACTTGATTTTATGGAATTCCCATTTAAGAACATGGGAAATAAAAATGATCTTGACTTCTAAAATAGTACTCCCTCCGTCCTTTTTTAAATAATACATTTGAAAAACGTGTATTTTGTAGCCGTTCAAAAATGTACTTTCGTAGCATGTTTTTAATTTTTTTTTGCACTAAATTAAAGTGCTCAATGAGCATTTTAATTTGGTAAAAAAAATTTAAAAATTATATAAAGAAACATTTTCTTTAAAGATTTGAAATTGCACGTATTCCAATAGTGATCACTTAAAAAGCGACAGAGAGAGTAATTAGGTTGAGTTTCCAGCAAACTCCCATTTGCTAAAAGCATCAATGTAATTTTAGCAACTTGAATTTAGCAAAATGAGTATGTGAAAGAAAATTGGCTTTTTGCAACTTAGATTTTAGCTTAGATTTTAGCTAAATGGGAAATAAATTTACTTTTAGCAACTTAACTTTTAACACTTTTATTGAAAATTGACCTCCAGCAATTGGTGCTAAAAACGGGAAACTCGGCCAATCTCGAATCACTTGTATCGAGTCTTTGGTGCAATTTCAAATTTCTTGATATCAGCTTTGCTCGGTTTGAGTTTTGAGGGAGGTTTTTGGAGGTAATGAGTAGAGAGAGCTGGAAAGAAAATTTTATTGAAGAGACTGTGCAGGAGAAGTCTTGAGACCCAAACCGAATAAAGTGTATATATCTCAAAGGAGAATAATTTTGACACTCCGCTTTCTTATAATATTTGTCTTATAGTATTTGCGTTATAAGATGGTGGGTGTCAAAATCATTGTCCGCCCAAAAATGGCAAATATTGAAACCATAGTAAACTTCTTTTTCTAATAGTCAACGGCCCACTCCTTTTTATTCATACACGAGAGGGATAAGGTAAAGAGTAAAGGACGAGACAGGTGGCAGTTAGTGAGGGCGATAATAATATGATACATTCATACACACACTAAGCCATATAAGCCTTATAAGCAAGCAAATCCCATAGCTGCATAGTCCGTTCGGAAACTTCTAGAATAGCTAGATGACAAAGCATCACCACACTTTCCACGTGGCACAACTAGGATGCGCCGTCACCTTTATGATGTAATAAAACATAGCTTCTCTTTTATACTACCAGGCACTTCAGATATTTTTTGCTTAGAGATGAGGACCAGGGCTAGGCGTCGACATCATGGTAGTGATGCAGTGGTTTGTGTTATCCCAGGCATAGATCTCCTCCATGCCGACAACTGGGTCCTCCTCCTCGTCCGCCGGCTGGTTGGGGCGGTGCCTGCCGTCATACACGGTGGGATCATTCACCATGTCATCCATCTGTTCACGGAGAAGAGAAATATGTCCTGTGAGTATGTATGTATGTATGTATGTGTATGTATGTATGTATGTATGTATGTACTTGACATCTCTATGACAGCCGCTTAACTGGTAGGACGCAGGAGTAAATATTTTGACTATTTTCCCTTTGGAATTTTGGGGGTTTTTTCCGTACCTCTTTCTCGGTAAATTGATTCCCTTCCTCGAGCTGTTTATTCTGCTCATAATCAAACATGGGAAATATTAAGAATTTTGGTTAGTAACAAATACACATGTAGATCCAGATCCAAAAAAAAAAAAAAAAAACAAATACACATGTAGATGTTTGTGAGTATCTTGTAATGAAAAAAGCGTTCCTCGATGGACTGCCATGTTGGCGCCCCACTTGGTCTCAGGTTACATATTAGATCTAGATGTGATGGCTCGAAATTCTGAGGTGCTATCAATTCTTGTGGGGCCTTCACTTGGTTTCAATCCTCCATGGATTGCCATGGTTGGCCCACCACTTGGTCTCAGACTCTTAGGTTACATATTAGATCTAGACGTGATGGTATGGATTGCCATGGTTGGGCCCACCACTTGGCCTCAGACTCTTAGGTTACATATTAGATCTAGACGTGATGGTTCGGAATTCTGAGGTGCTATCAATTATTGCGGGGGCTTCACTTGGTTTCAAATAGCCTCGCTAAGTGGACGAAATGATTAGTCACTCAAAAATTATTGTAAGCTGGTTTAGACACCTCGAGTTCTAATAAATAAAAAAATCAAGAGCTCTTATTTTAGGGAAATAATTTCCACACCCCTTTTTTGATAAATGCACACGCTTTCTTGTCTTGTAGGACACTTTTATGTGCAATTTTTTCACTAAATGACAAGAAAATGTGTGCATTTATTAAAAAAGGGTGCGAAAATCATTACCCTTATTTTATCATGTAGCATAAACCACTAGCACTCACCAGCACACATGTCCACCTTTCTCTTTATCTTGTTTTTTCCCTTTTGGGTAATGAACCTAGCATGCAGGATCACTTTAGGCTAAAACCCAGATTCCTTCAACCAACTCAAGGATAGTAGTGAAATAAAATGGCATGAGGTGCACATACGACATAAAGAAAAGGAGAATTGATTACTGGGGTGTGAAAATCATCTCTCTTTTGGATTGGAAATTAGAATGAACCTACTATGCAGGATCATTTTAGGCTAAAATCCATATTCCTTCAACCAACTCAAGTCAAGGCGTTACTGGCACAGGATTTGAACACGGGACCTTTGGGATTATGGTTGGTTCTAGTGATAAATGATGGATGTAGAAAATAGGGATAGTAGTGAAATAAAATGGCGTGAAGTGCACATACGACGGAAAGAAAGGAGAATTGATTACTGTGGTATAGAAAATATTACCAGAAATTAAAACTTTGATATGACGGAAAGTAAGGCTTGAATGGAGCATCCGCTTTATAATTTGATTTGGAAAGGGTTATTAACAGTTTGGAGACAAGATCTAGCTAGAATTTACAAAGCAGCATGATATGAGTCTATCATCGCTTGTCCTGTGGTTGGTCTTTGATATCCATCTCCCTAAGAAAGGTCGTTCCTGTACCTATGTCCAAGGTTCCTGCTGGAAGCAAGTCTAGTAAATGTATCGGGTGTGGAGAGGTTGGTGGTTGCAGGTTGTTACTCCACCCTGCATCACAAGCTGGAGCGGGTAGCATGAGCCATCATTACCAAACCACATGCCCCATTTTTCTCTTCAAAGGAACTTATGAGCACATGCTGATTGTGTAGGCAAGGCAGCATCGAAGAAGCAGGCACTGCCACAGGTCATTATCTAAAAGATTGTTCAGCTGAAAGGTGGAGGCAAGACCACTAGACAATAAATTACAATAGTTGATGCCTGGCAGGGTGAAGCCGTTGTACATGCCATGTCCAATTGAAATGTCCAAATGTTCTGCTTTAACGTAGTCAAGTTTCCTATTTGGACATTATATTTTCCCATAATGTAAGGCACAAGTACCCATCATAATTCGTATAATTTTCCACTTAGTCATACAGATTACTTTAGGGGAGGGACCTGAGGCGGATCACCTTGTATGTTACTACTTTTTCTTCTAGGAGCTAAAATACTAGCTTTAATGTGTAGATTGCTTGAGCTAACCTAGTAACGTATGAATCATGAATGATACTGATGTAGTTGACACAATTGCAGATGTGGAGGTAAAAGAACGTAGATTCAAATGTCAAATGCATCACCTCAGAGAAAAAGAGACAGTACTTGTTAAACTTTAGTAAAAGAGAGACAGCAACATGCAGCATTTGCTTTGGAACTTCTTAGTCCCCAGGGATTCAGGGAATGTCATTTTTATCCTCGTTCCTGATGCGCAAGGCCTGTTGACACTTTTTCCCTCAGTCTGTAGTGTGGACAAGGCTAAATGTGACATGGTTAAATCTCCTTTCCCCACCACCACCCCTCCTCTTCCCTTCACTCTCTCTATATCCTAGAAAGCCTATTAATTGGATCGCTTAGAGTTTTGGTAAGTCTGTATTGATTCCTTTAGGACAAAGCTATAAAATGCAACTTAATCTGGTCTATGAAACCACCACCCTTGTTGGATTAAAGTCTACCACTCTTTGCAGTTATCTTACTGCCTAACCTTCTGGAATGTTCTTGTCCTTTTTCTCCATTCTCACCAGGTCAAAAAAGTACTTGTAGTTTGACTTCCTTGGAACGGGTGTAAAGCTAGAACAAATTGCATCTGCTCCAAGACTAGCAAATTTTGTGCGGTAGAGATGTCAATCTCTTGGTGGTCGAATTACCCCAATTCTCCTTCATTAAGCCTCACTCACATAAAATTCTTGCTTCGACAATCCAAAGCACACAGTTCTCAACCTATCTACACATGTAGTATCTGAATCACAAAGAACTGCCAAAACTTTCTTCACTGCAATCATATTTTGGCAGAGATGTTCTGAACCTTTCTGGGTACTACCATGTTGTTATTAGTTGCTGCTGACGAGGTTTAATAGGTTACAATGGTCCTTAGACTCCAAGAAGGACAACAAACAAGTTTTCAAAAAGACTTCCATCAACAAAGTTGAGCATCTTCTGTTATCAATATTTTTGTACGACTTTAGTCTGTTGTAGCCACTCTAAATTGACTTTCAGTCTCTTGCCGTATCTGAAATGTGTATCCTCAGAAGAAAAGACAAATCTAGACGTGAGCTTGTATAACTATAATTAAATGCATGTGTCTTAACCCCAGAAATTACCCAAGACAACTAAGCAACTTGGGAGACGAGTCTATGGGATCCAGGGAATTATGGCCAAAGTGCTGTTCTTGGTAAAACTATAGGCTCAAAGAAACTAACTTGCACGACTCGCACTTAAAATCCCAACCACATGAAAGAGAACACAAACCATCTTTGATCTAGTTATTTTCTTACAAGAACAGCAATTTGCATAGGGGTGCCCTGAAATGCTACCCTCTTGAATTGACCCGAACTAGGCTTGATATCTACTACACATAGATGGAACAGTCTGTATGTGGCTCTGTGCAGCTCTACAAACTTATCATTGGATAATGCTTCTCATCAATCTCGACGAATAACCATATTTGCTGCAACCTCAGAGATGGTTGATAGCTTATCTTTGAAATTTGTTTTTAAAATGGCCAAATAACTATTTTTCCCCTGCTATGTTTTTAGACCAAACGTTACACTTCCCAGTTGAAAGAATGGTCTGTAATCTGGCCATTTAATAACTTCTAGCTTTTATATATTTGTCGGTTACTGCTATGGGAAAAGTTTTTTTGCCTTCTCAGCTTGATTCATGATCCTCTTCGATTGATCTTACCCTTCTTCTCATTAGAAATGAGCCGAACTCTTGAACAGGGATCCAACTGACAAAATGGTCAGGTTTAAAGACAAAATGGTCAGGTTTAAAGAACTATCCCAAACAGGTCACTTTCTAACCCGCGTCCTCTAGGCTTCATAATCATCTACAGTTCTTTTATTCTTCCTTTTCTGGCCAACAGGTTCAATGCCACCCGAAAACTGTCCAATCCCCTTTAATGATTCCTCCAATCAAATGTCGTCAAAGCCCCAACCAGGGCTAATGTACTCCAAGTCCATTTCCTTCTCTGATTTGCTAAAACCCAAAATGAGAAATTGTATCTCTGTGCAAAGCAGACATTAGCAACTGCTCTATGCATACTCTGTTCCTGCAATTTCAGCTTTCTCCTGCTTTCGTTTCCCCTCTACTACACAATCATCTTAATTCATAGATGACACGTTCAACAATTGTGCATTATTCTACTTAATTCTCAAGAGACTTAAATGCTTCATCTAGTTTGTGGTGGTCATTGTAGTGATTCTATTTGGTTCTCATTTTTCTGGTAAACATTTCAAATCAAAGTGTTGATGTTAAGATCTTGAACATGTAATCACGCTCAGATGCAGGAATAAAGAAACTGGTCAAGGAATAACTTCATTTTGCAGGAAAAACGGAGATTTTGATTCAGTAGAATTTCTAAGATGACATACCTGTCCATGGAGAGCTGCTACTGATTCCATCATTAGCTGTGACTGCATAGAGTTTGTGTTTGGTAAGCATCACCGTCATTTATTCCAATAACTAGCTTTTCTTATTGTAATACGAAATGTCTTTGAAATTGAAGTCAAATAGTCTAAAAATATGTAGAATGTGAACGTGCATATAACATTATGGTATTGTAAGAGCTATCCTAAAAGTATTAATATGTTATTGCTACAGTAGTACAGTGTAATGAGGATATCAATCTGTAAAGATCTTGAAATTCTCAGAATGAGAGATGCCCTCAATTTGTCTTACTCTTAACAGAGTTGTGCATTGACTCCTTGAAGACTCTGTGTGTGTGTGTGTGTTCATTCTAACCATTACGCGCCTGTTCTCTCTTTTATCTAGTTTCATCTTCCCTTTCGCTATAGTTTGTGTTTTGTTAGGTACTACTTGTCATGTTAAATATGGAAGTTTGTGACATCTCAACTCATTCATTGAATGCCATATTCTAGACAGAATACTGTTCTCTAATATGATGGGATCAGGCCTGGTCGGCGATTTGTTGTTGTATTGTCACGGTTTAACACTCAGAGAGTAAAATTATAATTTTTCAGTCAGACATGAGTTTGTGTGTAGCCTTTCAGCGATCAGTGGCAGAAGTTACCTTTCTGAATCTGGTTTGTAGTAATATCGAATCTAGTTGCCGTTGTATGGCATCTAGTTGGTGTTCCAATTGAGTGAGCTCAGTCACCTCTAGCTGCTCGACCTTTTGCTCTTCAAAGTATCTGTGCAAAGAATCGTGTGAATGAATCCATTGAAGTGAACAAGTAGTGCAAGAACAGGAGCTGGTAATAGAGTACCTTTGGAGCATTTGGAGTAGGTTAGTGCCATTCCACGTATTCTTGTGATCCATAGGAAGCTTCTGTTAGCATAGATGAACCAGAACCAAATAGTTAGATTTTCCTTTGTCCCAAATCCTGTCTAACTGGTACAAGGGTAACATCTTACAACAGTGGTGATGCTTTAATGCAGACAAGGCACTTGTGAGGGATGATGAGACAAAGGTTAACAAAAAGTTCATGATCAACATCAAAAGATTTTTCTTCAAGGTAAAGAGAGGCAGAATAATTGTGTCAATGTTAACAGCAATCCCATAGCTTTTGTCTTTCTTTTGTTATATTATTGGGCGATAGGTCTGTAAGGATGAACATAGGAACTTAAAAAGCTTTCAACGAAGCTTGACATACGACTGCATTTTTTTCAGCTGTTACATATATGTGTGTACGACATCTTAGCCATGGAATGAAAAAGGTCCTGAAGAACTAGAATTCAAAGGAAACAAGTGGGTTGCTAATGGAAGGAAAACCCTAAAGCTTGGCTGAATTGAATTGTACAATGGTTTTCTCTAAATAGTGTTAGCGAATGACTATTGTCTAGAGAGCGATGCTGTGTTTCAAGTCAAAGGGGTGTAAAACTCTCACATAGGCAAATGAAGCAGGAAATAAAGGTCAACTGTCAATTTCTATGTAAATTGGTGCTTGGTTCTATGTAAATTTCTTGCTTGGAGATTTCAGTTTTCAAAATGAGCTTACTTTTTCAGCATATATTTCTAAACGGAATCAGAACAAATCCTTTACAGGTTGTCATAAAATACAATATTTGGGTACTCCCAAAATATTAATCCCGGGGAAAAAAACCTCTTGCTAATCATTTGGTGGGAAATAGAGTTGCATCTCAATTAGTAGTTGGTCAAACCACTTATACACACAGTTTTGCTTAAGCACAATATATCTATACCATGGAACTAGATATTTTCCAACCTGGGATTCTTGAGCACTCCCGCCAGCTGCTTCTGCATCTTTTCGGGTCGTCTGATAGTGATCAAGGATTTTTTTCAAACTGCATCATAAAAATTTGCCTTGTCATGTAAATTAGTCTAGCATACACGATTACAAATGTAAATTTGTAACTACTGCAAAATACCGTTATAAAGTACGTTCTATGCAGGATATATAATAATCAGAGAAAAAATGTTGTACAAGAACGCCAATAGAGTGAAGCACAGCAATCCTGGTGCTATATAGATACAGACTGTAAGTTGAGTGTTCATGTGTCTGATGAGTCCAAAGGTAAGAACTACTTCAGAAGACACAAATCTTCATATGAAATGGTGATGTTAAGCAGACTACACAGTCATCCTACATATTTACTCTCATCCAGTTCTATACTGGATGAACTGGATGGTTCAACTAGAACCTAGAGTGATATATAATGGATGCTTGCTGCACTTTATGTAGCAATCGTATTGTTTGACAGCAGTATGTTATTTCAAAATTAAGGTATCTAGCAAGGCATCCCTTCCTCCTTTTGAGGAAGAAACATAGTAGAGATGTTCAAACTCATGAGGAGACAATGTTGTTTTTCTTTCAACAAGATTTATTTGATGCTTCTTTAATTGGTTGAATCAGTTTGTTTTTATGTTGGGATGGAGGCAATCAATTACTAAGGAGACGAAGAAAATTATGACAAGGTCACAAGAGATCTCTTACATAGCTTAATAGGGTGTTCAGCAAACTGGTATGATGGGTGGAGAGAAGGGGGCTGCGACTACAATGGAATCACTTGGAGAAGAAACAATTGAGTCTTCAATAACAGTACGATCATGATGGATTGACTAAGACATATTCACGGTGAGGATCCACGATGCATGTCGAGGAAGGGTCCCTTTTGCTCGGGGAGCTCTGGTGGCGTAAAACCAATAAAAGGAACTAATCTAACCAATAAAAGAAATGATTGACAACATAAGTGCCATGGAAGAAATTAAGGCATACACAAATAGGGACATTTGAATCTAGGACCTCCCCTAATTTGGGCTCGTTGATAGGAATCATACAATCCAGGTGAAGACAAAAACTACGTTTGAGCCATTTCACTTGCAAGTTTTCATCCCCCCCTAAGATTCCACCTATTTCAGTAGATGGACTTGAGGAAACTTCAGACATGAGCTCGGTAACACCACATCTTGGGTTGTCGACTTGACTTTAGATGCTTCTTTCTATTAAGTTACCAATTGTTCCAAAGCTTAAGCTCTTACGAAATGAGCCTAACAAAGTATATCAAGCTAGCTATCACCCTCCCTCGCGTGTGACCCCGTTTTGCACGTGTAGATGCAAATTTTCATAGATATAACACAACATAATACAAAGAGGATAAGCAAGAAGAGAGGATACATAGGCAAGCATCGTTGTAGCTGATACATCAAGCATCTCATGTTTGGAATACTCTTCGATCTCACTATCCTCTTGTCACTTGGCACAAAGTAGTTTGGTTCTCAACAAACATTATTAGACATAGTTTTATCCAATGGATGGCCATTCGAGGAGGTTTAAGAACCAAAGACAAGCTCTATGACTGGGGTGGTGTTGCTAGTTATGCGTGCCCACTTTGTGATCATTCTTCTGAAACCCTGAACCACATCTTCTTTGAGTGTCCTTTTCCAAGCAAGTATGGGCTTCCATTACTAATCTATGCTGCATTTCTAAAAGCCCTACCTTTTGGTCTCGCAAAGTGGATTGGTTCTTTTCTAATTTCAAGGGGAAAGGCTTTCCTAATACTTTGGGAAGGCTTGCTTTATCTAATGCAATCTTTTTTCCATGCCAAGAAAGGAATCGCAGAATTTTTAGAGGCATCCAAAAGCTTCCTCTAGCTGTTGTTGGTCAGATCAAGTACGAAGTTAGGACCAAGGCTTCTCAACGCAGAAATGTTACGCTTACTTCTTTATGATGCAGTCCATACGAAGAGGTCATGGGTATTTTGGTAATTTCGTATGGTTAGAAGTTATGGTCCTTATGGATTCGAAGGGTACTCCATTGGATGCAGTCCATATGAAGAGGTCATGGGTATTTTGGTAATTTCGTATGGTAGGAAGTTATGGTCCTTATGGATTGGAAGGGCAGTCCATTGGCTACTAAATGCACCTACTTGGGATTAATTAGGCATTGGCTGGAATATTTAAGGCTTTAATTTGTGACTTTTCAACTCATTGATCTTCTAGAACATTTATAGGTCAAACTACTAGGTTCATTTATGCCTACCTAGACTTCTTGGAAATAGGAGTCATTAATGTGTTCGGGAATAGGAGTAGTACATCATTTGCATTTAACAGATGCTTAGGAGTCTATTAATTGATGTACTTCAAGAGTATGAATGAATGATTGAATAGATGAGAATTCCTGAAGCTTTCAGCTTTTAAGATTTTGTGATGCAATCACATTCTTTAGTGTGATGCTAAAGAGGCCTTATGTGTGATGCCTTTGGAAACCTAGGTGTGAGGCCTAGATCTATCTTCTTAAACCTTTCTTCTTCTCCTCTTTAACTTTTCATGTGCATTGTTCACTGCCCAAAAAACAAACAGCCCCTTTCCTTTGTGTTTGACCATCCTTAATCCTATTCGTATCTCGTCCTACATCACTTTACTTTGCAAAATTGGTGTATTCGTCCATGTGTATTCTAGCTGTTTTGTAACTAATTTGGGTTTTCTTGTTAAGGCTTATGCCCAAGTGATTTGCAACTCTTGAGAACCTCCTTTTTGAGATTTCTAATATCATGTTTGATTACTCTCGCATGCCTACAAACACAAGGAAAAGCCTTTTGGATCAATACACGATTGAACTCCAAGCCTACATTTCACCTACAAACACCCAATTCTCTTACTAGCTCTATTATTCACCTATTTCTACCTTCAATCCACCACCCAAATGGCCTCTCTTACACTATACGAACATACATTTGTTTAGAGTTCAAATTCACGTAGTTAGGATTGAAGAAAGGATTTTTGTGGCGAAAATGTGCCAACTCACTAAGTCCGTGTTGTAGGAGGAAAATTCAAGCATCGATCAATACATTTTGCCTACGTCATTTTTACAATTTGGGCAATAGATAATTCTTTTTTATCTTTTAGCCCCATGAATCTTATATGAGACACTCCCGTTTAGTGTAACCACTTGCCCCATTCCTACATGGACAAAATTAATTTAAAAATTCTTCTATTTGAAATTGATTAGTAGAGATTAGCCACTTTGGTTTAGGGGGATGGAGTGTCTCACATGTTTCTACTCATAACTTAGCTCTCAAACAAGGATTAATTCTTGTTATGACGAACAAATAGTCTTGAAAACTAGATGTTGATTGGTTATTGGTTAACTTTAAAATCAAGTGGCGGGCTGGCGGCTCTGACGTACAGCTTTCTCTTAAGGGTTGCTCAAAGGTGTCATGTTTGGAACCACAAGATTCCTGCAACTACAATTGGAGGAAACCTTTGTCCTTTCATTCACTACTATGATCATTTATGCCTTCTTATATTGCATTCTTCTGTTTGATTATGAAACAAATATGAATCTGTTAAAAAATATCATAAATCGCTCGACTATCAAACGAAAACAATGCAGATACAAAACAATGAAAGAAAAAGTCGAGGGTAAAGTATATCAATGGTTGTTAAATTAGTAACCTATGCATTTTGTTCTTCAAAGTTTGAGTTTGTGAATTATGGCTTTTACACTCTGCTTGGATAGGGGATATATTCCCCTTTGTTTTATTAAAAAGAGGGAAATGTGAGCAAGTTTATTCGTTCTGTTTGGTTTAACTATAATAGAGAGAGAAAATTAGGTAATCGTGCACTTTTATTGTCATATATGTTTTACATATTTCAACATGGACGGATATTGTTTTATTTTTACACAAGTATAATTGTCATAAAATGTAATAAGGAACCAGCGTTTTAAATTAAATGGCTCACGGCGCACCGAGGAACAGTGGTCCCTGGAAGCGCACGGCGCGCGCCATATCAAAGCGAGACTCAATTCATTATAATGAGAAGAATTCTAGTATAGGCAAAAAAAATTCAACATAAGCAAACAATTTTAAAACTTTCAAATGTCATAAAACACAACCATTTCAATGTTTAAACTACCAAATACCAAGCAAAACATATCACAGGAGAAGGAAGAGCAAAATGAAAACAGAGAAGAAGAAGAAAAAGAAGAACAAAGCAAATGGAAATAAATGAATGGTTGAGATTGATTTAGGCATAATCTACACAAAAAAAGGCTAAAACATTCTTAGGGGGCACGCCTCAGCAACTCACCTTGTTTTGTGCGCCATAGCGCCACGACTCCCCGTGGCACAAGAGGTGTGTGTCACCTCGCCATAGCGCTATAGGGCGCGCCTATTTAAAAACACTGTAAGGAACGATTTTCTTTCTTTTCGTTTTTCTACCAATCTCTAAGGACAGTGAAGAGAATGAGCAACCATTGAAATATTTGTTCCTTTACCATGTTACTCTCTCCCAGTCTCTTCCTAAAAAGCAACTCAAATAAGAACTAGTCAATTGAATCCCGAATCCTTCACTCACTTTCCCAACCTCTCATTGCAGACATTGTATTAGGTTCTTCCATTGAGTTGAATTCTATTCAACCTACGAAAAATATTGACAAACATTTGCTTTTGAAGACACGTATCCTCTCTAAAGTCCAAAAGTATGCTATTTGTGTCAGTTAGGTCTTCAGATTTTGTTTTTATAGTTCGTATTAGTAAGCATTGTACAGTAGCTTTAGCAAACATGTATAAATATTATAATTTTTTTTGTTTTTGAGTGCGCAAAATTTAGTTTGGAATACACAAAATCAAGAAATAGCTCCCTAATTTTCCTAGCATGAGGTATATTCTTGAACTAAAGCGTCGCTTTATTGAGGGTTTCCAGGAACAAAATTCTTTCTAAAGAATAAAAAGGGAAAAAATGTATAACTAGTTAGTAGAAATGGTGCCAATGGAACAACATGATCGACTCACTTAAAAGCTCAAAAGACCACAGGCATTGTGATTTGTGAGACACCATAGCAATGATAGACAGCGGATCAATAATAGTCAGAGTATTAGCATGCAAAGAATATGTTGCAATTGGTAGTACAACCAACAGCTATATTCTAATGGATGAGAGACAATGTTACATGCACTCGAGTTTGAGCGTGTATTTACTGCCAGATATATCAAACTCTAAATGTTTTGAAACTCTTGTGCTTAACAGGAAAGAATAAAAAAATAAGGGACTAGTAAGAGATATGTCGTCGTTTTAAAAGAAATAGTAACATGAGAACAATTATACAACATATACAATGAAATTACTATTGAAATAGTAAACTAGGGAATTCAACGGTTTTATACAATTTTCGTATGTTGGCGCATGCTTATATTCTTGATTGTTTTCTTCTCCAAAATAAAATTGGAAATAAAACTCAGAAGTATATTTCAAAATAGACTTATTGGATCCATAGTTGGTATGAAACAAAACTCAATTAGTTAGTTGTCTGTAGGGGGAGAAAAGAAGAGAGTAGCAAGTGATGGTGAAGATACTGAGCGCATGGTAGAAAATCATGAATTGATGTTGTGTTACTACTGGTTTAGATTGGAAATAGGAAGGGTTTATAAAAAAGCCAAAAGGAAAGATGGAGAATGGTCGGCCTCAATATATACTAAGCATAGTGAGAGCAAATTTGGGGAGGGTGTGCTCCAACTTGACCATAATTTGATTGTTTATGCCTAAGTCATCCCAAATCCTCCCTCACTCGCACTCATACCATAAGAGGAAATGGTGGGAAAAATTGGTATCCCCAAAGTACCTAAGATGGTGACCCATTGGCATAAGTTTTTGACTTTTCAAACTGTTGTCCTCAAAAGATGCTTGATTTTCAGAACAAGCCCCCCCACAAAAAAAATGATTCAAGCAAAATTTCATTTTAATCTCAACTCAATAAGGTAATGGGTTTCGAGGAATAAAATTCTTTGTATAGAATAAATAGATAGAAAAGGTATGACCAGTTAGTAAAAATGGTGACAAGGAACAACGCGATAGACTCACCTAAAAGTTCAAAAGACCAGAAGCATTGTGATTTGTGAGACACCATAGAAGGGATAGACACCGTCCGGTTAGTAGAAATGGTGCCAAGGAACAACGCGATAGACTCACCTAAAAGTTCAAAAGACCAGAAGCATTGTGATTTGTGAGACACCATAGCAAGGATAGACAGCGGATCAATAATAGTCAAAAGTAATATCACGATAGAGAATATGTTGCAATAGGTAGTACAACCAACGGCTATATTTTGATGGATGAGAGAGAGAATGTTACATTTACTCGAGCGTGAGAGTTTATTAAATGGTAGATATATCAAACTCTAAATGTTTTGAAGCTTGTGTGCTTAACAAGAAATAATCAAAAAATTAGGGACTAGTAAGATACATGTCGTCGTGTTAAAAGAAATAGTAACATGAGAACATTTATACAATATATACAATGAAATTACCATATTTCTAGTATATTGAAATAGCAAGGTTCTAAAACTCTCTAGGCGTTCCCAGGGCGCCGGGCACCTTCTAGCTTCCAGGGCCGAGTACTCGGCGCCTAGCTGGACAACTAGTCGGGATAGTCAGTCTAGTCGGTGAGGGTCTTTCTAGCGCCTAGTCATCGAGTACTCGGCCTTCTAGACCTTCTTTTAGAACGCTATGAAATAGTGAAGTACTGAATTCAACGATTTTCTGCAATTTTCGTATGTTGACACATGCTTATATTCTTGATTGTTTCCTTCTCCAAAATAAAATTGAAAATAAATCTCAAAAGTATACTTCAAACCAGACTTATCGGATCCATAGTTGGTATGGAAAAAAAAAACTCAAATAGTCTGTAAGGAGAGACAAGAAGAGAGTAACAAGTGATCGTGAAGATACTGAGCGCATGGTAGAAAATCATGAATTAATGCTGTGAGAATGGCGTTACTACTGGTTTAGAATGGAAATAGGAAGTGTTGATAAAAAGAGCCAAAAGGAAAGATGGAGAATGTTCGGCCTCAATGTATATTAAACATAGTTAAAGCAAGTTTGGGGAGGGTGTGCTCTTTAACTTTTCCATAATTTGATCGTTTATGCATAATTCGTCTCAAATCCTCCCACACTTGCACTCATGCCAAAAGAGGACATGGTGGGAAAAATCGGCATCCCCTAAGTACCTCAAATGGTGACCCATTGGCATAAGTTTTAACTTTTCAAACTATTGTCCTCAAAAGGTGCTTGATTTAAGAGAATAGACTCTCGTAGAAATGCCTTACTTCAACTATCATACATCATGTTTCAATTGCATCATAATATTTGTCTTGCCTTCTCTCAATGCTAAGTCGTCTCATTAGGAACATGTCATTAGGTTCTTCGTATTCATATTCGAAACTTTGACGTAGTTAAATTTTTTTATCTCAAATAGATTCGTTCTCCATCTCCATGCAAGAATTGGCTCTATCACACCACCTACATGTCTACCACCCTTTTTTATGCAAGCGAGGTTTGCATTCAACCACGTACTCTCTCTTTATTATGCTATTCATCATTATTAATGCCTACAAATAGGAATATAGAATGAAATAGATCCTCTCCGCTCCATGTTTTGGAATGGAGGAGACAGTCATGATTTAGACTGTCCAATTGTTGCAATCAATGGTTTGGATGTGCAGAAGTGGACATCCAGTCATGACTGTATCCTTTAGTTCAAAACATGGACCAGAGAGGAGGTGGATCCATATAGAAACATGACAATGAGGGTGAGTTGCCAATCAACTATGTAAGACAAGGAAAACGAAATTTACAAAAAGGAAAACACACGAAGAACATCCTTGAACATTGACAGGACGACTGAAAGCAATTGCCATATGTTGGCGCGTACAACATCAAGAGGCATCAACCGAAATCAGTATCTTCCTAGACCCCTTTTTTTTATGTCTTACAGGACAAGCAAATAATACTATAATATACACAGCACAAAGGAGAATGAAAAGACGTCTCTGCATCCGATCCACTATTGTAACACAAAATAACATTAAAAACAACTCCTCCTCCTCCTCCTACTATTTCAATGGACCAAAACTCTAAATGGAATATCGACCACATATTGCTTCCTGTGAGACCGCCTCTACATACAAGCAAAACCCATGAGGAGACTGGAGAGACCTGTCCTGTGAGCTCGAAAATTCTCGGGAAATGGATCATCAACAGAGAGTTTTGGATTTGTATAAAGAAACCCCAAACGAAGACGAAGAGCACAGTACAACAAGAAGCTAGCAGCCATCGAATCAACGGATAAACATGTCTCGTCCAACGAGCAAACTGTATAATACTACTAGAGACTATATTTGGTGGGGGGGATTGTGAAGCACAACAGGCGTACGTACGTTCTCGCTTTTTCAGAACCTACAAACAAGAGAAAGGAGAAAGAAGCGAGATCTCTTTCTTTCTGCTTCGCATAGATAGATAAATAATTAAAGGGGTTAAGCCGTTAAGTAAGGGGGGGGAGCGATTTCAATTGGTACCTGTCACCGCTGCAGAATTCGTAGAGACGACCACGGCCAGAGAAGATGAACAGACCAATATCGACGTCGCAGAGAACAGAGAGTTCGCTAGCTTTCTTCATGAGTCCGCTTCGTCGTTTAGAGAAAGAGACCTGACGACTGTTCTTGTCTTCGATTCGCTTCAACTGGACCTTACCTCTCCCCATTCTTTTCGACAATAAATTAAAACCCTAACCCTAGCTTAGCTCAGGTTCGTTCCAGCCTAGTAGTCTCCTCCGTTTTATAACGACAGATTGTCGTTAAGGAAGGGGGGGTTTGAAAAAGCAGGTTTTGGGCTTGATAAGTTTTGTTGGTGATTGATGATTGATGATTGAGAAGATAATAGTTGAGGAGAGAGAAAGACAGAGAGAGAGAGAGAGAGAGACAGAGGGTGATTTTGATTCCTCGTCATCCTATTCCGGTAGCCGAAGTGGCGAAGTCGGTGACAATGTGGGGTGGGGAGCCTCTGTTGGGATGCCACGTGGAATTTATAGAGAAAAAGGGGGACCCATAGGTGGGATTCGTGGGGCGGAGATGTTTCCTGTGAACGAAGGATGGGTGTGAAACTGCCACGTGTGTGTTTTCCAAACGGAGATATTTTATCCGGACGGAAGTTTTTGGGAAAATATCCTACTAGCAAGAAAGAACGAAAAAAAAAAGAGGCAAAATATCCTGGGTTTTGGTCAAAACTCCAAAGTAAAAACGATAAAAAATAGTAGTAGAATTAATATCTTAGGTAAGAGCCACGGTGGGGTGGGGTGGGGGCTTCCATATGTTATTAGACGGATTTAGATTTATTCTGCATTACTACGAGGTTGATGTCGGCGGTTCAATTTGCTATGTTATGTGTGGTGTAATAAGAGGATGTTTGAGAGCCATTTTTTCACTTTTCATTTTCACATTTTTTAGTTTTGGATGTTTGGGAGACTTTGGTCAAAATGACTTCTCCTAAAATGAGTTTTCCATTTTAGACTTTAGAGAGGAGAAGTGAAAAAGAGGTGGTGATGAGCTTTTCCTCTTATCATTTTTCACTTTTCTCATTTTCATTAACAAAAATACCCACGAAATATATTTTGGACAAATCACTCAAACACTACTCCTGTTACAAAATGCATTTTGCACATTTCTCCCAAACACTTCTACTAAATTCAAAATATATTTTGATCATAATCTAAAAAGTCAAAAAGCCAAAAAGTTGAAAATGAAAAAGTGAAAATGAGGCTTCCAAACACCCCCTAAATGTGAGGAAAAAAATTTGGGTACGGAATGGGTACCACCTGTTCATGCCGAACACAATCTCGGGCGTCCAAAAGTGTTTTGAACGGCCCAAATTAATTCACTCTTTCTCCTCTCACCAAAGCACGCTTTGGACGGCTGAGATTGCTCTTAGAAAACACTGGGTACAAAATACGTGGGCAATACCCACTCGGCACTGAAAAATTTCTCGTGTGTGAGACCCACGTGTATGTCCGGAGTTATGTCTAAATAATGGTATTCCAAGCACTTTTGAAGTATTTGTAGGTGCTCTTTTAGTTACCCTCTAGTGGCCCCAAGATATGAATTATTTGGCTTTCGTGGATTTCGAACGTGCAGCTTTATGGTAGACAAACATTTATTTATTGATGGTGCTCTTAGAGCTCCGTCATATATATAAATATATATCAAAATCTAAAAAGTCAAAAACTTCCAATCCAAACTCAAATGATTTTAAATGTGTGATTTTAAAACCGTCATGCCGACCTCCACCTTCCCAATTTTTTTTTGAAATCCGAACCGTTAGATGTGTTTAAAACGTGTTTTTAAGGTCCAACACGAAGATTTGACAAAAAATAATACCCGGAAGAGCTTGATCGGGGCAGTTTTTCACAAAAACGCTATATTCTTAAAAACACGTTTTAAACACATCTAACGGTTCGGATTTTCAAAAAAAAATTTGGAAGGTGGAGGTCCGGATGTTAGGTCTGTAAAAACACGTGGTTTGGATAGGAAGGGGTTATTGGTTTGGATAGGAAGGGGTTCTATATATATATATATTGTCTTAGAGCACTCTTTTGATGCCTAAGTCAGTATGATATAGGAGATGTGTGTTATATCAAATGAGTGAAGATTCTATTACCTTTTGTTTTAGTAAAAAGATATATTTATAGGCATATCGGATGTGGAGATGTTGTTTGAAGTAGAGGAGATCTCGGAAGACCTACAATGTTGAATTTGAATTGTCCCATATGAAATCTCGGGGGAAGTGCAACGATCATCCTTTTGAACCTCCCGGAGCGGTCGAATTTATTTTATATCATCTTTATCCGGAGATAAGAGACAGTTTGGTGGAGTTTGAATAAATAAACACCTTGTTTGGTTGGTTTTGCAAACCCGGTTTTGAGAACCATTTTTAAAACTAGATTTCAAAGTTGGTCTTCTACAAAGAGGCTCAAAAAATCTAGTGGAAGGCCTTGGACCCACTTTATGATTTGGGTGGGGAAACCAAATAAGACTTGGTTCTCAAAACCGGGCCCTTTATTTTCGCTGCAATCTGTTAATCTGGCGATTTAGGCTGAGCAGAACAGGAAATCCCATCATACCATAGTTGGACATACCAAGCTTTGGTGGGTTTGATTTGTACCTATCATTCAGCTCACAACAATACTTGTGTCGAGTCAATACCCAACCATGAGTCTTCGAGCCCATAATCCTCCAGCTCAAACAAGAAACCTCCTAGTCAAAAACCACCTAGTCCCTTACCTAGTGATCCTTCTGCATACCATACCACGTCCCAACCTACTACTAACTTAACTTCAACCTTACCAAAACCTAACTTCAACTTTTACCGCCAGCCATCACACAGTCTTCCTCTCTAACCATTTCTCCTCACAACCACCTTTTTAATCAAGATGAATCCATGTGCAATCGAGATCTCCCACCTCCGAAATCGATTTGCACCCTAATCAAACTAGAGGAAGACGGCGGAGCCCTTATGACAATAGAATGATCTATCCCTAAGAAGAATTTGGAGATCATAGTGCTCGGAAACAAACGTAGTTGGAGTCCCTTATTACATGGTGGACATGGACAGTTACAACGGAACTTTCCGAGACCAGATCTCGGTTAAGAAGATGGTGACATGGAATGAACTTTTCCCCTTTCTCATCTAACCAAAACTTTCTTAATGATTTGCCTCATTTGGAATTGTAGAGGTGCAAGCAGTAACACCTTCAAAAGAAACATGTGTGAGCTTATTAAGGTACACCAACCAGATCTTCTTGTGCTTGTTGAGACTAAGGTCCCTATTTCATCCATGGGTGATTTTCTCATTTCGTTAATGCTTGCAAATTTATGGACGTTGGTTGTATTGGCCCTAATCTCACATGGTCTAACAACCGTGAGGGATTAGCTAACACTATGGTCCGTCTTAACATAGCCTTGTGTAATAACAATTGGAACCTTCGTTTCCCAGAGACTCTGGTCAGAAATCTCCTTCGGGAGTTTTCTGACTAGGGCTGTTTAGGCTACCTGCAACCCCAAGACCCAACCCAACCCAACCCGACCCGAAAACACCCAATGGTCGGAACCCGATTAGCATTTCGGTGGAGTCGGATCCCATTTGCCAAATCCGACCATTGTTCTGACCATTACCCTTTACTTAACTCACTGAAGGTGTCCCTCTCCCTCTGTTTCACGGTAGGCCTTTTCATTTTTAGTCTGCCTTTAATCTTCCCACCCAGATTTTATTAATGTTGTTAATGAAGCTTAGGCTAACACTACCAATATTTTCGCATGAATGAGGATCTCATTGCAATCATTACGAGTTGTGTCACCAATTTGGAGTCTGTTATCCTATGGAATGGCAAACCCCTCCATTATTTTTTATTTATGAGAGGTCTCAGACAACCCTCTTTCGCCCTATCTTTGATTTTGTCATATGCATGGAACGTCTCTCTGCTATCATTAACCAGAAGGTTATCTATAAAAAGTGGTTTAGTCTTGAGGCATCCCAAGATGGCCCGAGTTTTTCTCATCTATTCTTTGTTGATGTCATATCAATTGCAATAAAGTATGACAAACTCGAAGAAGTGAAAAAAATGAACTACTTTTTATCACACTCATGAGATCAGAACGACACTCGTCTGAGAGACACAACAATCTGTTGTGTCCCCGCTCTACTAGTGTTCCGTATTGCCATATTTTTTTCAGCAAGGCATGTGTACTTCCATGGTTTTACCACTGTTTTATTTGGATGTACAACAACAATATTGTAAACGAAATTTCACATCTTCTAATTCCAAAGGTATATATTACTCTATGCCAATTTGCGGATTATTCCTCTTCCATATTGACGAAAGCAGAATACTCACCCTTTTCTGCCTCTTCTACGCACATAGCATCTCTCATCCCATCTTAATATCTCACCAACAATTAAACCTCTTTGATATTTTTCCCCTCTTTTTCTTCCCTTAATCCATTGGTAAGTAAAAGTTATCAGACACTTGTTTGCAAGTTTTAAAATCTCAAGAAATTATAAATCAAAATGCAGAAATTCCACGTTGTTTTGGTCCTATTCTAATAAGTTTGTGGTTTATTTTTAATTAAAAATGAAACACTAAAACAAAAAATATATGAATTAGTTGCCAATTTCATATTAATGTGCCAACAATTAAACAAGCTTTGACCAAACATCATTGCAGTTCTAATAAGAAAGAAAAATGATAATTATGAGGAAATCAAGAATTTAGAATCGGGACTAATTAATGTATTAATGACAACGTACACAAATCCTATAACAGCAAATATAAGTTTAAATGAATTTACCTTATTAAGTGGAACTACTAGTAAATATAACCAATAACTGAATGATTGTTGATGATTTCTATCTTGTTAATTCTTATATTTGTTAAAGTCTTCATAGGGCTCTTTGTCATTGGGCTTTCAAGGAAATTCCATACAAGCTGAGTGTTATGGGCTTTCAAGCTCCATGGACCACAGTTTGCATGGCCCCAAAGCTAACTTAAGATGTACTATGAAAATTTGAAACCCAGACAATTTAACAGGTGTGTTTCTTGTTTATCTCACAAACCTTATTCTTCCGACAAACAAATGGATTGTTATGGGCCTGCATGTCCAAGTGAGGGGACCGGAAATGTATGATGTATCGATATACTCCCTCCGTCCCAATTTCTTGGCCCCTTTTGGGGAAGCGGGGTTTTAAGGGGGGTAAAAACTTTGTATTGACTTTTCTATTTTGCCCCTAAATTCAGTCAATATTACTGTGACCAAATTTGCGAGGCTAATTTATTACTATATGAAAGTCAAAACATATTCAATATGGATCTTGTTTGATAGATATCAATTAGTTTTATTATACAAAATTTTCAAAATCATAAAAACCATTATAAAATAAAAGATAATAGACTAGCCAATTAAGATGGGAAAAGTACTTTTTAAGGGTAAAATTGGAAAGTGACCCAGTTTTGATGGATGTTTTTAGAAGTGAGACAAATATTTTGGGACATCCCAAAATGGAAAGAATGACCAAGAAATTGGGACGGAGGGAGTATATAATATGAAAGTGCACGTAATGGAGGAATTTACGTACAATAAGTTTTGCAGGGCATTTTTCATTGAAAATAGAACCAAAACAATATTCGGTTCATGCGACGTGAGATATTTCAAAAGTGTACTTCGATTTTTCCTGTCCCTCAAATTCTGAAATCAGCAATGAGATATTTTTTTGGGGGGGGAGCCGACTACGGGTATAGAAAAAAAAAAAAAAAAACAAGTACTCCTACAAAAAACGTAGTGATGCTTTGTGGGGCCCACTTTTGGATCTCACACGAATGATGCAAATCGTTCATTAATTCCAAAATATTTTTTCAAGTATCCCAGCAAAATATTAACTCAATTGGATATGCCTAAATGGTTGATCCAATGTTACTATGTTTCATTCATAATTCCGGGACCTAAATTCTAAATGAAACATGAGAATACTGGATCAACCACTTACACATATTCAATTGGGCTGCTTTTTTTTCAAGGACATTCAAAAACTTATTTTAAAATTATTGAACGGTTTGGATCATTCGTGTGAAACCCGAAAGTGGGCCCCACAAAGCGCCGGTACATTTTTTGTATGCCTTGGGTCCGTACCCGTAGCTTTATTTTTTTATTTTTTATAACTCAGATGTCCAATCTAACTTATATACACATCGATTGATCCCAGTGCCTAATCTCACTCCCATTTGCTGGGAGCGTTGATTAGACAATGTGTAGATTTGACTTTATTATAATTACAAGAATCATATTTGAAGATCTTTCTATCCACTCATCAATTCTAGGTAATGTTTTTATTTCCTGTGATGAAGATCTTTCTATTAATTAACTGCAAACTTAAGTTGATTGATCAAATTAACAAACCTTTTATTCCTTGGGGGACAATTCAGGTGGTGACGGACCACACCATATCGGTTACCTTAGCTTGGACATTACATTAAAAACCACACATTATATAGTTATACAAACAAAGTCAACCTACGTACCTTCTTCCTAATGACAACGTACGGCTAATCTTATACATAAAATTATAAAAATTAGTACACATGCGGATCGATCGAGTACTACTTGTCTCATTCAAGCCTGAAACGCGCTTGAACGCAAGAGATATAACTTGCAGCCTTCAAATCAACACCATCATCTGCATCTACTCCATTGTAGAAACTCTCAAACTTGCGATACGTGACATCACCGCCACCACTCTCCTGTGGGGGAAACAGAAAAACCGTCTGCTTCTGCTGAGGCGTTACGTAGTCGTGGTTAACGACGAATCCAACCGAGGCAGGAGCCCAAGTAGAAGCAGCTGCTGGGGGACCAGTACTAGTACTTGGCTTGATCACCGCGTTTTCAGCCGAAGAATTTATGGCTGTTGGATACAATATCGGCTTTAGAAGCTTCCTTTTCAGAAACCCTTCGCTCTTTTGGCTTCCCTCCATTATACGTATTTTGTGATCATCTCCATTGTAAATGGGGAGGTATATATAACTGGTTGATTTAGTGCAATTGTGTGTTGTGTTGGAATCAAGATTTTGATAAACAAGATTAGAAGGAACCTCTGGACCTGTGGCGTGGACCCCCACAGCTAAATATCTTAGATATCATAATCTCTTTCACTTTCAATAAATATGCACGTCGGTAAGGGAAACTTATTACCTTGCTTTTGTAGCACAACCATGTGGTGCTTTAAAGGCTTTTCATTCTCGCGAGACCCGAAACTAATTGTATGAACAACACGTAATTGTTAGTGGTAAAGCACCACGTTGCTTCTGCTGAATAATCACTCGTGGGTAAGTTTTTTTTTTATGATTTTTTTTCTTCTAGTTTTCTGTTGAGTTGTAAGCTTAATTTAAACACTTATAATTTAAAAAAAAAACAGGATAAGCTTTTCAATAGGTTTTTTCAATAATGGAAAAGGTTGGAAAATTGAGATACTCTACAATAAAAAAAAAGGAGTGGATCATATCCAATATATGTATATATATACAAAGAGATGTGATTTGATTTAGGAAAGCTATTAAAGATAAGATGGTATATATTTGTCTTGGGGGAATAAAATATGAGTTCACTTTAATTAAAGGGTATATCTTTAATTAATTAGAAACCCCAACCTTTCGAACCTTTGATCGCTTAAAACGGAAAAAAAAAAACTTGAAAAACAGTTAATTCCCATTTGGAAGTCTCTATTTGAACAAGATAGAATGCATTTTTCTAAGGTCGGCCAATTAAGCTTATAGTAATTCCGGAGAACATTTTTGCTTCGATCCTTATTCGCTGGACTAGTCTCGTTAACTTCAGATGCCTGTGGATGTGACTAGTCTTCATTTCCGTCACACCCTCTTTAAAGCGATTATTCAATCAATTATCGAATATTGAAGTTGGATATTAAAGTTTCTATGTAAAGGTTAAAAGTTTATGATCCACTTGAAGTTGGATATTAATATAGTTACTTTGTCCCATTTGTCTCAATTAATTTGGACAGCGATTAAAATCGCGTCAAAATTTTAGTGTCTACAAATTGCCCCCACTTCAAGGCTCGAGTGGATGCTTGCTTGCTAGCATGGAAAGCGAGGCTTGAAGTTATTTATCTTGTCGACTCGGTGCAGTGCAACATGAGTTGGTTGTGGACTTGCTAGTGGAAGGCCAACCGTGGGTAAAAGTTGCATTTTCATTTGCATCCATGATGTCTGGCATTTTCATTTTCATCTAAAAATATAGTTACTTTGTCCCATTTTTTGTTTTATATATATATATATATATAATATATATATGTAGGAACCCCTTCACATCCAAACCCCTTTTTACGGACCTAACGTCCGGACCTCCACCTTCCCAATATTTTTTTGAAAATCCGAACCGTTAGATGTGTTTAAAACGTGATTTTAAGGTCCAACGCGAAGATTTGGCAAAAAAAAATACCCGGAAGGGCTTGATCGGTGCAGTTTTTCACACGCTATAAAAACAGTTTTATGAAAAACTGCACCGATCAAGCCCTTCCGGGTATTTTTTTTTGCCAAATCTTCGCGTTGGACCTTGAAAACACGTTTTAAACACATCTAACGGTTCGGATTTTTAAAAAAACATTGGGAAGGTGGAGGTCCGGACGTTATAAAATCCGGGAGTTTGGATAGGAAGTTTTTTGTATATATATATATATATACAATCAGCTTCTAATGAGGGAGTCCTCATTTGAGGAGAAATGAGGACCAAGCACCACAGCCCTTGGATGAGATCCAAGGTCTCAGATTTAGAAAGCCAATTCGTGGGTTAAAACCACTCAAATCACGGGTCAAAACCCATATCCGGGTCAGCCAAACCCCATCCGGGTTAAATCAAGAGTACGTTGTACTCTTCCCCTCCCCTCATTCGACCTACGTTAGGGAGAGATAGAGAGACGAGAAGAGGAGATCGATCAATTGAAGGAGCTGGAAATCGAAACAAGGAGAAGACGACCACCAAGGTTTCGATCGATCTCTGTCGCTCTCTCGTTTCCTCTCTGTGTGTTTGGTTGGCTGTCAAAAAACTAGGGTTTCAAAATCGATTTTGAAGAAAACCCATATCGAAGGTCTCTCTCTCTATCCCTCTCCCACTCTCTCTCGTTTTCTCATTTAAATCTGAATGTGTATTGTTAGCTTCAGCTTGTTGTTGAAATACAGACATTGTTTACTGTTTTTTCCCATTTTCCGACACAAATCGAAGAACCATGACAAGATGAAAACCGGAACAGGATTCGGCGTTTCAACTCTTGTTGAATGGGTTCTGAAAAACTCTTCTTGATCTCGGTTTAGAGTTCAGCGTTCTGAGGTAAATGGCTCCAACAGATAACAGCCATGAAAAAAGGAGAATTTGCTTTCTGAAGGGAGACCCAAGCTGAATGGAAGTCACGAGTTCAATAATTGGGAGTGTAGAAGCTAGGCTTGGTTCAGTTCTAACCAATTTACAAGGTAGAGCTCGAAGAGCACACTTCAAACATCAAACGAGAACATAATTCACAACTAAAATAGTAAGCAAACCGAGATCGAAAAACCTGAAATTACACTCAGATTTCAAATAACAAACCAAAACACAGAGATACTTCGAACACAGAGGTAATCGAAACCCTAAAACGAGAGAGGCCTTCGATTATTCTGGAAAACCTCAGTACTTACTATATCCAGACTTCGTCGATTTGGGTTTTCTTTGAAATCGATTTTGAAACCCTATTTTTTTTAGAGCCAACCAAACACACAGCTCGAAAACGAGAGCGAGAGAGAGCAATCGAAACCCTGGTGGTCGTTCTTGTTTCGATCTTCAATCGTTGGTGGTCGTCTCCTTCAATCGATCAATCTCTAGTCATCTTCTCCTCTCTCTCTCTCTCTCTCTAACGTATGTGAGTAATGGGGAGGGGAAGAGTACAGCGTAAGCTTGATTTAACCCGGATGGTGTTTGGCTGACTCGGATATGGGTTTTGACCCGTGACTTGGGTCCTTTTGACCCGCGAATGGTGATTTTAAATCTGAGCCCTTGGATCTCATCCAAGGGCTGTGGTGCTTGGTCCTCATTTCTCCCCAAATGAGGACTCCCTCATTAGAAGCTAATTCTATATATATATATATATATAGAATTAGGGTCCCTTCCAATAAGGGTCCCTTATCTAAGTTACCATGCGGACCTCACGTTTCCGAGCCAAATTTTGACGATCCGAACCGTTCAATGTTTTTAAAATGCATTTTTAAGGGCCCCCGCGGAAGATTCGTCCAAAAAAAATACCCGGAAGGGCTTGATCCACACAGTTTTTGTTAAAAACGCTATATATAGCGTTTTTAACAAAAACTGTGTGGATCAAGCCCTTCCGGGTATTTTTTTTGGAAGATTTTCCGCATGGACCTTGGAAAATGCATTTTAAAAACATTGAGCGGTTCGGATCGTCAAAATTTGGTCCGGAAACACAAAAAAAGGGCAGGTCCGCACGGTTTTCTTCAATAAGGGACCCTTATTGGAAGTTTATCCTATATATATATATATATTTTTTTTTCTTAACGCAATAGTAAGGCTTTTTCAAATTGTAATAGGGGCTCTAACCCCTACTAGCCTCCCCTAGATCCATCTCTTACCGTCGAATTTAAAATAAAATAAAAACTTGCAAATCGTTGGCTGTGAAAAGAGGATTGGGTATATATGCACGTTGCTTAACATGTACTATAATTATATTTTTATATTGCAGGAAATACAAGGAGGCAATTTGTGGTGTTCGAAAATATAAACAAGTTGGAGAGTTTTTTTTTCCATGATTGGCACTTGGCCACTTAATTGGTAGCGAAAACGGGTGATGTAGGACGCCTCTGTAGGGCAGCCATGTAGCAGCCAACTTTGCTCAAACCCTTGGAATAATTAAATGATTCTAGCACTCCGTTTTTAATAGGTCACAAACCTTTTGTGAGAAGGTAAAAGAGTTAAATCAAGTTTGTAGATTGCTTTTTGAAAGGGGAAAAAAACTAAAATATTTTAGAGCATTTTTGTTGAAGGGTTTAAAGCCTCTGGCAGTGCCTTATCCTAAAATATAAGCAAATAAATACTGCTGACTTAAGTATTTCTTGTTTTGTCTTTATTCAATTTTTGTCACGTTTGTTAGTTTTGCGTCACTTTTCATGTCTTTTGATTTGTATTGACGTGAGGAATCGGAAAAGTAAAAAATTATGAGAATTACCCAATTTTTTTGAGAAATATCCAACCAAAAGCCACCTTAAGTCAATTAAACTGACTTAAGCTGGCTTTTATTTGACTGTTTGTGCATTTGCTTTTACTTTGGTTGACAATTATATATTTCCTTAAGTGCTCATTCAAAATCGTCTTAATTTCTTATCAATTTAAATTACACAAATAATTAAAAGCACAAAGAAGATGTGTGAGTATTCGCATGAAAAATGTGATTTGGGAAAAAAATTCACATATGTATTTTTTTTTTCCATTTTAACACATTAAAACACACTTAATATATTTATTGGAAAACCTATTCCACCTCTCAATTACCAAACATTAAGAATTACTCCTACAGTCTACTTAAAATAAAAAATTACCTTAACATATACAGTATGTTTAAGTACAAGGGATTGTTATTTCAATTCCAAAGAAGACTATACTAGTGGCCATGTTCGGTTGCAAGTTTTGGTTTAGTTTTGGTTTTGATGACATCATCATTTCTCTCATTTCTCTCTCTATCTCTCTCCACTTATTACACCTGCTTACATCATCAAAACAAAACTAAACTCCAAACCGAACAAGGCCAAAATCCTTGTGATAGTTTAGACATGGATAAGGATAATATTATTCTATTAACATTAGCATCTAAAATAGAAATCGCATTCGTGTGAAAGACATTTTTTCTTGCAAGTGGACAGGCATTTTTTTGGGTTAGTTGAACCACTATAATACTAAAAGTTAGGGTCCCACGTTCATTGACTACTACGTAATTTGGGCATTGGGCAGCAAACAAATCGAGTTGCTTGCGAGGAGTTTGTGGCTCGGCTCAGTTAATTTAATAATTGAGTCGAGTTCGAGTTCGAGTTTGAGTTTTAAGTTTTTTTATTAAACGAGATTGCTAAAACTCGGTTCATTTATATAGGCTCGATTTGTTTAAGAAGGCTCATAAAATAAATTATCCTGCCTCAGCTCGTCAAGGGCTCGGCTCATTTACGAACAAACTCAGCTCGAGTTTCGAGTTTTTTGCTCGTTTACTAAATGAGTCGAGCTCAAACACTACAAAGTTTGGATTGACCCGACTCGTTTACACCCCTAATTACGTTAAGATCAGGGACGGAGCTAGAATTTTTGCGTAATGAGGAAGGGTTATATCTGTGAAGGAGGGGCAGGATTATACAATTTGATGATATACACATTTTTTCAATGTAATAGTAAGGTTTTTTCAAATTGTAGCAGGGGCGACAACCTCTACTAGCCAGCTCCATCCTTGGTTAAGATATATAACGATATCCCTCCTTGATAAAGCAATAATACTACGAGTACGAAACCGTGCGTACGCAAAACGCACGGATGGTGCATCTGCACTGTCCAAAAGCACAGTCTGGGTTTTATTTACTCTTTGATTGGTAAGAAAGCTTTTTGACCGGTCAAAGAGTAATTAAGATCAAAACCATCGATTTATTGAAATGGTCGCTTAAGATATACGCATACACATTGCGCACGCACGCGTACGTACGGATAGACAGGTTCTTGATAAAGTCTGTTTCCATGTTCACGACTGCCACCTTTCATGCACTCTTAATTGTTGGGATTCTTCAATTCTATTCATCTCGGAAAAAGCGTTTACGAATATAATTTTCATAGATGCGACATAAATCTAAGAGTACTGTCACATTTATATTAGTAGAATCCCCAGCTGTGAGTGTTAGCTTGAAATGAACAAATTCCTTAGCATCATTATGCATAAAATTTCAAAGCGAAAATTCTATCTTTGACCTGGCGCAGACGCAAAGCTATTTTATTGTGGCTTTTAGGTCACAGATTTGATTATCGGAAACAATTTTTTTTTCCTTTTTATGTAGCATTATCCGTTTGGACGAACCCTGCTTTCGCTCGGCAGATTTTCTTTTGTACTCCTATGTTCTTGACCAATAGGGTAAATATTCGCCCTTGCAGCCTTTCTTCTGCTTTTGGGATACTCAACAGAGAATTTTATGGGTGCGCTTGAAAGTTCCATTTGCCTTTTGCCTTGTGATATTTTAACCAGAGGTGTGGGATTCACCCGTGTGGGCCGGATGAACTTAGGCCCAGAGAGAGTGGTTAGGTTTTATCTTGTAACTTTAGAAATACTCGGATATACCTTGTTTATTGTGTGTGACAAATTGAGAGAGGCAGTGAGTGTGAGAGAGAGCTACACGAGAGAACAGTGAGAATATCATTATTGTGAGATTGAGAGTGAGTGTGTAATCACCAAGGATTTATCTCCGGATTATAGTAAAATCCCCCTCCTCATGGAAGTAGGTCCGATTGGCCGAACCACGTAAATTGTGTGTCTTGCTCTCTCTTTGATTTTACTGCTTTTGTGTGTTTGACATAACAAGTCTGGGTGGATTTGTTACTTTGTTTATTTGTGCTTTTTCTTTGCCAAAAATCAAGTTGATCGGATATCTTTAAGTATCTCATCAGAACACAAATAACTTTAAAAGAAATAGAACAGAAATGGACACAAACACTGGATCAAAACCACATTTTCAAGTTATTTGTGTTCCGATGAGGCACTTAAAGATATTCGATTAGCACACTTGTAGTACTTGACGAACTCTACGCGGTGAATGTCTCCGATCATCGAAAAAATGTCGGCGCTGCTGCGCCACAAGGCTGCACAACACGGTGATGTGCATGGAATGCACAACACCCCCCAAGATCCAGGTCCCACAAGGTCTCACCACCTTGTTTTAAAATCAAGTGCACGGGAACATTTTCATTTAAAATTGTCAAATATAAACTTGTTTTTAAATCTGACAACCATTTTCTTTTCTTTTTCAGTTTTACTTCACTTCGTCGACAAAAACTTGGGTGCCGGCTGGATACCACGTAGCGCGTATCTTAGCCGTCTAAAAGTGTTTTCGACGATCCGAATTTTAGAGAGAGAAGGAAACGTAGGCCTGCCAAAATACTTTTGAATAGCTGAGATGTGCACTTGAACACAATGTTTGCAGTACCCTATTTGCACGGAATTGCACCCAAAATTTTCTCCACTTCATCCCATTTTATTTGTACAACAGGTAGGCCTACGTTTGTCTGGTTTTGTTCACCATGAACCAAAAGTAAGAGCCCAATTTACTATGATCATAGCTCAATGGTCAAGCCCAATAAACAAAGGACTAGAACGCTTTGGACCCAGTCCAACCCAGTAAAGATAAATGGTTGGAGCACTTCTAACCGTCCGATTGAGCTAAAATTTTGTAGGGCCCCTCAGAAAAATGTTTTAAGAATAATGAACGGTTTGGATCACTTTTGTGGAACCCAAAAGTGAATCCCCAAACGCGATCGGTTCGTTTTCTGTACAAACCAATCTGTACCCGTATCTTTATCCAAAGAGAAACCCGATCTAAAACGAGCCCTAACATTTCGATTTTTTTTTTTTGAACTGCCCTAACATTTCGATTGTACCAGCTGTTTTCTTCTCCTCCAAGAACCCTCAAAAACCCCTTATTTGGTCGGGAGAGAATATTCGAGCTTCCAGATTTGGATCTTAGATAACTACTGCTGAAGAAATTGGGTTGGGTTAGGATGAGAAAATGGCATTAACGAACTTCATTCTGACGGTGGCCGGAGTTAGCGCGGTGATTCTACTGATGAGGAGTGATGTCAAACAATCGGCTTCAATCTTCAAGCGCAACGTTCGTCAGATTCGACACTGGCTCGAACAAGAGTCCTCCACTGCCGCTAAGTACTCTTTCTCTCCTTTTGTATCTGATTTTTATGTTGAGAAATTGGTTTTGCACAATCAAGAAAAGAACACAAGAAAAACCAGATTTTTAAAGATTTTACGTGATTCCTCAATTGTGTTGTTTCCCGCCGTGGGCACTGCCACCTACACCTCACGACCTGACCGTGCAGGTGGAATCCCGAATAGTTAGCTAAGCGCAAATTAGACCGAATCAGGCTTCCTTATCCTAGCATTTTCTAGGTTAATTATCTTCAATATCAGCTTATGTCGGTGTATGTAAATATGGATATGTATAATTCATAAGGTGCTTTTGTAATTGGATTGGTTGGAGTTTTTTTTTTCTTCCCCTTCTTTGGAAGTACATTGATTTTCATACTGGTCTCTGCTTTCAGTGCTTTATGTAGTAGTAGTAATTGGAATCCAGTTTGTGTTTGATTTGCATTAGAGCTTCTCCTATGGTGTTGTGAAAAATGACATAGAGCTACATTTTCTTGGACAGTAGCTCCAATCGGGCTTCTGTATAGCTGGCGATTGCTTTAATGTATTAAGCGTCAGTTTGGAACTCGTGGAAAGAAAAAGAAAACTGTTAAGAAAGAAAGTGTGGAGAAAATGTAGGGGAAAATGTAGTGTGCTCAAACCTACGATTTCCTTTTGTCTTCTCCCTGTTTTTCCAAACCAAACAGGGGGAGGGAAAATGTTTAACTGTCCCTTCTCTTCCTTTCTTTTCCCTAAGATCCAAACAAACCCTAAAGCATCATTACTGCATTGGAGTCCTGCTATGTTTTTAGCATTTTAGCATTCTTTGGTTCAACTTGCATTCATTCTCCTAAAACCTAGAAAGAGATGGTTCAATGGCAGTGCTGTAACTTGAGGAATTATTTTTGGCAAGCCATCCCAATTTTTTAGCTCCAATGGGTTTCAATGTATTTAGGATTCAGCCAAAAAATGGTTGGCCAGTTCTTCAGTCAGTTTTGGCTTCGCTGCATCGCCAAATTTCCCAATGAACTGTCAACTTCCCAATGAACAACTACAAGTCTACACCGATCAAGAACTTTGACGAAAATTGGGAGAGAGATGAACTTGTAAAATACCTGAAGTTACCAAGTTAGAAATCATCGAAGTTCCTAGCAAAACAATTTGTGTTGAGGAATAGTATAAAAATCCAACAGAAATTGCTTGCGGTGAAGAAAAGACAATAGATCTGTAATTTCTAGATTCACTTGGGAATGATGCCAGAAAAACCTGGACTGAGACATCCATTGTTAAGACTTAAGAGAGTAGCTGACAGAAGCTCATAGAGAAACATAAGCAAACATGAGAGAAAGACTTTCTTCCATTCGAGATTTCGTGGCCACCACAGGTGGTTGCCAAAATGAGACAGAGAAACCTAGAAGGTTGACAAATCATTAATCGAATTTAGAATTGAAATGGTCCTTTTTCGAATCGCGAATCACACCAATTCGGTCGTTATTTCAAAAGCACATGGGAAAGTAAATTTATTGATTTGGGTGACAAAAATGCATACTATAATTGCAAATTTTAGACCTAAATCAAATAGAAAGCTTGTTTTAAATGATGGATTGATAATCATGTGGATTAATAGGTAAGTCGCTTCTATTGCAACTTGTAGGAGATGAGAATTCATGAATCCTACTATTAGTCCTCTTTGTGAAAAAGAGTTAAAAGTACAAGGCAAACCCTTTGAAGGTCTTTAGGGTGATTGTGTGCCTTTTGTATTTCAAAATAAATCTTCCATTTCTTATTACATTTGATACTTAATAAGAGAGAAATCTATTTTTTGTTGTAAATAAGGAGAAACATAGACAAAAAGATGGCATATAACAATACTAAAGACTAGTAATAGTTTGAACCCTTATCCAACAACAAAAAAGGCAAAAAAAGAGGGAAATTTGAATTCAGCAAATTGAAGGTGAATCAAACAATTCATCGATTCGATTCACCGATTCATCAATTCAGATAACCGATGCAACCTAATCGTATCGGTTACCCACTAAATCGTACGATTTTGACAGCTATGACTCCTAGATGGCGAGATAAAGTGAGGGTTTGGATAGAGAGAGAACCCATAGCTGGATAAGATGAGACACAGAGAGAGAAGTCAGTTTCTTGATAGGAGAGAGAATTTTGTTTCCATAGAAAGAGCTTATAGAACCTTTTTGGAGATGCTAAGTTCAAGATAAATCTATGCTTTGATTGGTGTAACTGTAGGTAATTCCATACTAGCTAGACTTATTCAGTGGCAGTAGGAAAGAGTACGTATTTGTGATAGCTTCGGCTTCCTTTCACAACATTGCATTTCTGCTTCTCTACCTAGTTGTCTTTTCATCTTCCTCTTTCTTTATCTATTGTAGCTTCAATCCTTCAGCTTCCTTTTTGTTTTCATTACATCTTTTCAGGGTTATAGTGGAGTCTAGGTTGTCACACATCTAAAGTGAAGGTAAAAGTAAACTGACAGTTGGGAGGACAATTACCTTGCTTCGAGCTCATTTCTTCACACAGACTAATTCTGTCACTATTCCATTATGGTCTTCTCAAGCTGACCATGACATAATGGTTGATTATGTACAGTACTGCCAAAAGTTATTATTTGCTTTGTCTTGATGAAATACATTATGTGGCAATTATTAGCGTACAAACAAAAGTTCGTGTCGTCATGAAATAAATTGTTTGGGAAGGGAAATAAGCATATGGCCAGGTAGGTGGCTTCGGTCTCCGCTTTAACCATTATGTAAATCTTGCATGTCAATGAATGTTTAGAATTTCTACCCTCCTTTTCTGCCACGGTGAAAGCTGTCTTCAGTCAGCTGTTCTGTATTTCTTCGTATCTTATTGCAACTTCTATGGATGTTTCTTTCATGTTTCCTTTTTCATTGAGGCTATCATATGAAAATAAAATTAGCTAATTGATCTTTGCTTTTAGGGAAATGGAGAAGGCAAAACCCAAGGAGCTGTCTGGGAAAGATCTTCCTAAAGAGGACAAGCACTAGGTGTTTCAAATAATACATGGAGTTTATATCATAAAGCTTCTTGTTGTCCATTTTCTTTTGGTTTACCAATCTATCCTGTACAAAATTTTGACCAATTTTGGTTTGTGTTTCTAAGTGAACTCTGTAATATGCACTGAAAAAAGGTGTTCTGTTTTGGATGAAATCTTATGCTGTAGAAATCATCCATCTAAACTCTTTAATGTGAATGAGGCCCGCTCCAGTCGTTTGTGTTCATGTGATATTGGGGCGGAGGTTTGAATGTGAAAATACCAAATGGGCAAGGAACTTCTTAAAAGTTAGAAGTAGAGTGCATGTACGTATTAGTTAGAGAAACATGAGAGCCAGTTTTATATCTGAAGATAAAGAGGTAAGAGCAACTGGCAACTGCAATGGTTCTGGCTAGTTTTTGGTAGGCTTGATACGTGGTTTTTTGCTTTAACAATCACAACTATTGGTTCATTGTCACTTAGAATAACTCTCATGGTCAGCTGATGCACAAATGGCAACAACCATGCTGCCAAATTTGGCCACGAAAATGGATGATCTATTTTTTGGCCGCCAAAACGGCTCCCCATTGGAGCCGGGGAATTTGGCATTGAAACAAAATATGGTGCTTCAAAAATGGCTTTGCGTTGGAGATGTTCTAAGAGCAAGTCCAGTGGTCAGCTATTTTGGCACATGCTATTCCCAAACATTGGCCATGAATAGTGTCATTTAGCCAAAAAAATTGGCAATGTTGCTACAATAGTGCATGGCCATTTTGTAGTGTCATTCTTTTTCAATAATTCTCCTTTATCATTTTTTCAACTACCAAAGCTCCGACCTCAGCTCCTCTCTGGGCTCCTTGCTAAGCTTCTTCTTTAATATTCTCTCTCTCTCTCTCTCTCTCTCTCTCTCTCTCTCTAACACAAAGATTTTACCGGGAAGGATTTGGTGGTTAATTTGGTGAGGTGGCACAAATTAGGGGTGTACATAGTCTGGATTGGACTAGTTTTACAGAAATCCAAGAACTGAACCATATATAATAGAGAACCATAACCAGTCCGTCACACATATGGAACCAAACTGCAACCAAACCGTTAGACAGGTTCGATTTGGTTCAGTTCCCGATTTTAAACCATTTTAGCATCCAAAAATTGTGAAAAGCAAACATGAATAACATACTACTAATTCTTTATAATAGATGAAATAATTTCAACTTCATTAATCTTGAAAACTTAATTTGTCCCTAAAATAGATCTACAAGCCCAACAAAATAACAAAATAACAAGTACTCCCTTAGTTCATTTTTAAGTGTGTTGCTTCATAAATCCAACTTATTAAAGAATATCATCATTACTCATTTTACATCAACTTTTACCTCTAGTTTACACCTTTCACATCAATTTTTACCTTCATTTTTAAAAACCCATTAACTTTTCAAAAGAGCAAAACAATAATTGTACAAACTTTTACTTATTAACTTTTCAAAAAACACACTTATTAAGAGACAACCCAAAATATAATACTCAACAATTAAAAAGGGACGGAGGGAGTACTATATAAAATGTAGGTGGAAGAGTTTTGGGAGAAATTTTGGTGGGTTGTGGGATGCATCCTTTATAATCTTTATTGACACACAAATACAACATATTTATTGTCATAGTTTTCAACTATTTATATAGATAAACGTTTTGATTCGGTTCGAACCACGGTTCCCAATTATGGAACCAGGGACGAGCCAAAACATTTGGTTCTCATTTTTTTTAGAACCAAAATCAATCCATTAAACCACAATACCAATTCAAATAGACCTGTTCGGTTCGGTCGATTCAGTTTAGCGGTTTTTTTGGTTTTCTTGGACACCTGTAGCACAAATGGCTAGTTGGGGGCCACTTTTTATGCTATTTTTGGTAAAAATTGGGTGGAGACATTTTGGATGGAGTAAAAATAAGTGGAGACATATTTGGCTGGAGAAATGGCACACTATTGGGTAAGGGATTTTTGCAATTTTGGCCAAAAAAATCATGCCATTTCTTCACCATTGGAGCTGCTCAAGGATCATAAGAATAATGAGCCAATTTTGTGATCATCTTGGGATGGCCTTTTGGAATTTTCCACCACTTTATGGGTTACGCCGACTTGGTCAAGCTCAAAGCTGTCCAAGCAAAATGAGATGGCCTTGAACCCCTAAGGCCCATCTGTCGTTCAACAGGTCTGTGAGAAGATTACCTTAGCCGAGCAGGGCCGGTCCTGACGTTAGGGTTGCCCAAGCCCGCTCTAATCTTGGTTGCCCCCTTACGATCAAGGGAAAAAAAAAAGAAGAAGAAGGTTACATTGTATATTTTTATATTGAACACGATAAAAAAATCACAATTAAAATGTAACCGACTTTATGATGAGCATAATCTGATTTAAAAAAACTTCTCATTGCATTTCTTAAAGGAGATTCTTCTTCTTCAGTTGAGTCATTATACTAACTTATCCAATAAGTCATTTTCAATTGAGAATTTTTCCTATTACAAAAGTAAGTTTTTATCAATTTCATAAACTTCTCTCCATTGAAGCAACTATAACTTGCATTGCTAAAATCATAATATTGGGTCTCCTACATCTTGAAGAGTTCTTTTAAAAAAAAATAGAATACAAAAATTCAAACTAAAACGATAAATAGATAAATGTAAAACGATTGTAGGAGTTTGTTTTGAAGTAAATAAGAAAGTTTGCTTCATATTTTAAATATAATATGTAAAAAAAACAATAAACTGTTCTAGCTCGCTCATTTTTTGGAAATTTCCACCATTGGGAGTTTCTTTAATTTGGGAAAATAGTAGTAAAGTGAGAAAAGAGAAAATATCGTTTTTACATTATTGTTGTGTTTGTTAAATGCAAAATTTCTAACAAAATAATTGAGTCGTGTGGTTTCATAAAATTGTAGATTGAGAGGGGAAAAAAAAAGGAGTCATAAATAATAATAATAATAGTAATAGTAATAAAAAAAAAGGAAGCAGAGGAAGGCCTAAAAAGGCCAAGGTAAGAATAAGGCAATGCGGGGGGATCGAGTCGAACACTAGTCATACGGAAAGTAGGGAGCATCCTTTTGCCACGAAGGCAGGGCAATGACTTGTTTCAATTTTGGAAATTTTAAAATATTTATACATAAAATCATTTTTTTTTTTTGCCCCAGCCCGGGGGGTTGCCCAAGTCCGAAGGCTTGCTGGGCTTACCCCTGGGCCGAGCCTGTAGCCGAGGGAGTTTCTTGAGGTACAATACCAAAGCCAGTTGTTGATTTGTGCATCCGCCATGGCGGCCTTGGGGTTTGAAGAATAAAAGGAACCGAACGATGTGATATAAAAATTATATTGAATTTTTTTAAAATTTAAGAGAAAACAACTAACGAGATCATATCAAAAAGTTAGGTCTAACTCTCAATTGTGTAGCTAGCATTGTGTTGAATTACTATTCCTAATTTTTATCAGCTCGTACATTTTTTAATTACTATGAAACCCTAAACAATACTCATTGTTTCGTTACCTAAACAATACTCATTGTTTCGTTCACCTATGAGAATCTCTACCTCAATCATCCCGATGTAGATACCTTGTTTTATAATTCAGATTCAGCACTTAAAACTGGATGAATTAAGTAATAAATGTAATTAAGTAGATTTGATAACCACATTTTACATTACTTAAAAAATTAAGTAGCTCTTAAAATGCAAGGTAAAATGTTGACAAATATTAAGTAGCTTCGAGCTACTTAATTTTTACTGAATTTCTGAGTGGTTTCATTTAACTATTTTTTCCTCCACCAGACCATCACCACCACTTACACCACCACTCTACCACTCGCCCACTCCTACCACCACTGCCGCCACTATACCACCACCACATTGCCACCACACTGCCACTCTCACCACCACCACTCACACCACCATAACCGCCACTTCGCAACTCCCACCACCACTGTCGCCGCCGCCATCCCACCGCCATCACTCCCACCATTATTACCACCACCACCACCACTGACAACACCATAGCCATCACTCCACCACTACACCACCACCACTCCGCCACCACCACCACCACCACTATTGCCGCCACCCAACCACCACCACGCACACCACCACCACCATCGCCATCACCCGACCACCACCACCACCACTCTGCCACTCCCACCACTAATACTATAACCACTGACACCACCATCACCACCACTGCCGCCACTACACCACCACTACTCCCATCATCACTCTCCCACCACGAGGCCACCACTCCACAATTACAACCACCACCCCACAATCACAACCACCACCGCCGCTATACCACCATCTTGCCAATATTCTATATATTTTTATTATTTTGATAAATGTACTTTTTTTTCATTTATTAATTTCATTTTTGTATTTCAATATGAATATATGAAATGAAAGACAAAGTAAGATAATTAGTGAATTTAACACCAACACCGCTATACCACCATCTTGCCAATATTCTACATATTTTTATTATTTTCATAAATGTACGTTTTTTTTTTCATTTATGCATTTCAGTATGAATATATGAAAGACAAATTAAGAAAATTAGTGAATTTAATACTTCAGCTCCTTATACAGATCAAACAACTTATTTATTTCAGTGCTTAAGATTCATTACATATCAAACAGGTTATTAGCTTAATAAATTCAGCATTCAGTTTTCAGTACTTAATTTTCAATTTTTCAGTTTTCAGCTTTTAGCTTTATCAAACAGCCCCTACTCATGGGTGGAATGAGCTAAAATTACCGGATGGACAGTGGCGGCTCCAGAAATTTTTAGTAGGGTGTTTAAAAATACTTAGAGTCTATAAACTCTACAAATCACAATTAAATGACAAAAAAATTATCCATTAATATCATAAATGCCACCCAAAAACAACAAAAGATATTATATATATATATATATAGCAATTTTCCTTAACGAGTTTTCATATTTTGAAAGCATTGTGTACAAGTTAGTGATTTGGTGACTCACTAGGGAATGCCAAAGATTAAGATTCATTTTTGACACCTCAATATTTAATTCCTTTGCCAATGTTCCATTATCTAGCAAATACTTGTGCCTGAATGCACTTACGAACATAATATAGCCCAACATAAATTGAGTTTCCATAAAGTAAATTGAGTGTCTTCTTTAAGAAAAGAATCACTAAGCCAATGCTCCAACTCCACAGCTATCAAACTCCAAAATCACCACACACAAAAAAGAAAAAAGAAAAAGAATTGAGGAAGATAAAGCATCACTTGGGCACAAATAAAGCAAGATCTAGAAAACTCGATAAAACTTAAGTGTCAATATGACCAAATATTGTAACGATGTTCCTCTCATGCTGTTAGTACGTCCAGATCTATTTAATGATGATAATGAAAGTTATTGTAGCTGCCCATCTCCAACTGGTCTTCACCGTTAGCTTGGTGTGAAAAAAACAAATATAACATTCACTATTCAACTATGCGTTAATATCCATGAATATATTGTGCATATACAATAGAGACCTATATGAAGAACCAAAGTTTAGAATCTCTAGAATTCATATTTTTTTCTTCAATTTATTCTCTCTCTCTCTCTCTCTCTCTCTCTCTCTCTCTCTCTCTCTCTCTCTCTCTCTCTCTCTCTCTCTCTCTCTCTCTCTGTGTGTGTGTGTGTGTATTGTCTCTCTCTCTTTATTCGAGTTTTTAGATTCTTTATTTTATTTTGATAATTAATAAATTTTGGGCTTAATTGTTGAGGTCACAAAGAGAGTTAAAGACAAGACACATGCATGGCGTGATTCTATTGTCGGTATAGAGAGTAGGTGCATGTTTTCGTTACAAAGAGAGAGAAGAGGTCGTTCAAGAAAGAGAGAGAGATCGAGAGTGTGCTTATGTTATATCACACCAATGATCTAGGAAATTTTAAACGGTTAGGATTTATGTCTAACATAAGATTCAAAAATTGCTAGGTTTTGTTATATAGATTTTTGGGTTGAATGTTCAAATTGTTTGTGGGTTGGGTGTTCAAGAGTATTGGAATTGGATGTTCAAAACAACTCTAAACTAAAATTAATACTGTGAAAAAAGAAATGTATGGCGTTCGCTTGACCACCATGTGTAAGGTGTGGAGCTGTCACTGCGGATGGCACCTTCGAATTCTATCCACGCGAGAACATCATTCACTGTTTATATATATTTATTTTTTTTTGAAAAGGCAAAAATATATATAGATAACGTGACAATGGGTACATCAAGCGAAAAAAGGAAGATCCCTAGGAAACATGACATGCCATGAGCCTAGAGAAACAACCAGAAACAAAGTTAAAGCATCCAACAAAGTATTGGATGCATGTGAGGAAGGAATTATAAACTGACCAGACATAACAGAGAAAACTAAACTAGAGATCCCGAGATCATGAGTCTCCCAGAAAATTTCAGTAACCAGGAAGCCATCACTTATGGAAAATCCCAGGATGAGACCAAAGTAAGAAGGCAGACAATCCTCAAGCTTCATTCTTCAGTTAACAAGCTAATGAACATTCACAACCTTGATTCTTCTGATCCCGTCAAGACATCGTTTGAAATCATCAACTGAGTAATTAACCAGATTAAATTTTGCTTTAATCCACCATGCCATTCTGGTTTTGACTAATTCCACCACCATTCACTGTTTATATATTGATCGGCAAAAGAAGTAATATACATACATTAATTTCATCCATGTTTACAGCAAACGTTTAAGGGTAGACTAACTTCAAAATTCTGTCTTTAAAATAAGATTCAATAATCCATTATTTGAATATATTTGAAGCTAGGGTTCAAAAGGGAGCAGGATAAATATGCATCTGAGTCAAGATTTGCTCGAAATTGTCGGTAGGCTTGTCTATTGGATGTGTGTGAACCCCTTCGTAAGTTGTTATCACAACACCTTCATCTTTGGACTGGCGTTGCACTTGTTTCTTTACATTGCACCCTTGATAAGTACACCTATAGTAGCTTCTGCAACAAAGGAAAAAAAAATTAAATAAATAAATAGTGTCCATGCACTTTTTCTACGTACCCAAATATTTTTTCTCAAGTTTCCAACAAAAAAACACTAGATAAATTGTGTTGATGATGATCAATATATTCGTGCATGGCGGAAATTCATGCATGTTCCTAATGAAATGAAGCTGGTGTGAATTTGACAGCAAGTCATGTAACGAGTGTTGCATGAAAGATCATTGCTTTAATTTGCTGAATCATGATCTCGATGTAGTCATCATATACTATTGACTCCAAAAACCTCTTTATATCGAAATTTATACTGACAGCTATTCTTGCATGGATGCAGCTAGGGAACTAAGAACATCTTTGGAAGAAAAAAAAACCACAAAATTAAATCGACAAAATACAAGCTAAAAATGATCACCTCCTCTTTACCTCTCTTCATCCGTCCATTGCATAGTCGATCATAATCCCCGCCAAGTTTCTCTTTCATCTCTTTTGCACATTTAGCATCAAATTGGTATAGATTCTAACATTTGTTGCTCTGATTTACTTTAAGTATTCTAAGGTTGTTAGTTGAAATTATGCAAAGGTGAAACAAGTCCTAGAGGGGGGTGAATAGGACTATCAATTTAAAAATTCAATGTTACCAAGTGATTCACATTCACCCCAATTCCATGGCTATATAATCAAACCAACAATTTCAATCCAAAGTAAATAAACTAATGAGACAAAACACACGATATACGTGGAAACTACTTAGGGTCTAAACACCCTAAGCATAAAACCACGGCCTAGTCCTACTCATGCATTCCATAAATCAAAAGGTTTATAAGAATTAACAAGACTAGGAATTACCCAACAAGCCCCTTGTGACACCTAGCTCCAATTCTTGATGTAGTACCCCGTACTCCTCTTTGATTCTATGGACTCCACAAGCACACCCATCTTGATCTCCGAGTCAACTCGACACCGGTCCAACCGGCTCACGTAGAAACAAGGCAACACAACATGATGTATGAAAAAGATTGGATTTTTATGAAAGATTTTGAAAACTAAAATCAATCTAGAGTGGATCCATGGAGAGGAAGACTCTAGATTGAAGAAAGATGAGAAGAGCAAGCTCAAATCATCAAGAATATCAAGTTCACAAAAGAGAGAAGAGATGGGACTTTCTCTCTCTAAAAAGGGCTGATTTTTTCTCAAGTGGGTATGTGAAAATGAAAGAGAAATGGCTTTTATAGTGCCCATTTCCGTGCTCCCCAAGACAGCCACTCAAAACATGACATGTAGCCACTTAAAGAGTCTGTCAGACCCGTGTAGACGCGCGCAGACGCACCGTCAGGATTTAGACACTTGGCACAATCTCAACAGTCAAAGCCACAACCCTACAGACGCGTGTAGACGCGTGCAGACGCAATAAGCTCAAAGCTAAATCCTAATGCCAAAATCATGGGATAGCAAAACCCAAACAAGGCACTAATAAGCCAACATTATGCACATTAAAACATGTTATTTTGGATGGCCTAAATGCAAAACTGATATGCATGGATATACCTCAACAGATTGAGCTTCGAAACACTTGTCTTGGCTTTTGCTTGATCATGAAGCTTGAGATTCTCGAATGAAGCATCTAAACTCAACCCTAAACGCTCTAACTCCCAAACCCCCAATAACAAAATTACAGACTCCGAAAGGCTTGACATAACCCGGAAAATGCCAACAAAACTAACATTAGTATCAAATACATAGAATCTGAGTTAAGATTGAGAAACTATTATTTAAATAGGATAAGAAAATGCACTTCCTTTTTGTTTTGTAGTGAATTTTTACGTGTAAATTTGTCACAAAAAAGAAAAAAGAAAAAGAAGTGAGTGCATTTATAAGAAAAGGAGGTGTGAAAATCATTGCCCTAGATATAATTATAATATATGAATAATTTTCCTACATATTGCTTAAGGTGTAAAGCATGAAGGTCTGAGAGGTTTGGGAATTGCATATATTTAGGATATTAACTGTTTGATCTGGGAACTTGTGTATGTTTTGGTAGGAGTATTGATGTTTATGAATGATCTCCCAAACTCTTGCAATCACCACTGGTTAATTATACTTTTGAAGATTTCAACTATTGCTCTATCTTTAGTTAAACTCTTTGAGAAATATAATACTAAAATGCAAATATATTGGTTAGGACGAACAATCGACTATAACTCACATAGCGCTTGATGAAAATAATATTCTGAAGGTGTCAAAATGCTAATATAAGAGCATCTATTAACTCACTCTTCAAATTATGTAAAAATATAACAAGAGTATAGTTTGAAGCTAAATTTTGCAGATTCAATCTGCTGGAGATGCTCAACATCTTTGCTTGTAAGATAATTACTTTGCGGCGCATTAAATTTAGCGTATTAATAGCAAAGTTGGGGTGTCACCCCCTAACATTAACACCTGCTTCCGCGACTGCATGGCTGGAATGCAACACTATGACATGCTACCGATGAAATTTAATTTGTTTCCATAATTATCTGGAACGGAAATTACAAATCACATGCAATATGACTGAATTAAGCTCAATTTCTCCATCTCCATTAATGGTAGCTAGCTGAACCTCTTGTTATATGAGTATTTTGATGTCGCTACACTTGTCACTTTGTTCAAATTTGGCATATATAGAAGGTTATTTATAGCTGAAAATTAATTAGCCAAGTCCCATTAACTACGTACGAATATTGTAGGAATCACCGGCTACGCTTTCTTTCCTAGGCAGCCGAGACTGTTATCTCAAAACACTATGAGATCTACTAGTGTACAATTCCTAGAATTGAATTACAAAATATAGAAGTTGATCTCTTGTGGGCAAGTATATATCTAATTACAACACATTCTTATTAAAATTCGAATCAGATATTTGTCCACAACATTTGAATGTCTACTTTTTTATGAATTAAATGGAGATGTTATGAACAACTATTTTGAATTTAAATCGTTTTAAGGCCCGGGGGTCTATTTCACAAGAGATTAATAATTCATTAAATTTGTCACAAAAATGCAAGAGAAAAGAACCTAATTTGTTGAACTTTTAGTACTCTTTGTGTCCTCAGTTAATTAAAAAGAAAACCTAGAACAGTGATGGAAGCTTAGTGATATAGATCAAATCAATAACCCTAATCCGAACTAAAGCAATGATTAGATTCCAGTAAACCCTTTTTTCTTGTGAATTAACCTAAAACGGGTAATTAAGTGGGTAGATCAAGTTTTCAAAAAAAAAAAAAAAAAAAAAACCTTATCAACTGACCATGGGAAATTTTGGTTAATTTCTCAACTTCGTTTTGAAGAAATCATAGAAACACAAATTAAGAAAGGTGAATTAGAGAAACTCAAATAGTCTTTTTAATAGAAGTAAAACTAACCTTGGAAATTTATTGTTCTTCACTGCTTTCTGACCATATTTCCTCCATCGGTACCCATCATCAAGTATATCAACCTGAGTTCTTGTCTGGAAAGCAAATTTGGGCTTCCTAATTTTCTTCTCACCTTTCTTCTTACTCGTTTTCGCTTCGTTTTCAGGCACCCTAATGCTTCCACTACCGGAAACATCTTTAACTTCGGATGTCCGAGCTTCCATGATCTCCGTTTTTAACCCCAAAAACCCGTTCGAATTTTTTTTATAAAGATCCATATTTGATGAGAAAGAAGAAGATGGTTGTATAGTTGATGGACAAGGAAAGAAAATCGGATTATTCTCCATTATTCAAGTTTATATATGGAGAAGAAGAAGAGATATAGATCCAGAGTTTATAATGGAAGTGGTCTAAAGAGAAAAGTAAGGCGGCTTTAGGCCAAAATCAAACAATCAAAACGAGGAGAGTATATATGAAGGAGACAAGAGTTTTCTGTACGACTTAAGAAAAAGGTACGTTTTTAGGGTTGAAAAAAATGTAATTAGTTGAATCCAATTGGAGAAAACAAGGTGGAAAAATGTTGGCGGCTTTCGTGAATCATAATTAATATAAGGACTTTAATTAGGAGTGGTGCATGTAGAGGAATAAACCAGTCTTTTCAATTTGTGGTGCTGCTGAATGTCGTCTAAGGGTAGAGATATAGATCCAGAGTTTATTATTATTATATTTTTTGAAATTTATTCTCTCTCTCAAATATAGGAATTTAATTCTATGGTCATTGCCCGGTGCAATTTCCAATTATTATCAGAATTATAGTACATTGCTGCTGCTGCTGCTACTTTACTGTTGTATTTCATAGAGCTGTAGCCATGGTGTATCAGGTGTTTGGTCACATTTAGCATTTTGTAATTTTGGCCTTTTCGTTCTTGTTTCTTGTTGACTACTTGTCGACTTGTTCCGTTTTGGGTCCGAGGTGGTATATGATTGTCGTGTGGTTGGGTGCCAACCTAATTCACATTGTGATGCCTTTTCCCTCGGTCCCCATTAATCTTTGTAACTCATATTCAAGGATTAATAAAACTCCCTTTTAATTTTCAAAATGAAGAATTATACTGTAGTACACTAACTAAACAGCCAACTATGTAAGAAAGGTGCAATTTTAATCAATTACTAATCAAATTTAAGATTGAAATCTGTTTTATTGTTTTAAATCACTAACTAATGATTATTTTTTTTCTTATATATATAAAGAGAAAAACAAATTAATGAGCCTCTTAGGAAATTAAATGAAGCAACGAATTACATTGCAAAGGACACATGCATGATCAAATGGTGAATGATTAAATTTTGTAATAAAAAAGAGTCATTGTCTAATTTAGTGAAGAGCTAACTTTGAATTGGCACAATTTGTAGTGATATGACAGCCATGCTTCATCCTCAATGTTGCTTTCTGCAGGTAGTAGAATTCAATTTGAAGAAGGTAATGTTTTCACATAGCAGACACATAAAAGAGTTTTAAAAAGTGAATAAACAAGAAACTAGGTAATTAAAGTGAATATACAAGAAATTAGCTTTCATTGATATGTATAAAACATAGCCATATTAGTGACTAAAAAACTATATAAATTGGAAAAATATGCATACTACGGAAACATAGACTAATTTAAATATATAAATATTAACCCGGATTAAACAAGAAACATAATATTAAAATCTAAAAACGAGGAATGTCGAAATTTACACGTAGATTGATGCGACTTGTGCCTAACCGAGGAATATCGAAATTTCTACGTCTACGTTGTGACTTTTCACATAATAAAGCATAATACGATCGAGCTAGAATATTATCGAAGATGCGTCGCGCTAGCTACCGTAAAAAATTAGGGTTACCATTTCCATCATTTTTTCTGTCCTCTCATCAAAAAGGAGCTCCACATGCATGAACAAACTATGATAGTGCTTACGTAGGGTAATATATACCGAATAATTTTCCATTGGAATGGCCAAGGTGGTCCTTGGGGACAATCATACATATCAAATACAAATTCGGCCATCGAATAAGACTGATTAGACGGGCCAGCCATGCCTCAAATTTCCCATTTAATGATAAAAAAAGAAAGAAAGAAAATTCATAGCAAAGTATTATTTAAAGCCGAAGTAGTCATGTTTGAACACAAGGCTAAGAAAGAAAATTCATAGCAAAGTATTTATTTTGTTCTCTGACTATGTAATTATCTTTTCTAAGCACAAGGCTAAGTAAAATACAGGATTTATTTTGTTCTCTGACTATGGTAATTATCTTTTCTAACCGGAACCTAAGTAATAACACATTCGCATTCTCCCAAATATATATATATATATATATAATATTTATATATACACAAATGAATGGATTTTGCATTCGTGATTCTTAATCGAGGTTTATTTTATTCTCTAACTATGGTAATTATCTTTTCTAACGAGGAACGAATCACAACCGTCAACCTAAGTAATAACACAGATCGATAGAAGTGGACATATATATATATAGAACATTTCACAATGAATGGATTTTGCATTCGTGATTCTAAATCGAGGTTAATTTGCAACATAGGTTTGGATGCTGAATTAGTGTTTGTGTCTATGTGTTTATTTTTCCTACGAGCATGTTATGTTGCTTTATTCTTTTGTATGTTTGATGTGTATGCGTTGGTATGTATATGGTTGCCTATTTTACCTCGTCAATTACTTATAACCAAAAGTGGAATGAAAACATACTGATACTAAATTGAAAGAAATATAATCTAGAAAAGATTGGTTAAAACGTTAAGATGCAAGTGGCCGGAGTGATATCGAGGTGATAGCCAGGCATGCATCATGTACCATACGTTCCGTAGAGATTTAAACCTCACCAACTATGACTAACAAGAATTTTGTAGTTCTTCTTCGGTAATCAAAATCTTATTGAAATTAAGAACCAAAGATATAGAGCGAAATAAGGAAGGCAAACGTTCCTACTACTAAGAAACAAACAAGAATTTTGTGCATCACAAAGAGAGAGGACAAGGAGGGAGGTTTGAATTCCCCAGCCAGAATTTTGTCTTTGGTTCTCAATTAAGGAGTCCTTAATTTTTTTAGATTGGCAAAAAGTTTATTGAGAAAACTTGACAAATGGTACATTAAGTTGAGGGAGAGGAGAGGTGAATCCAACAAGGATTGAATAAAATAAAACATCTGTTGGGACAAATTCTAATAACCACTCAATTAAGGAGCCCTTGATAGCCATCCAAAAAGTAAAGCAATGCCTTGAGTGGACATAGGTTACCAAATAAGGCGACGCGGGTGCACTATGGGCAGAGCCAGCTTTGACTTTTCGGAAGTGGCGGCTTAATAGTTTTAGAGGCCTGAAATAGACTTATTAGATGAGGCCCTCCATGTATTTTGCATAATAAATTTTTTCAACACCTGTTTTCATAAAAAATCATTACAAAATAATTATATCATTGAACAAATTTAAATATATAGTCATGCAAAAATAAACAATTATTACAATATATAAGAGGCTTACATGTTTGGGGCTCCTATTTTTTACATTTTTAGGGTTCTGAAGCGGTGGCTTCATTAGCTTATGCCATGAGCCGGCCCTACAAAATTAAAAGCAATGCCTTTTTTTTATGGACTATCATAAGGGTCACCAAATTAGGAGGCCCCCTAAATTTCATAAATTTTCAGAAGCCTAAAGCTGATGCACATCATCCTTAGCTCAAGACCGGCTCTAACTATGAGGTAATGAAACCTAACAGCATTTCATGTAGCAACAACTTTGAAGGTAGATAATAAACTACAACAATGTTGCATGCATGCTTAATGAAAAGAGGCAATCAAGTTACGGTAAAATACAACAAGTATTTTTATTTTGGTCGCCCTGCCAAGGGTTTTGCGGCCTTTGCCCAATCCAAGGGCTTGCTGGCCTTGCTCTTGGGCCGGCTTTCAAGTTACCCAGTCAAATAAGCACAAGCCATGTCACGGTATTGGAAAACAAAAAAAATCTTTTGACTTTTTTATTCACTACAATACCCTTTGTAGTATTTATTTAATAATACAAAGGTCCCATGTCCCCGTGGCATTAGCCATGGGGCATGCACGAGTTAACTTAAAATAAATGATTTTATCGAAATGTTATTATTAACTTTTAATGTCACAGTTCAAACAAAACTTTGCTCTGACTCTCTATTAGTGGGTGATGAAATTAAGACATACGCGTAAACTGACCCGAATTCACGCATGGTTAACTACAGCACTTGGATAATAGTACAATTCTAATGTGATGTTTGGATGTGGCTAGCTTAAGATTTTTCTCCCAATAAAGAGAAAGTACAAGTGAGATTTCAAAGTAGAGGACTAAAGCGAAGCAAAGAGAAGCACGTGTGTTGGAAATTTGAATATAGAGGACATTTCTCATGGGAGTGGTCTGCGGCAGCCCAACCCTCAACTTTTTAATAATAAAGCATAGATTGGCCTCGATAGTTCGTCCGTTTATTTGACCGGATATCAGTGGCGACTTTAGGAGTTTGGAAGTATGTGATTATTCATAAACATTAAATATTTTTACCAATCATAAATCAAATAAAACAGTCACAGTAATGGTAACTAAAAATCTTGTTTCAACAAAAATCACATTTAAAGTTGAAATCGGTATGATTTTTCTTCGTACATTTTTCTTCAAAAGGATTAGCGGAAGACAAACGTTGCGCAATTGACGGTTTCCTTCACAAACTTGTCCATATTGTCTTAATTCAACACAATAACAATACTACATAAGCCCAATGCAAATCTCAAACATATTTAACAAGTATTATTTCAACGGTAAGGGACACCGGCAACGAAAAAGGCGTTTGAGATGAGAGAGACACAAAGCCCTTTCCTTTTTTTTTCTTTTTTTTTGAAAGTTGCGGAGTTATCCAACAGTGTCATCAATATATTAATGGGAATTCATAAATGAATTTTCATTGGGTCGGCTAACCCCACTCCTCTTATATTGTCGTTACCACTGCCGGATATGAGTAATAGTTGTGACAATATTTTTAAGGTGATTACAGGTTTGGCGTAGGAATGAATTTGTTTTTAAAATTAAAAACTGAAAAATGATTTCACATTCCCTTTTTATGCACCTTTTTGTTGTTTTTTTACACTGAGACACAAATATATGATCACAAAAAGTATGCAATAATACAATCTCATGAATGAAATGTTATTTTCTGTACAATGTAGGGTATTATTCCTCTTCACAAAAATGAGAAATTACTCGTAAACGGAACATGGTGGATATTTCTGTTTCCTTTGAAATTTCAAAATCTGACGGGCCCACGGTTTCTGTGAGCTGGTTTTAGTCCCCTTTTCAACATTTCAAAGACCAAGATTTCCCATTCCGTTTTTGACATTTCAAAGACCATGATCGATCATCGTGGATTCGTGGTATAGTTTCGTAGAATGGTAATCATGGAACGAGCACAATTGAATACTTACTGATAAAGAATCTGGCACCTCTCCAGGGACAAGGGGAGGCTGCAGCAGCTGCTGTGCAGCCCAAAACAGTGCCGTTTTGTGGCAAACTCAAGTATGCGATCTTGTGTCGGGTTCCACACAAACGATCTGACCCGCTAAATAATTTTAAAATAATTATTCAAGTGGTCGTGAAAAAAATCAGGCTCATTTGATTTGTTTACGTAATTGATCTAATTTGTTTGATTTTCATTCAGAATTAAGGACCCTGTAGTTTGAAAGAATCTTCAAGAAAAGTTATACAATTTTGCGCTTAATAACTCATTGATCTGAACCATAGGTATTGTAGGGTTCGTTAAGAAGAGTATCCAGTAAAAAAATTATCCTGATCGGACATTGATAGATAGGTATCAAAAAAACTCATACTTTTAGTTTTTTAATACCTATCGATGTCCAAACAAGATAATTTTTTTATTGGATGCTCTTCTCAAGAAGCCCTACAATACCTATGGTTCAGATCAATGTATCACCAAGCGAATAATTGTATTACTTTCCTTGAAGATTCTTTCAAACTACAAGGTCCTGAATTCTGAATGAAAATCAAACAAATTAGATCAATTACGTAAAAATATCAAATGGGCCTAATTTTTTTCACGACCACTTGAACAATTATTTTAAAATTATTTAGCGGTTTGGATCGTTTGTGTGGGACCCGAAAGTGTGTCCCACACGATTGTATTTAGCAAACCACTTGGGTTTGCTCACAAAACAGCACTGTTTTGGGCTGCACAGCAGCATCCCCTTGTCCCCTCTCCAGAGTAAGCGAAATTTCTAAATTATACCACATTGGGGCACGGGTGTCCCACTAAATCTAAGTCATTAAAAAAAAATAGATGAATCTAGGCCATTAGATGAAAACAACCACAAGAAGGAGAGTGTTTTTGCTCTTTTCCTGCACAATTGTACTTACTATGAACACAGGCTTTACTTACCCCAATTTATGGCATATACGTGTTATAAGTGTGGTCTATTTTTGTGGTACGTGTGATCTGTTTTTGTAGTTTATAAATCCAGTGTTCGTGGTAAGTAGAGCTGGGGCACCGGTGCCCCAATACCACTTTGGGGCACCACAGTCGGACTCGTGGAGAGGAGTTTCCCATCCAGTTCCTCTTTTTTTGGAACTATACCAGGTTCATAATAATGATTGGAATTTTACATTATGTAAATCTCGTGAGATACTTCAATCTTACAAAAATTCGTTTTGATCGGATACTGTTCGATACCTAATCCAAAAGCATTTATCTTGAAAAAAGAAAAAAAAATATGATTTCGATCCACTGTGCCTAATACTTTTTCAAGATTAAAGTGATCTAATCAACACAATTTTTTTATGGTTGAATTACTTGTCGAGATCTATATAGTCTATGATTCCGATCAAGAGGAACTTGATGGAAAGCTCCTCTCCCATTACTAGAGAAGAGCCAGATCCTAAACAGGGGAACAGTGCGGGTTTTTTTTTTTTTTTGATAAGGTGCGGTTTATTAGGTTATTAACAAGATAATGTGTAGAAAGCCCAATAATACACTAACAATCATAGGGTGAGATAGGGCTTGGATAAGATTGCGGTTTAGGCCCACTGATTCAGATGGGTCGGCCCGGTCACTTGCCAAGCATAGTACTGGGTTTAGCCGATTAAAGCCTTAAAGGCCCTCCTGGTCAGGGCAGAAACGTAAATCTCCTGGGAGTGGGGTTAATATCTAATTGAAAATTGTTTGGTGCTTATAGACCAATGCAAAAAGGTCTTTTCCACTACACATTGGTGTGAGACCCACAGAAAAGTGCGTCTCCTATACCGTAAACGAAGCCATCTCTTCTGCCTCAATCGTTATATCCATTTTCGTTTCCTTTCTCCACTGATGTTTTGATCATTGGAAAAGGAAATGCAATCAAAAAATGGGGGATAATCAACACTCAAACCTGCTCTCCGTAACTGAAGGAGAATTCGCCTAACGCTTGTACAATTTACGAAAATGATCTGGAAACAGCCCTTCAATTGCAGTTGGATTCGTAACTAACTTGCCACCGTCGTTCTGAATCTAGTACTATGTTGTGCCGGAAATTCTGGAGCCACCTTTGTTTCGATCTATATGCCCAGTTAGTCTCTTCGTGCAAGAACAATCTATCAAGCTGTTCTCCGAGTCCTTTTCCCTGAGAACTGAATTTCCTGGACATATTTGTATAATGCATCCCAGAAAAACTGAATTATCTAGACCACTATGATCAACATAAGGCAATCTTCACATCTCCAGACTATTTTAACATTCATTGGAGTTCAGAAATATGAGCTGCAAAGGATGCTAGCTCAAAGACGTCAAGGAAACAACAGAGTAAAAAGTGACTTCAGCTTTATTGTAGATATGAATAAAAGAACAAAGTCACAAACTAGTTCTTTCATGGTTATCACAGCAAGACTTATCCCAACTACTGGGGTGTCTATAGATTCGAATCCAATTTCGATATTATGAATGAGAAAACGACCTAAAGATTACATGTAAGCTCGCATCCGAGGCCGTGCGATTGACTGAGCCCCGTCAACAAATATTGTGGTTCCAGTCATGTAACGTGAATCGTCGCTTACTAGATAGATAACAGTCGAAGCCAGGTCATTTCTTACGTCAAGCCACCTGTTGAGTGGAGCTGCATCCTTTACCAACTTTTCTGCCCTTTCCTTCCCCACTGACAACGGATACTCATCATTTAGGTGCAAGCCACGGGCAATTGCATTAACCCTGATTTGGTGTTTCCCCATATCCAGAGCAGACAGCTGAGAATAATGTTCACAAACGTAAATAACAACAGTTTTAATTAATTTGCTAAATGACTCTCTAAATTGCTTCAATGTTTCAGTGCATTATACACGGAAATCCTATGTTCAGCAGGCAAAACATCTCAAAACCAGATAAATCTACCTTAACCAGGACATAGGTGGAGTGGAAAACCCATTTCCAATGTTATATGCATTGGAGGCACCCCTTACAAAACCCACCAAGCGTTTCTTGTTAATGGGCTTCCAATCGTAACGGCCAAGTCATAAATCTGGTTACAAAACACACCAAGCATAACAAGAAGAGGTCACGTGTTTCCAAATTCAAGTCCAACGGCACGCATATCCCAATTCAAGATATCCATGTATTTATGTCAGCTGTTTACATGGCCATCCTTAACTTCCCTTATGAAATGTGTACGTGAGCACCAAGTTTGGGCAAAGAATATGAAAGCAGAATATGTTTGAAGTATGTAAAAGTTGAATGTTGACTTACTCTAACTAATTGTTGTACTCCTGCCAAACATGAACCATATGCAGCAGCTCCTTGATACAAGCCTCTCTCAGCGCCAATTAGTGAGCTCATAAATACAATGGATCCCCCTGATTTGTGATCACGCATTCTTTTCCCAACAGCCTTCAACAAATACCATGCAGCCATGAAATTTATTTTCACTATCTTTTTGAACTCATCTTCAGCAAGCTGTAGAGGATCCTGCATCTTTCCTGTTACACATAATCAACCAAGAGATCAGCTCATGTCCCTCTACACTACCCATTCATTAAGAATCATTTCAACATCAGTCAGCTAAAGCATGAAGGGGAAAAAAAAATGGCAAAGGGAAGTGGTTCGTCTTTTGTTTCTAAAGAGCATCACAAATTCAGGTAAACTATTGCCTGATTGTGATAACAGAAGCAATAAGATTTGTTCTTAGACATAGTTTATCCTCACGTCCTTTCCTCTACAACGGGTTCTGCAGTGGGATTATTTGTACCATTTTCAACCGATTTGTTACTAATAAAACAGTGCATGTCACTTTAAATGAGACACCAATGTCGATATTTAAAAATGTAAAAAGCGTTTTCCCCATTTCCAAGGTGAGGAAAGATTATACAATTCTATCGGATACATTTTAATCGCTGAGTTTACCAATGTGGAATTATGGTTGAACTCAAGCACGTGACTTTTCCATAGCAACCAACCATCAGAGATTTTTTTTTACCAGGTTCACAGTTACTTATTCACCTTTATTTGGCGGGTTAAAACATTCACTAACTAGTTGTAGCAATGTCACCGATGGCAGAGATTACAAAATTGTGTTAAAAAGCTAACACTATAACTAGTTGTATGATTGACACAGATGGAAGAGACTACAAAATTGTGTTAAAAAGGTTGAATGGCATGATAGCCCACTATACCTATTTTATTCATACTTTACATCACCCACTTTTAAACCAAAAGAAAATGCAAGGACGGAACATCGGCTGGCCCATATTACTTCACGGTCTCAAATTTTCAGATATTTTAACTAGTAGAAGACAAACAAATTATTGTTGTGCTACTTATGGTTAACTTGTTCAAGGCCCAATCATTCCAGGAACTATTACTTGATAACAATTGGACTGCCTTTTATCACGGTAATGACCTTTTTCTTAAACAAGTAACTAGTCCTATTCCTATAAGTAAAATGATATGTAAAAATAATGGAACGGTTGGGAGGATAAAATAACGCAAACAATACGTAAAAATCAACAACACAAATTTCCATACACATGCTTTTCTGTTTACCCATATAAAGTATTTTTACATACATTTCCATACACAGGTCCTCGAGTTAGTAATCATACTATATCATCCAAGTCCTCTTCCTCTTGCTAGTAATTTCCACCTCTTTCTTAATTCATGGTGGAATTTCCCAGCTCTTTCTTCGAAATGTTTGCTTTTACTTGCATGATTTAAAAATTCCAAATTCTTCTTGTCGAGCACTTTTTCTTGGACAACCAACAAAAGGTTAGCCTAGTTGACTTAATGTAAAAATACTCCATTAAGAAAGAGGCTTTGCTCGGGTTTTAATCTAGCCTCCAGAAGCTCAAATTTACCTAAAAATTAGTCCAAGTGCGCAAGACACCTAATTTAGCAAAAAAAATACTCCATTAGTCCGTGTTTTGGTCTTTTTTTCGGAGTTTGTGCCATTTTTAAACGTTTATATCTTCTAGATTATAATGGTTGTGCTTGGTTTGTAGTTTAGTTTTGATAATGTAAGCAGGTATAATGAGTGGAGAGAGATAGAAAAAGAAATGATATGTCAACAAAACTAAAACTAAAACAAAATTCTAAACCGAACAGGGCACTAATGCTTTTCATGATTTTAAAAACTTTAAATAATAGAATAAATTGAGATCTTGTTTCTGCTGCATATTTCTTGAGATTTGTAATAAAATGTACTCCCTCTGTCCGGATTTATTGGTCCGTTTTGGAGATTCCAACTTTTTTTCCATTGTCTATTGTCTTTTGAGTTTGTTAATTTCCTATTTTATCATCAATCCCTCCATTTAATACTCCCTTCATTCTAATTTGACTACAAAATTACATGCAATTTTCAAACTAAAAAATAATGTAGTTGGAAAAAGAAAAATTTAATCAATATAGATCTTGTTTGATAGATCTCATTGAGAAGTTTAATACGGTGCAAAAAAAATTCAAAAATGTAAACACATTATTTAAAAAAATTAGTTTTTGAGTTGTTATTTTAAGTTTTAGAAAAGGGGCACAAAAGTAAATTTTGCATACTTTATCTTTTAACTTTTGAAAATGGAAATACATTTTAGGATTTGAAAAAGTATGTTTGTGGACCAACAAATCCGGACGAAAGGAGTATAATCAATTGAAAAGTTGAACAAATTCCCAAAAAGTACAGACAAACACGGGCGGAGCGAGTAGAAAAGGAGGGGAAAGAAACAGTAGAGGAACTACTCACCTTCGTAAGCATAACAATGGACAAGGGCGTCGAGATTCCCGAGAATCTTACACGCCTTATCCACCGCTTCATCATAAACACCCTCTTTCTCCTCTTCCATATCCAATCCAACTACTTCGATCCCAACGATGCCATCAACGGAGTCCATAATCTTCTCAGCGGCTCTCCTAATACTGCTCTCGTTTCCAATCAGAACCAACCTAATCGTACAGATAAAGATAAGACGCTGTGCATACAGACATATACAAACACATATTTTTAAGAGAGAGAGAGAGAGAGGGACCTGCAACCACGGTTAGATAAGTGGCGGGCAATGTTGAGAGAAATGTCATCGCCATTGGAAGTGAGCAAAACCTTCTTCGCAGGATTTTCCATTAATTTTGACGCAACTTGGAAGAAGGAAAGCTCAACAATCTGAGAGAGCAAGAAAGAGAGACAGGAGGGGAGGTTGAGGAGGAATAGCGTATATATAGATGGCGAACACGGTAAACTTACGTGGAAGGGTTTTGCACTTTCTAGGAAAAGAATTGGGGAGGTCTTATCAAAAAGGGTTTTGTACGGCCGAAATTCCAATGAACGAAAGAGGATAGAGAAAGGGGAGTGATTAGGTGAAATATTTTTTTGTCTTTTAGTGAAGTTTTTATGTGTAAAATCTTCACTAAAAGACAAGAAAGGGGGTGTGGCTATCAATTTGGGGGGTGTGAATATCAATTACCTAGAGAAAGCTGAAATATTTAGAGAAATTTAGACCATCTAAAACACTTTGAAAGGTTAAATACACGCTTGGCACCCAAATTTTTCTCACTTTCTAGAGAGTATTACCCTATTAATTAAGATTTGCTTTTAATTATAACCGGTTATATGAGCCAAGTTACGTGCGCTTCTATTAATTCCCAAGTTCTGAAGTTAATGAGCTGACAAACTCTCTAGTAATCATCATATGTTTGTGCTCGATTCAAGTAGACCTAACTGTACCAATCTGTCTTTCATTAATTTTGTCTTTCATTAATTTTAACGGTCCCACTAACGGAATCCCATGGGTTTTCATTAAGCACAAGAAAGACCAAAAAAAAAAAAAATTACACTCTCCAATACACTTTTTACACATTTCAATACACTTTCATCCACTTTTTTACATTATTCACAAATAACTAGTGAGCTTCGTTTAGCATTTTCCTAATTCTAAAAGCATCTATTTGTATTCTTACAATTTATGCTACATTTTTTTTTTGATCGAACTCAATAATTTTTTATTACTCAAAAATCGCTCAAAGGGCTATAAACCCAAAACCAGAGCTCATCGAAGGGTAGAAACCCCCGATAATTGGGTTATCCATGTGGTTCGGATGAGAATACACCAAGTATAGAAAACGACTACCCTTGAACGGTAGTAATGAACAACCACCCTTGGAAGGGGGCAAAGATTCCACACAGGGAATAGCTAAACCAACTAAACAAAAAGCAGGAAAAAGTAATCTCCGCTCTTCAGAGTAGTAGTCGCCGCTGCCGCCGCATCTTTGGACAATTATTTGCCGGAGGGGTCGCCGGGAACACCATAAAACCACGCGAGGTCCTCGGATCTGGCCCTCCTGAGACTTGGGTCGGAGCCGATGGAGGTGGAGCAAAGCCTCCGTTGCTGTCGACGATGGAGGATGGAGGATGGAAAATGGAGGCAACAGAGGGAAAAGAGGGGAGGAGATCGTGGGTTAGAGGAGAGATTGGCTGGTAGAGAGAGACGAGAGAGGTGGGGGGACGGTGGAGGAGGAGGCGGTAGCCCCCCGCCTCCCCCCAAGCTAAACCCTAGCAGGTGCAAAAAGAAGAGAGAGGTGAGAGCTTTTCTAGAGAGAGAGAGAGTCAGTATGCAGAGCTTTTCTACATTGTATTACACAAAAATAGATTAGTCGTTACTAAAAATTTGAAGTGATGAATTCAACATAATCATATAAGTATTACAGTAGATATTGCATGACGGTAAGAAATTTCTTGAGAGCGCCGAGTATCACAAATTTAGTGAATTGGTAGTATTAAAAGTGTAAAGCAACACACGTGACATGATCATTTTATAAAAAAATGTTCTGCCATAACTATTTGCGTAGCTAAAGTCAACTAATTAATCAATTTGTAGTCTAGACCAATTCAGATATCTCAAAAACCAATTTTTAGAATTGGAAATTTGAAAGTATTGTGTCAAGCTTTATTAAATTAGAAGTTTGAACATATTATTTTGATTGGAAGAAGTTTGAAAAAGATATTCCATTCAAATAATGTGACCTCTTTTGTTTGCTCGGATTAATTAAAGTAAAATAAATTAATAAACTAGTTTAGTTTTTTGTCTTTATTAAAAAAATCACATTATTAGTTTTGCATTGATTTTTTGAGAATTATTGATTTATCTCGACTAAAATTTTTGTGAATAAATTTGGATTATTTTTATTTTTAGTTAACTTTTTAAAAAACTTATCATAATTATTTATTTTTTTAAATTCCTCTCGTCAATATGAGCTAATAATTTACAAAAAAATCGACGCAAAACTAGTAAATGAGAAAAATAAATACAAATAAAAATAAAGTGGATGAATTATTTTGCCAAAGAACCCTTAATTCAAACGGAGAGCCTCGTATACGCTAGCTTGGTCCAGAACCACTGGTTCTAACTGCCTATTGTACTCTGACTTGATTTTTGTCCATGGCCTCTACAAAATCGGAGAGCCTCGTGTGCGTTTCCTGGTGTCCGCCTAGCAGTGTAAATTCGGACTATCCAAAAGTATTTTGAACAGTTCGGATTTAAAATAATTCTTCCATGGAAGAGTTTTTTTTTAAATTCGGATCTTCAGTTGTGGAGATGGACGATCTAGATGCGCACTGTAAGGCGCACACCAGGGAACACAAACTAGCATCCCAAGTACCCGTCGCCCATCTCTGTTGTCTAAAACACTTTTGGACTGTCCAGATTTAAATAAAACTCTTATGGAGTATTTAAAATCCTGACCATTCAAAACACTTGGATGGCCAAGATTTGTGCTCGACCACCACGTCATCCCTATCCAACACACACCCGAATTCTTCTTTGATTTATCAACAATGCTACATACCCATAAAGAACACCTATAATTTGCCCAGAATTTGAGCCACTAATTTCAAACTCTAGACAATTTTTCTGATTACTTAGCATTTCTCCTGATTTATGGCTCCCTAAGAGGATTTGCCTTAGCATCGGTCAAGTTGTGGGCAAGCGCCAAAGTCAATATATGTTTTTAAAAGTAGTAAATACGTACATTAAATAATTGAGACTTAATACCCGATTTAATTTGATTTGATTTGGTTTACATAAAATGATTAGTCAAAGTTTTTTGTAAAAGCACACACCGGGTACAATATTTTGCAAATGAAAATAAACATGATCCTGAGGTATCACTCCACTTATTGGTCTTTTGCAATAGTTTTCACATATTTCAATACAAGTCATTCTCCTCACATAAATTAATTTAAAATTTTAAAAAATTCAAATATCGGATAAAAACATAACTTTTGTTTATAGCTTAAAGACAAAAATGTTTAAATGAACGGCAAATAATAGCCCTAGTTTTCCAAAAAAACTTAGCAACCCAGAAATTGATTTTAGCCACGTGAAAAGGAGGTCCCAGGCTGTTTTCATTCTGTCTATCATCACAAATGAGTTCTGGTGAAATGTTTCTGGGAAGTTAAAAGCTTAATGCAACCCATATAATTTTTAGTAAATAAGTTCACCAAATGATTAAATCATGGTTGATTTTAGCCACATTAGGTTTTTCAGATTACTTAGCATTTCATCACTGATCACTTATGGCTCCCTAAGGTGTGCGTAGCATCGGTCAAGTTGTTAGGTGTCCCATATAATTTTTAGTAAATAAGTTCACCAAATGATTAAATCCCGATTTAATTGATTTTTTGGTTTAAGAAAATGAGTTAGTCAAAGTTTCACCCTAAGGCGGATCTATGCCTATGATAGGGTGGGCTATAGCCCAGTAAATTAAAAAAGATTAAATATTTACATGTAAAATTTTTGTTCAATAAAAGATTTACATGGTTAAAAACATAAATATTCAATTATATGAATTAAAGACAAAAGGTTTAAATGAATTCGATTCCTAGTTTTCCGCCAAAATTACATCTCCTTTTAGTAGATCGATATAGTGTTGGTATCTATTATTGAAAATTGGGTAAACATGTTCTTTAGTTCTTATGAAAAGAACCTAAAAATCTCCACAAACTGGTGATGATAAAAGTTGGTAACTAGTTTGGGACATGATCCCCAGCCTCTTATTAACTTTTCAGGTGGTCCCGTATTACTGCCTTATTTTGTGCATGCATAAAAAAATGAAATTCCAATAGAACTACTCCAAAATTGTAGAAAACAGACCAATTTAGGTCTGAACTAAAAATTGGGTTGTTGGTTCTTGTCTCCACACATTTATTGTTGTGGTGGTCACAACGCCTGCAACAGCCCACGTCTGCCCACCATTAATTAATTACTAGTATTTTATAATTATTTTTTCGCATAGATTTGCCAGGTGTCATAATCATAGAGGACACATAGATAAGTGGATGAGTCGAAGAGGCAATGGGGGCCATACGTGCCGACTGCTCGACTAGTATACTCCTAAAATTCTGTCCCGGAATAGCACCGCCACGTGGTACCGTAGGTGCATCCGAATCATACCAAGGCCCTAGTTTATCAAAAGATTTTATCAAGATTTGATAATGAACCTTTAATTTTATCAAATGAAGAAGAGATTTGATAAAAACTCAGTTTTTTTGGATTTGATAAAACCTTAGGTTTTTTTATGCAAAAAAACTGAGGTTTTATCAAATCTTTTTTCTCATTTGATAAATCAAGGGTTGATTTTATCGAATCTTGATTTTATTTTGGTAAAATTGTTTGGAAAACTAGGCCAAATACGTTTTGGACAGTCCAGATTTGTCGGAGTAAATTTGTCCAAAAAATTTATAAAATGTCACTCTTAAATCTGGGCCGTCCAAAACATGTTTGGACAACTCGGATCCTCCGACGGTACCTATCTGGCCCACTAACATTTCGCCGACTAGAGACTGCTAAACATCGTGTGTAAGTGGGGGTGTGAAAAAGTGGGGGTGTGAATAATGTGTGCGTCGTTCTATCATTTTTGCTTAAAGTTTGAGCACAAATATGTGTATATCATTTGGTGTCACCAAGCAAGACCCGAGGGTCCTAGAGAGCGCCTTGGAGCATCCGAGTCGTTGATCTCGACGATTAACGACTTGGATCTGTAAAATGTCAAGATGAAATCAAGACGGATGACTGGCGACTCGAATGTTGTCCTACATGAAGCGCCCTCCAGAGTTCCCTATTCCCACCAAGTATACCACCACCTTATATAGGATTCATTTCAAGGTTCTACGCTAAGGATTGGAGCCTTTTAATTTATTTAAAATATGGTTTTATTAGCTTTGGTAAAAAATCAGTTCATTCAAATATTAAGAAAAGCTTGGATTTCCTAAACTTTTACACCCCGTTTGGATGCCGGAGATGATTTTGGGTGGATTTGTAATGAGGGTGGATTTGAAGATGGATTTGTAAGAAGGGTGGATTTGTAATGAGGGTGGGCCCACCTCCTAAGAATGGTGGATTTGTAATGAGGTGTTTGGATGGTTTTTTGAGAAGGGGGATTTGGAGGATGGATAAGAGGGCAAATGACTGAATTGCCCCTAGTTTATTAATTCCATTATATTTAGAATAAATACATAATAATTTTAGAATAAATACACAATAAATAATAAATATATTTGTTGTATATTAGATGTTAAAAAATCATATTTTCGGGAAAAATTAGATAAAAATCAGTAGTATATCTATAAATGTTTAATGAATACATAAAAAACATTATTTGGGGGATAAAATCTTTTGAATTTATCTTTAAAATATTTAAACTACATTATCTAATACTAAAAAATACTAAAAAAAGACTTAATTTCATTACAAAAAAAGTTGTTGGAGTTGGGAACATAGATTGGGTGTGACATCGGTACACTGGATAATTTTAACCCCTTTCTCTTCCAGATAATTCCAAAGTTCTGTACTCTCTCTCTCTCTCTGTTTGCAGAGAAAAAACAAATCGAGAAGAGGGGAAAGGAAAAAAACAGATCCTCTGTCGTCTTGATCGGCCACTTTCCAGCCACTTTCATGGCCGATTCATGCTTCCTCTCTTCTCCGAAGAACATTTGGTTTGTTTGATGACAGGTTTGGGCAGACCCAACAGCTTCGGCAACGATTATTGCAGCTCTCTCTCTCTCTCTCTGATTTGCAGGAACAGAACGCCCTGATTTGCAGGGGTAGAATGGTACCAAAAATGCTCAAACCACCCCTGATTTGTAACGACAGGGTCTGGGCTGGCGTTAGGTAATCTAGGTGAAGCCGGATATGTAGTCCAAACAGTAAACAAATTCGGGGGAGAAAAATGCGAACCAAACGCCGGCTTGTGGTGGGACCGGGATTGCAAATCCGGCATCCAAACAAGGTGTTAGCTTCTGAAGTTCTCATTTGCTAAAAGTAATGAATGTGCTTTTAACAACTTAGATTTTAGCAAAAATACGAAAAAGCTTGTACTTTACACCCCAACGTTTTTTTATTTATTTTTTCTTTAAATGCCTTCAGGGAAAAGAAAAAAAAACGTGTTTTTAATGCCAAATTGACTGTACTTTACTACTTTAAGCATAATTTTGTCGTTACCAAATGTACTGGAATTAACTGTGTTTTTTTTGTTTTTGTTTTTGGGAGTAGTTAGAAATGTTTTAGAAGCAACTCATCGGGTTTGCTTTTTCACATTTGGTTGGTATGGGAATTTACTGATTCACAAACGAAGCTTCAAAGTGTATTCAATTGTAGCCTTTGTAGGTATAGTGGGTGTGAAAGTAACTGTCCTATTATTGCTCCTGTATGTTATGTACTAGTTAGAGCATCCTCATCAGGGGAGGCAAATCCCCCTGATAACTAAGTTGTTGAGTGAAAGGGGAAAAAACCCCTCAAAATTATACTCAACAAATTTTTTGTAAATCTGTAAAAGTTATAACTTTGCTACAGTAACTCGGTAAATCCTTTGAGGCACTATTCACAGGTTAAAGCAATTCTCTTTCCTGACTTCCTGAATAGAGAGTCTAATTTTGTGAGTTTTTGAAAAAGTGACTTGTTAATTTATAAAATGTGTTTTTAAGGTTAAATTTGGCCTAATTTTTGTTGAACCTGATGAAGATGCTCTTAGTGCATGCCCGTGCCCGTACCTGAAGACACGGTTTAATCAATTGATGCATGTGCCTGTGTCCATTATTTATGGTCCTTCGAATTTCGGAGAGGGGGACGGATAGGAGGCAGTGAGAGATAACAATTGTGTTTGGTTAGATAGTTTCGTTTAGTTTTGATGATGTCAGCAGGTGTAATGAGTGGAGAGAGATAGAGAGAGAAATTAGGGAAATAATGATGTCATCAAAACTAAAACTAAAACTAAACAGGGAAACGAACAAGGTCATTATGTGATTTGAATTTCGAAAATGGGAGAGAAAGAAAATGTGGTTTGAATTTTTGAGTGTGATGGGGCAGTGAATGAAAAAGATAGAGAGAGAGAGAGAGAGAGAGAGAGAGAGAGAGAATAAAATGTAATAGGATAACTGTAACAAAAAAATATGACTGAGACAAAAACCGTTCTCCGTTATAATATGCTAGATTTTTTTCCGAAAAGACGATTGAACTAGAATATTGGATACCGTTGTCATGATTGCTCTTTTATATTACTACTTACTTATTTTATTGGATAGGACTATACATTGAAAAAATAGACAGTGGATCACGGGTCATAAAGTTTCAATTTCTTTGATTTGTTTTCTTTTTTCTCTTTTCCTTATGTCGTCTAATTCGTAGCACAAACATACGTGGCTAATATCTTCTTCGAAAATAAGCCAACAAATACGAAAACATATCAGCCAAGCCCAAAAAAAAAAAACGAAATATATTTAGTTCTCTTTCTTTGATCCTTGGTCCAATAAGAGCATAGATTAATGATCTCTCTCAGAGCCGGCTCATACATTTCGGGGGCCTAAATCGAACTAATTAAATGAGACCCACCCTATATTTTGCATACAAAAATTGGCCAATAAAGAGTCTTTATAAAAACTATTACAAAAGATTTACCATTACAAATGCAAAACTATAGTTATCAAAAAATATACAACCGCTACAATATTTCAAAATCTATCATTTGAACATTTGTCGTATCGCACTTTTAGCGGCAAACGTACTAATTAAGTCTTCATAATCAAGCATCTTTGCCATATTCTTCTCAATGGACAAATTGGGCCATTTTTTGTATGGATGTGCTACACAAAAATTGTATTGAGCCTAGTATATATATATGTAGGGGTCATAACAAATTGGGGGCCCTTAAATTTTTGACTTTTTGGGGGCCTAAATCATAGGGTTCATAGGATTTGTGTCTAAGCCGGTACTGGTCTCTCTAAAATATCGTTACTCTTATTCGAGCAATTTAAATTTTCATAAGTAATTTGATTTTCGACATAGGAAACGTTGGTGATTAATTAGTAAGATTATCAAGGAAAATTTGGTTAGCACCGCCTCAAATCCACAACCTCATTCTTTTTTCCCATTTGATTTTAGCAAATGAGTAAATCATTTGCAAAAATAACCTATTTCCATTTATTAAAACAGGTTAATTTTAGCAAATAGTTTACTCATGCGCTAAGATCAACCCATTTAATTTTATAGGATTCTCGTAAAATCATATGAGAAACTAGGCCTTAGAAAGTTTCACACCCCTTTTTGTCTTCTAGTGAAATTTTTATGTGTAAAAGTTTCACTAAAAAATAAAAAGGGGGCGTGGATAACAATTTAGGGAGTGTGAATATCAATTACTATAATAAAAACTATATCTCGTAAAATCAACAGTTCTATAAACCAACGGGCTAAGCCCAGAGTCTCATAAAAAAACCATGGTTTTATTATGGGCCGATACAAAAAATAAATATTTATTACCACTAACTCCAATAATTATTTTTAATTACCACTAACTCCATTTAAGGTCAATCACTTTTTTTTGGGGCTTAGGCACTTATGGTACACTTTCCTATTATACGGTTTTTAGTGGTTTAAATATTTTCATAGGGTAGCCTAGGGTTTAGGTTTATGGTGCACTTTCCTATTCTAGGTTTTTTTAGTGATTTAGGCACTTTCATATGATACCCTAAAATTTTAAACACTTTTATAGGATACCCTATGGTTTAGATTTTAAGTACATGCGGCTTAGGTGGGGTGGGTAGAGAGAGAGACCGTAATAAAGAGAGAGTGAAGGGGGACTGACCTCCCTGTTTCCTATGAAGGGACTGACACGCACGTGGGGAGTAAGGAGTGATTGGTTCTTTTTCAATTTGTCAGTGGAGCGCGTGGAGCTTCAGCTCCCAAACGTGGAGACGCTAGGAAATAGCCCAAAAACCATGTAGTCTACGAATCATTTTGGATCGGATCATGGGCCGGGCTCACAGGCACCGGAGTTCATTCCTGGATCGTGAGTATTTTTGTTCCTCCCTGTCCCTCGCAACGTTCGGTCGCACAGAGAGATATGGCGAGCACGTCGCCGTTAATCTTATCCCCTGCGCTCGGTACCAGACCACTCGCACTCCCAACTCTCGTCTCCGCTAAACCAGGCTTTAGGCAAGACTTCCAACTTTCTTTGTTAATTTTCTCCATTCCCGTCTTCGTTCTTGTTTCTCGTCTTTCGAAATTCTGTTGGTTTTTTCTTCTTAATACTAATTGGGACTGAACGACTTTGAATTTGGACTTCTTTTTGGATTTCAGGAGTAATCGATCATTCAAAGTCTCCTGCGACCACTCCTGCTTCCAAGTAAGTTCCCTCCATTTTTCTTAAGTTGTCCTTTGTCTTGCGTTCTTTATTCACACGTAACTTGACTATAAGAAGAATGTTCGTCTATTTTGAGTGTATAGTTTCTGGGAATGAGATCCTATGTCAAGGAAGTTTCTAAGCAACTGATTCGTTAAATTCCTAATATGGTAAACTGAACGAATACACATAGGCATAATTTAAATTACATGAAGTAGCTTCAAAGAAATGGAGATATATTTGTTAAATGTACATTGTCTGGAAATCTCTCTCGCTCTCTCTTTCGGATTCGTGTGTGGAACTGGGAGGGAGGCTTTCTATTGCTTGTAAAAAAAGATGGAAAAGTGTTAATGTAACCAAAGGACTGTTTACGAGTGAATTTGCATCAATGGATAACTTTTGACCCTGACATTATGTGAAGATTTAGTTGGCCACTTTATGTCGAATGCATCTGATCGTAATTAGAGGAAGTTCTTATGTCTCTATAATTTTGATTATGGTGTGTGAGTTGTGTGACGAGAAACTGCATGCTTTAGAGGCAGGAATGTACTGCCCCTAAACATGGATACATAAATATGCAAATGACACGTGCTACTGAGAAACTAAGAGTGGTATCTTAACTCACGACTCTAGATGAGCTTGAGCAATCGAACAAGGAAATCAAATTAATATAACGAGGATTTAGTGGTGTCTTCTTCGAAACATGAAGCTGTTGTACACTTTTTAAGGGAAGATTAATGATGCAAGGCTAAATTATACTTGCACACCTCTCAAACACACCACCTAATAGTGAGTTTCACAACATATTTTGACTATCCAAACTGCTCATTTTGTATATCTCGACATGAACGTTATTCATGCAAAGAATTAGGTTTGTGGGACATTGGTAGCAATCTCAGAATTTTACATTTTCCTTGAGAAAAATTAATTGTTAAAATTCTTCCCCTTAATCAATTGACTTATCGATATCCGATTAATCTCATTTTTTGCATGATTGATTTACATATCTTGAGCTACAACTACAAAAAGAATGCCCAGATTGTTAAAATAGATTGTGGGACCACATGTAATTTGGTGGTGTGTTTGAAAGTTGTGTTCGAAATGGTGTTTATGTAACAAAGCTTTGATTCAAGAGCTATCTTTCTTCATAGACGCACACAATGAGAGACAATTCAGTTTCTCTCTATTTAGGCAACTTGTGGAAAGTAGAGTTTAATTTGCATATCCATCATGTTGAAAAATGCTATAAAGTTTTAGGACCTCATTTCTCAGAGCCTCAATAGTGGAAGCTCTTTGAGATATGTTGACGCACTCTGACCCAATCATGGTAGGAGAGACTGGTCTCCATGATGTTGTTTCCGCTGCCTTGTATCTATTAGTTTAAAATGGAATAGTAATTGCTTGGTTATTACTTTGAGAAAAGGAACACATTAACTATCATTGTTTGTTTATCTGCTTCCTCGTGTATAAATAATTGCTTGGTATTTGTATGTGCTACATTGTCTCAAGCATGATTTTTTTTTTTTAAAATGACGAAGAAAATTCCATTAATCATCAAGATTGAAAGATGGAACCAATACAATAGGAGAAGAAATGCATTGAGAGAGCCTCAAAGAGTACAAAGACCCCTACTACTGCTACTCCAAAAAACAAAACCTACGTCCAGGCCACTCGGATAAATATATATATATATATATATATATATATATATATATATATATATATATATATATATATATATATATATATAACAAACAATAAAACAAGACAGTGTTGACAAGATGCCAACACAATAACAAAAACCAGAAAAGATCAGATGTCCTCATCCACCAAAATGTCCCAGCAACCAGCAAACCTGTAAACCCCCCCATCTGGCGGTGACTGAAGAGTCACCATCGTCATTAGACGAACCTAACCGGGAACCCCCTCTGCACACTCCGCTGCTGCCCCAAAATCACTAGAAACGCTGCCCAACCAGTGTCCCCCGCCGACCTTATTGGCCCAAATCTGCCCTGAACACACCACCCTCACCCCTAATTTGGTAAAACACATGCTGCTCAAAACCCAGCCCCTAAACGCCTTCAGACGAACCACCAGAAACCACCGAACGGAGCCCTCAACTCACAAGCCAAACCCCTCAGAACCCACCGCTGCTGCCCTCAATCGGACCCCCAACTCACAAGCCAAACTCCTCAAACCTCAGCACCGCTGAAGCTCCCAATCGGACCCATACCGTTAGTCCCATACCGTAAACATCAGTAGAGAAAGGAAATAAAAATGGATATAACTTTTGAGGCAGAAAAGGTGGCTTAGTTTACGGTATGGGACTCACACTTATCCGTGGGAAAGACCTATTTGCATTGGTCTATAAGCACCAAATATTTTTCAATTAGCAAATATTAAAAAACTAAGTATGTGATATGATCAATAATTTTTTTTTTGATAAGTATGATAAGATCAATAATTCTTGCTTATGATCTTACAAACCTTTAGTTAATTTTGCTATATGTGCTGCTTGTGAGTATGCATAGCTTTCTGGTTAAACGGCAAATAACGTAGAAGTGTTGGAAGTCCCTGAAACGTTAATTGGTTTTCAGGTAAAAGATGTTAGCTACCGGCCCCCGGGGACCCAGATCAATCTTTTGAATGGAGTTAACATCTCTCTTCCTGAGAAAAGGTATCATTGCTTGTATTGTGACTTAATTGCAAGTAGATGTCATTGATGAGACTGAAATTGTTGGAAATTAGCTGTCATTTGTCCGTAACTGATGTCTCATCCATGAACATCCCCATTGTAGACCATCTTCAATATTGTTGTGATAATTCGTACGAAATGTGATAGATTTGACAGCTTGAATCAAATTGGGACAATATTTGGAAACAATGAGGTTGGAGTTGTTAAGGGCTTGTCCCACATCTCTTAAATAAGATCTCCAGAACTGGTACATGTGTTTGAGCGGCCTCTCCACTCATTATAAATTGCAAGTCATTTATCTTTGTGTATTCTCTCTAATTTTTAAATACAACCTCATGAACAATGGTGCGACCGTATGTTACATGCACTCTTTTAAATATATGAAGTACCAGTGCCTGTACCAGACACTACATGATGGTATGCAATCAGTGTTGGACGTATTTAGTTAGATATTTGTCTAGCAAATATATAAGTAATTCAAGCATGAACAATGCATAAAACTCCTATGTCAGTCATAAAATGCTCTAAAGTGCCCTTGTAAACAACATTTACTAGCACTTATATTTTCAACAAGGACATGCGTAGATGTTTGATTTGTAATTTCAATTAAGGGTGAGTGTGTTACTTTACAGAAAAGGACTATGAAAATTTCATTCCGTATCGAATTCCTGTCTACTAACCCTTGTGTAAATATGGTTTGGCATACTCCAATCTAGCGTATCCATGCATACTCCAGATGTTGCTCTCACAAGCATGAAAGGAAAACTAAAAAAGGCAAGGAATAATTATGTGGTCAACACTGGGATGAGACTCAATGAGTGAACTAGGTTTTGGTCTTGAGCTTCTATTTGTTCCATTAAAGGAGATTCGAGAAAAGATGTAATAGGAAAGACGTGTTTCCAGAACAAACAATACGTAATGGAAAATATTATCAAATCATAGAGGGATTCTGAGATGAGCTGAAACAAATAACATAAAGATTGAAGTTATCCTCTGTCTTTCATTTGATAATAATTTCACCTTTTAAACAGTTGAAAATTGTCCAGAAGTCACAAAATATAAATGAGCTTTACTTTTAATGGAGAACCCTTTGTATAAGGGTTGTTTCCAAAAAAATAATGAAATAATGGAACTGCCAGGCAGCAAATGGAACAGAGTATATAACGTCAATACTTTTGACACTTTTTAATGGAACAAGAGAGATGTAGGTAGCTCTCTATGGTACGATCTTAGATATCTTTCCTTATGGTATTTCTCTTGTTTTCTAGGAAAGAAAGAACATTTGAAAAACATAACTGGCGATAAAAAATGAGTGACTACTTTGCATCTTGTTTAGGGCAATAAGAAAATTATTCATGTAAATTGAAGCATGCCAAGTTGGAAGTATTTTTGCATCCTTAAGCCCAATTGCACAGTTTTCCATGTTGATCACATCAATCAATCTATACTACACACCTATGTAGTAAGGCTTAAAAGTCTCCAAACCCCCAATCCTAAATTCTAACAATTTTGATTTTTGTTATCAATAAAACTATGGGTACACCATTTGGTGTACACCAAATGCACACCGCGTTGTGTGGAGCCCATCTTGGGGTTCCACACAAATGATCGAAGCGGCTCAATTTGTTTAAAATGTTTTTTTAAGAATCCCTTTAAAAAAAATCAGCTCGATTGGATATTGGTAGAGGCTTGACAGTTCTTTACTCAATTTTCTAACAGGAAATTGAGCGAAGAATCGATCAAGCTCGTAGTCGGATATACTGATATCCAACTGATTTGATTTTTTACAGGGATCCTTGAAAAACATATTTTGAATAAGTTGAGTCGCTTCGATCATTTGTGTGGAATCCCGAGATGGGTCCCATACAACGCGATGTGCATTTGGTGTACCCATAGCAAGGCTCGTTTATTATTTTGGAGAGCGAGAGAGAGAGAGAGCGCACGTGGGGCGGAGAAGAGGGTGGGAAGAGAGCGACATCACATGTGGGGAGCAGGGGAGGGGTGGGAATTTTGTGTGAGAAAATTTTGGGAGGTAAATTACACTTTTTAGTTTGTTTTGATTTGTATCCTACGTTTTTTTACAATTATGAATCAATGTATATTTGAATTAATTTTAGTTACACTTTAATTTTGTAATGATACGTCTCCCATGCACAGAACGGGAACAATGCTAATAAAAATGTACAAAAAGTAAGAAAATGAAAAGTTTTTGGTGGTCATGGGGCACCACTACCACGCATTTTTGTGGGGCCTAGTACTAAGCTTGTGGACTTATTGTTCATGTGGCGGTGCCTTAAGAGTTAAGACCACTCAATAATTACTCAGATCGTAAAAAATCATATAATTACACCATCAAAGAAAAGAAGAGATCATATGACTAATTGTTCTTCACTTTGAGTGTCAACATTGATACCGAAGACTTGCACATGTTGCCGTTATTGATTCACATAAGAACCTTCAAAAAAAAGAAAGAAAGATTGTAAGCGATCACATGCATAACAACGCAATCAGATTGATGTAGAAGAGGTATATCGTGAAATGTGAATGGATCATAAGTTTTTGTTCTTATGCGGACTCTACGTCTGTGGTTAAAGTAGTTTGGAAACTGGGGACGAAGAGTGTATAGGAAGGAAGGAAATTTGAATTCATGGCGTAGTTACTTTTCCTTTTACAACCCATTTCTATGGAAATAAGCATAACTAATTGGTATTCTTATTGGTAGGCTAGCTGTGATTAATGGTTTTTGTTTCCTTTTACAATCCATTCTTAAGAAAATGAGAATCAATAATTGGTGTGCCCATACTAAAATTCACATTTAGTTGTTTACTGATTTTGCAATTTACATTAATGCTTTCTTTATAGGATGAGTCCTTTCTACTTGTTTATAAATTTTCAAGTTAGATATGATTTGGTATTTTGGTGAACCAAAGTAGTTGTTTTCTACATCGATCTTCTGAAGGTGGAGGTGGAAAATGTTGTTGCAAAGAGATCCAATTGCCATATATTGACTGTAACAATTACCAAATCAATTGTTATTGACAACTATAGTTTGATAGGTTAATAATTTGCGTAATCTTAAATTTGATCCCATTTTGAATTGTGAATGAGCAATATATCAACTTAATCTCAATTTTGGAAGATAAGCAGTTAGATACGTACTTTCTGTGATGGATAAAATTTTGATTCAAATTTTGCATTTTAATCGCATTGTGGGTGTTTACAAAAAAATTATATTTGAACATTTTGAGATTTTAGCTATTCAAAATCAGTTTGGAGTGTTTGCCAAAAATCTAGCTAACAAATTATTGGATTCCACAGATTTTGAAAAACTAAAAAAGGAAGAAAATTCTAAAAATCCCAAAGCTGGGTTTGGGTAGCTCCTGTAGCTTTTTGGATAAGAATTTAGGTTTTAAGTTTTATAAAAGCTGAATTTTTTCAGCTTTTTATAGTAAACAATACCAGCTTTTACTGAAGCTTAATCATAATTTCACTGCTATGGTAAACATGTTTATCTGAAATTTGTAACCACAGCTGTCGCAAACATGCCCATCATAGTCTAATGACACTTGTTGCTCTGAGGGCTTTCCTTACGAAAAGTGACTTTGCGTTAATATAGAGTATAAATTTGAGACAATTCAAGAATAAGGAATATGAATATTTTGGCGCTCAAGGACCCATATCCTTGAAATGAAAGTTTGATCGACGATTGGTCATAAATGTGCGCTCAACACGAGTCCAAAGTAACATAGGTTCTACCTGCCAACTCTCCTCACAGGGGCTCGGATTAATTTTGAAGAGAGGCTCTGCATTTTTGATTGTTTGTTATCTTGTCTTGCTGCAGTTTTGGCTTGATTTTTGGACGCAGTGGAAGCGGGAAAACTACTCTCTTGCAGGTCTATCTCTTTTCTTTTCGGATTTGTCATTTGATGCATATCTCTAGTCTATCTAATTGCTGTCCCATTTGAGTTTCTTTTATCTTGTAGACTCTTTGCACCTTATCCCTTATATCTTACAGCTTATTGCAGGGCTAAGCAAACCAACATCAGGCTCCATTTACATTCAGAGATATGGTAATGATGGCAAGGCAATCCAATCTTCTGAACAATTAACTCCAGAAAGAGTTGGTATAGTTTTTCAGTTTCCTGAAAGGTAATGGAGAAACCAAATGAATTTTTATTGTTTCTCTGTCATTGCTACAAACATTTTCTTTTGCATCAATTGCATGTAGTGAATTACTAGCTTCATCACATGAACTGGTATTTAAGTAACTATACTTTTCCTATCTTTTCTTGGGTGTGATTTTCAATGTTTGTCTATAATCACACGACCAAGCGATCTTTTTAGAGATTTTGTCAATTTAATCAGTGCTTTATTCTTCTCTCGCCCTAGAATCTTGAGGATAGAGTAACTTTTGGAAGAACATGTTTGTGCTTTTGTCTCTCTATTTCAAGCCTCTCCGGCAGTAGTGTATCTCTTCTCTGTCTCTTCTAGCTTTCATCTGAGATTTTCAACTGCAAAGTAATACGAGTTTTCAGTGGACTGTTGTGGGTGTTGAACTCCACTTCTTTTCCCTTGGGATTTTTAGTTTCGCACATTCTTTGCCAGTATCTCTTCCCGAACACCTCCAATTATTTTCACGTTGTTTTCTCTCTTCAACTTTTCATGGTATCAGAGCTCCGATCTGTGATTGTGCTTCGTAGAGGAGAAAACAGCGCGTGAAAATAATTTGAGGTGTTAGGGCTCCCCCTTTCTCATTACACTATATATATGAAAAAAGGTACATGTACAAGACTACCCTTAGGTAACAATACAACTATCAAATAAACCCCTAACTTGACACTTCGGTTGTACACATAATTTTTCCTTCACATTGTTAAAAACAGGGGCGACGCTAGTGTACAATGACTGGGGTCAGCTGAACCCACTCAACTGGAAAGTCAAAAATTTTACTGAGTCTATTTTTCCACTTTCGGGTAAACATCTACTGTGATGACACCACTAGAAAGACCTCTTGAACCCATTGATCACATGTTTGCAACTGTATCCTACGGCTGGCATGTGTCCAGCTCACATAAATGCTAGGTCAGCACACCTCCCTATAATGTTTCTTCTCCCTTTTGTCATCTCTGTCCACTTTCTGAACCCATCTGCCTAGTCTATTGTTCTCCTCAAAAGGCCAAAAATATACTCTCTAGTGTAAAACAAAATGAAAAAACTAAAAAAATGATGCTCTCAAATAGTTAGAGAATTCTGTTTTCTTTACTCGTAGGTGGGAATTCTGTTTAAAAAAAATGAAATAGTTAGAGAGAATGTAAATAACATTCTTTTATGTAAACTCAAATAAAATTGTGATACAAATTTGAAAATTTTCTACTGATGAATCATTTGATATAGGTAGAGTTTTCCAGTAACAGAAAATTAGGGGAATCAATGTCAATGTGATAAATATTATGTGTTCTTTTCTTTTATTCTTTTGAACACATCCGAAGATCGTTAAACAACCTTGTAATTTATAATTCTAGAAATGTAAATTGATTTTAACGAACTTTGCAATTTATAATTCTAGAAATGCAAATTGATTTGTCATTTTTTGAGAGTTGTAAGATAAGTGATGTTATAACCCCAATAGCCCACCTCACTTCACGCAAACACATGAAAAAGGATTGTGGGACGAATTAAAGAGATTTGTCTAGTTCATCGGAACACTCTCCATTACCCCAAAAAAAAAAAAAATATGATGCTATAAATCATGACACCACTCGTTATAATTTCTGGAGTCACCACTGGTTAAAAAGCTGCAACTTTTGCTAACTTTAAATTCACTCGTTCTACATATTTCTGTGGGGGAAAACAAAATATTTTTATTTTTTTAAGTCTCTAAAATGGTATACTGTGTGGGTAGGTACTTTGTCGCAGACAGTGTTCTAGAAGAGGTTCTATTTGGATGGCCAATGCATAGTGGTGGTCTTCATTTGAAAGGGCTTCTTGCTTCAAGACTCCAGAAAGCTATCACTTCAGTAAATATGCCCTTCTCGGATTGGCGAATTTCTTCTAATATTACTTACTTGTAGGATCTGCACTACTGATTTCTCAGGTTTGTTGCAAGATTAGGTGTCTTTGCGACATTTGACACAATATCTGATTAAATAAATCCCTTAGGTTGGCATGCAAGGAATCCCCTTGGATAAAGACCCTCACTCTCTAAGTGGTGGATACAAAAGGCGGCTGGCCCTAGCAATTCAATTAGTAAATCTGTCACTTTCTCCTTCCCATTGGTTTTACTTACTTTTTATTGATGGCACTAGAATGAATGCCCGAGTACTGTTGACTTTGTGCAGGTACAGATGCCCGACTTGTTGATATTGGATGAACCTCTTGCTGGTCTTGGTATGAATATGTGATCGGTCGTTTTCGTATAAAAAATAATTTATAGAACTGAACAATCACTACTACTCTTTCGAATAGTGGCAAGTATTCCGAGTATCGCTCCTCAGGGATTAAAAGGCTAAGTTGCAGTTATTTCAATTGATTTCTAAATTAATTCGAGAAAAGAGATTTTGATTGTGTTTCCAAAATTATTTAAATAATGAAAAGCAAGAAAGATTGTGAATTAAATAATATGGAAAAAGGTCTTAGGGTTTCGAATCCACCCTAACTTCGCAATCAAGTAATTATATTAGTTTAGAAAAATCAATTACTGAAACGACAATTAATCGCTAAAAGCTACAAGCCCTAGCAACATCGATGAGCAAATAGCATGTGATTGAAAACCGGGCATAACATATCTTTGGTTGGCACGAATCATCTTCAATTCTATAACTAATTAATCTAGGCACGACTTGTCTTCCCTAGGCATAGACTATCCTAATTCGCAATTCCATGCGCCAAGAAAATTGTTGCATAACTATGTATTTTTAATCACGGAAAACAAACACATAACACTAGATAGAAAAAAAATAAGATCGAATCATAAAATAAGTCTCAAAGTTATACAACCATCGTTTTGATAATCAAAATCCAAAATTAATATAAAAACATAGTTACTTGGTTAGGGTTTCATCTACACCCTAAGAAGATGATTAGTCGGCCATTGGAGTGAGAAGCACTGAGATTTTGTTGAACGGAGACATGGACGAGTGCTAGCAGTGATCTGATTCGCTGTGATAAGGTCCAATCCCATGCCATGCTGTGATCCATCACTTGATTTTATTTGACCACAGGCTTTGCTTCGACGCAGAGTTAAATTGGACTTCGCTTTTTATTTCAGCAAGGCCTCCAAATATCTACAAAAACACGCGAACAAAACATTGTACTCTAAGTAATAATAAAAATGGACTTAACAAGAGTAAATTAGGGGCGCTTATGTGAACATTTTGCGCGCCTATCAATATGCCCTCATTCTCTTTGCTCCCATATTTGCACATCCTGATAATATTACTCACAGATTCCCGAGGAGTTTTTGTGAATTTTTTCTCTTCTTTTTTTCCTTTACACATAATGAATTGTGCATGCAATTATGTAATGGTTTGCAACTTCCTTGAACTAAGATGCCTTGCACAAGAAAGTCTTGATCTGTTTAATTTTGTTCTCAGTTCTTTACGTGAAGAAAAAGTTAGGCTATAATGCTCAATCAATCTCACTTCTGGAACAATTAATTTATGATTTGATTGTGGCCACTTGATTCTGAATTCAGCATTCCTTGTGCTTGTTTGGGTACTCTTCGGTTAAATTTTTCTTAGCAGATTAAGTTGGGTAATATGGGTATCAACCTTTGCTTGTAGTCTACAGTTTCAAAATCTGTTGTATTTGTAAAGCCATTCTTGACTGTTTTCTTTTCCTATCAATCTATCATAGTGAGGAACATGGGTCTCTTACTTTTTCCCCTTTCCAGTTTCCAATATCTCACTCTTTTCTCCTGCTTAATGCTTTGAGTTGCCTTTTGCTAACCTCCAACGTTTTGTTCTATGACTTCCATGCTATTGTTTAAATCAGATTGGAAGGCACGTGCAGATGTTGTAAAGTTGTTGAAGCATTTAAAGAAAGAGCTAACTTTGCTTGTTGTCAGCCATGACCTCAAGTAAGTTTGTTTTTCCTTACCTATTCTTAGACTTGACCACTGTTTGTTATAATGGTCTATTAGTTATCAGACTGTTATCTTGTGACTTCAAGGGGCTAGGATTTATACTTTCTACTGTTTAGCAAGGACATCAACGTAGTGAACCTTTTCCGGTGGAAATTGGATCAGTCGAATGTGGTTTACATGGCCTTTTGACGCCCAAAATACACATTGTGACACACTCACCATCATAAAAGAATTTAAGAAGTAACTTGTTGGCACTCTAAAGTGTTGCTATTGGCTCACAAAAAGTTAGCTGTTGTCTCATTCATGTCTTAGGGACTTATGACAGGTACCTAGCTCGTGCAATGGCATACAATACACCAAGGCCAATTCGATTGGTGTTGGTATTTTATTAACTGTATAAGCAGTATGTTTATGGAGTATATGTTTTGTGGTCAAATGAAGCTCACCCTATTTGAAAGACGAGTTGTGGCACTGTACAGTCTCTGGCAGTATTGCTACTCCTTTTCCCCTTTATTGATCATTTAATATGCAGTTGATAATTCTTATGGTGGTGCTGCTATGTTCCAACAGAGAGCTGGCCCCTCTAGTTGATCGATCATGGAAGATGGAAATTGGTGGAGTGCTTAAGGAAGAACCTCTACCTGCTTGCTGATTCTGTGTACAATTGGATATCTTGTCAGACATCAGATGTCATGTGTGAGGTAAGTTTTCCTTTTAGGCTCGTTGTCCTTTGCTTGAGAAAAAACAAGCGTCCTACTTTCCAGTCAATATTTCTGGCGATGGCTCTTTTTAGTCTATTATCTAGTCATTATTAAACATAGTCGATCACAAAGAAGTTTCATTTAGTGTTTGGGAATAGGTTTACTATCAACTCAAGTGATGTAAGCACCTTGATTAGGAAATTCAAGATTAGTTGAGGTAAATACTAGAGCTAATTCAGCTGCGCCAAAAACGTGCTAATGGGGGCTTCTGTTTTGGCCTCAAAATTGAGGCCTTGCAAATCCTTCTGTGTGTGATGCAAGGCTGCACCCCCAGGTCGTCATCAATGACTTATGTGAGTATGTGACCTATGACAGAACCAAGCATGGATACTCACACTTCACATCTGCATTCTTATCTTTACTCACTGAGGTTATTGTTCTTCCTTTGACATAGACTCAGGTTTTAGTGACGAAATCTCACTCTTTTATCCGGACGGGGATTGCAAATGGCACTGATGGAAGCTTGGGTTGACTTCCGGGGACACTGTTTTCGCATTGAGGAGCCTAAGAGGATTGTTGTCTGCTTGAAGGAAATGGAGAGTGCCCCCTTGGACATCGTAGTGATCTCAGGAGAAAGCCAATATGAGCTTATGGAAGACGCTTCTGATTTGAATTTACTCATTTTGCAACGTTCACCAGTAATTTAACAAAGACGACGGTCAATGATGCTTCATGGTTATGTGTTAATAGTGCAAAGTGACAATTTGATATGGACTCGAACTATAGTGCGGATAAATGGGATGATTCTATTGTTTTCTCTTGTATGGAATAATAAGCAATTCTATAGGGAGGGTAGGGTATCCATAAGAAAATGGATACCTCAATCATTCCCCAGACTGTAAATGCCTGTTTTGATCGTCTTTTGACTCTTTCGGTCCCTCGTTGGTGACGTTTGCATCAAACAAAGAGAAATCTGATACTTATTTATCCTCGGCATTTTTTTGGACATGCATATAGAATACAATTTTGGACATGCATATAATACACAGACCGAATAGTTCAAGCTCGTCCCTCTAGCCAATTTTTGTTGCATTTTCTTTTTGGGATTATTACCTTTAGATCTAGAAAATAGATGTCTAATTACCACTAAGGTAAGTCATTTTTTTAATTACCACTAAGGTAAGTCACTCTTTTATGGAGTTTAGGTTTAGGGTGCACTTTTCTATTATAGGGTTATAGTGGTTTAGGCACTTTCATAGAGTACCCTAGGATTTTAGGCACTTTCATAGGGTACCCTAGTCATAGGGGTACCTTAGAGTTTAGGTTTAGGCTGCACTTTTCTATTATAGGGTTTTAGTGGTTTAGGCACTTTCATAGAGTATCCTAGGATTTTAGACACTTTCATAGGGTACCCTAGTCGTAGGGTACCCTAGTCATAAGGGTACCCTAGAGTTTATGTTTAGAGTGCACTTTTCTATTATAGGATTTTAGTGGTTTAGATACTTTCATAGAGTACCCTAGGATTTTAGGCACTTTCATAAGGTGCTTCAGTCGTAGGGTAATTATGGTATCGCTTTGACCTGACGGAAATTTTTCACAGTTGGGCTTGACCTGATGGTTATGGGATCCAATGGTGACCTGATGGTAAATGTCTCTTTCTTTTTTTGTTATGGACCATTAATCAGGAGGCGATAATTTATTTTGGTTAAATTTGCTCCCCTCATTGATAACCAAAAAAAGGAACAAGATCACTGCCATACCTTTGAGACACACAAACCGGACCAAAGACCAACAAACTAACAGACGCCTCACAGCTAGGGTTTTTTTTTAATCAGATACACCTCACAACTAGCTAGCACAGGCAGAAAACCAGAGAGGACAAAAAATAAACAGTAGACTGGAATAATACTAATCAATCACACAAAAATACTAGTACTAGTAAACAATTAACTAAACAATAAAATCTCATTTGGTTAACGTTTGCTTATTAGTTTAAATTTCAACAATTGATCACATAAAATATTCAAATAATCAATCATATGAGTTTAGGTATCTTATTATCATCAAAAAGGAAGCCGTACTACTGATATTAGTTTTGGGAAAGGGCTCAGAATCCTCTCCGGTCCAAGATTTGCACTGAACGAGACAGTCTAAATTTGAGCCATACATCGAGATAGTCAGATTTTTCGGATTTTAAGAGTTTTTTTTTTTATATCCATACATCATCGAACGAACATATAATTTAGATTTGGACAGTCTCTTTCGGTCCAAATTAAAAAACCGAGATGATGGAAATGAAAATAGAGAATCCAACCTAGCAGGTTTTCTGGGAACCTGAGATGATGGAAATGAAAATAGAGAATCCAACCTAGCACAGGAGGTTTTCACCGTGTAGACCTCGTCCCTAATATTACAAGTGTGCAAAAAATCAACTTAATCGGATATCTTTTAGTGCCTCATCGGAACACAAATAACATGAAAAAGTGGTTTTTATCCAGTGTTTGTGTCAATTTGTGTTCCATTTGTTTTCAAAGTATTTGTGTTCCGATAACCTACTTAAAGATATCCGATCAAGTTAATTTTTTGCATATTTGTAAATGAGGTCTACGTGGTGAACATCTCCGATCGTTGAAAATGCCTAAAAGCAGTTTTCTGGGCCGCAGCACCCCCTCAGTTCCAGGTTTTCTCTCCCACAGAATCCGAGTCTGTTCGAAGTGCAAGTCCCTATATATGAGGTCCATTAGGACCATTACTAAACTTGTATCTAGCGCATTAATCCAAATGGGACAAAAGTTGCGTCACAAACGTAACAGAAAATTTTCAGAGCACACATATCGATCGTCTAAAAGTGTTTTGGATGGTTCAAATTTTAAGAAGAGAAAGAGGAAAGAGAAAGAGGAGAAAGAAATGAGAGAGAATGATAAACTGTTCAAAATGCTTTTAGATATCCGAGATGTACACAGGACACTACGTGACCGTGTCAGCTATGTTTTAAACAGTCGAGATGAGCGGTAGGCACCACTTGGCCTTGCCCGCTAGGCACTCGAATTTTTTTCCCAAATGGGATAGGACTTGTGTCACAAACGTAACAGAAAACGTGGTTTAGTTTTCAGTCGTCCACCTCCCCTGCCATGTCTCCTCATTAAAATTTGACTTCTAGCTACCTTCCCCAACTCCAAATCCCAACGTCTTTTTCCGTTTTCCTATCTCCATTTCTCCTCTCTGTCTTTCGTAACGCCATTAACAACCTAATCAAACCAAACCAACAATTTTTCCCTATACTTGGATCTGAAAATTGAAGATCGAAAATCAGCTAATGGGGACGGAAAATACTCCCGGAACCGGTGATATTTCAACGGAGCCATTGCTTCCTCAAGAACCGGATAAGACCAGGTCCGTTGAATTCGAGACAATACCTGAATGGAAGGAGCAGATCACGGTCAGAGGGCTGGTGGTGAGTGCTGTGTTGGGGGGACTTTTTTGTATTATCACGCACAAGCTCAATCTGACGGTCGGTATCATTCCGTCACTCAACGTCGGCGCCGGATTGTTGGGGTTCTTCTTTGTCAAGTCGTGGACCGGGTTTTGTTCCAAGTTGGGGTTTTCGGTTCAGCCGTTCACGAGGCAGGAGAATACTGTGATACAGACTTGTGTTGTCGCTTGTTATGGCCTCGCCTTTAGCGGTAAATTTCTTTGTTTTTGTTTCAATATTTTACGGTCAGACATGGTAGATTGTGTCGTGTTATGTTGTCTATATTGCAATACGGGTTACATTCATCATAGTAGGGCTGCAAAACGAGCTGGGCCGAGTTTTGAAGTCTTTTAGCTCACTTCGTTCCATATATCCTAGCTTGAGCTTGACTCGTTTAGTATTGAGGTGTTCAAGCTCAGTTTGTTTACAAACCGAACCTATTAACAGGACGTTTACAATTGAGCTGAGCTTTTATAAACAAGCTGAGTTACAACTAACTTGAGCTCAAATCATTTACTAATGAGCTTAAAACTCAACTGGTTTGATTACGACCTGAGCCCATACGACGGCAGCTCGAGAATAACTCTTTTCGTTGGCAGCCCTCTATTCATATGGGATGTTGTAATAAATGGCATGCGTACATTTATGTTTATATATTTGATGTAACTGACAGCACGTAGTTTACCCCAATTGATTGGGTCACGTGGTTTAGTTTGTTTGCTTTGGGTTGGTTCAGTGGCAATTAGCGAGTTTTTAGACAACAAGTGAATTGGTGTTGTAGCTAGTATGTACATAATGTACTTCTCTTTTGATTTCTTTGATTTGCATCTCCATGTTTCTTCCGAATTGGGAAGGGAGCAAGGAACACACTCACTAATATAAGATGCCAGTTATGCTATAAAAAGGCCTTGAGTCTTAGTGGCCATTCTCTTTTCATTTTAACCTACTCGGTTTCATCAGCCTTAAACGTATTGCCTTTATCTTTCTACAAGGTTACTTTATATACTTAGAAATCTGGAAATGCTTGTTAAATCAGTAGGGATAATAGTATTGAGATGCCGAAGGAGGCATACACTGGTTTATATTAAAGCTCCTGATGAGACAACATGGTTGCTGAAACTTTAGTAAGTGCAGAAAATAAGCTAATGTTTTTATGGGTTATTTTGGATTCCATGGAGGGGTTATTAGTTTCGGGGGAGTGCAACCATACATTTTATCTCCCTTTGATGCACGGAGGACTACTTGATAGAAAGAACCAGCCAAATACCTGTTGCATACTCAGATTTCTCTTTCATTTTATGTTCTTTTTTGGTATCGAAGGCAGTCAATTTGTCAGGCATTCTTCTCCCATTAGACTTGTCAATCCTTTGCTCTCTTCCAGTTCTCTCCCTCTACTTTATTTGACAGGGGTGGAGAATGTTACGCTCCATCAATAACCATAAAAATGTAGCAATGCAGTTTCAAATGGTTTAAGCTTGGAAGAATACTCTGATTTCTCTTTTATGGAAGTACCTTGAATTTGATTTACGTTTTATCCATCTTGTGCTCTTTAATTTGTCCTAAATTTGATGGGATTCTTTGTATTCACTTGTTTGACAGGGGGATTTGGTTCATATTTGATTGCAATGGATGATAGAACTTACAAACTGATTGGTGCGGATTATCCTGGTAATCGGGCGGAGGATGTGAAGAACCCTGGCTTGTGGTGGATGATTGGGTTTTTGTTTGTTGTCAGTTTTCTTGGGCTATTTAGTCTCGTTCCACTTCGCAAGGTATGTCTTGACATTCTTGCATTGATTATGAAATATCAGATCATATCAATCAATATCACGCCACAGCATATTCAAGTACGATATTTTATTTAGTTTGACAGTATAAGATGACATATTGTGTTGATCTAACAGTTACTATACATAGGAAGACTATTTTCAAACATGGTGATTAAAATTTTATATTGTCAGAATGGTTTCAAAAACTTTTATGCTGACCATAGAGTTAATGAGGTAACAGTACTGAAGTAGGTTTGCCAACTTTGCCTTACCTACTTCGATATTGCAGTTTTCACATGATGTGTTTGATCACTCTTTTTACTTTTCCCTTTTTTCACTTAATACATTCAGCCATACACTTGAAACACATTTTACTTGCTATACTTTGACCTGAATCAGTCTAAAGTACACTGTTAAGAAAATATTTCTGAACACTCTCTATTTCTATATGACTATATCTATTCACCATTATCTGTTATGCTTTGTTTATTATGATTTGGATGTCTGGTACTTTCTTGTGTATGATTTATCAATTTAATTCTGTTCGTTGTTGCTATAATTATTAATTCAAAAATTGTCATTGTCCATTTCAATATTGTCGATGTCATTGGCTTGCAATAAAATGCAAATTGTTGCGCATGCACAAGCAAAGTTTGGGCATAAGTTGAACTTATGCTTTAACATACTCCTTCATTGGTTTTTCTTTTTGCATTCGATTTGGATTGCTTTACTTGAAAGGTCAACCGTTATGCCTAACATTAAGGGAATGCAGCATGTCACATGCTAAAAAGTGCCCCATGCAATAGATATTGGATTGTATGGATGGTGGTTACATGGACTCCTCTGATGTTGTAAAAGTACCCTTGTGTGCCCATGGATTTGCCTTGTGAAATATATTATGCATAAGAAACTTTATTTTTATTATTATTATTATTTTTTGGGTAAATAAGCTTGAAATTGAAAAAAGGCTAAGCGGATATACAGCCTACAAGGGGCATACCCCAGGGAGGATAAAAGAAAAACAAAGGAAAAGAAAAGAAAAAGGGATGGCCAACTCGGCTACAATAGGGAGGGATAGATAAAGAGAACAAGATTAATCAAACGCTACATAGCGAGCTAAACAAAATGTATACCTAAATGTTTCTAGTCCATCTATAGAAAAGGGAGGAGAAAGGTGAAGGCTTTGGAGCTTGAAAGCACAACCCATTTGCTTGAACTAATCACGCCTATGCTGGACCAAATGCTGAATGAAGAGGACATTCCCCTCAACTAGAATAAACCACATGGTGGCTACAAACAACACGGACCAAAACACATGGGCATGAATGAAGAAAAGGGCCCATTGCATGGGGTGCTAGTGGACATCCCCCACTAGCTAGGAGCCCGTTGCATGGGTACTTGGATACAAATGGAAGCCATATTACAAATGAAGGACTCGCTACAAATTATACAGAACTAGCAGCAGTCAATAACGAACAGTAAGCACTCCTCTTTCTGCCCAGAAATTGGCAGCAAAATGGGCACACAAAGATGGTAACTACAACTATGCACATAAATTGAATATATGTACAAACAAGAAATTCGTTTGTGTTCCTGTGTCCTTCGATATGGATATTACTTATTAGATGAACTTGACACTTGGACAAACTCGAACTCGACATCTGTACTGTGCATCAGTCTATGTACCATAGAATCTGGCTATTGGAATTTGCAAGGTACTTGTCACTTTGAGTGATTTGCTTATATAATTTGCTATTAAGTGAAACGGTATCTACAAAATGCGTTTCTAGCTTTTGAGTTTCACGCTGACTAGTTGATGCCATAAGTTGTTATTATTATTTTTTTGTCTTCCTTTGAGTTCTTGCTATATTTGCAGGTTATGGTCATGGATTATAAGCTTACGTACCCCAGTGGAACGGCAACAGCAATGTTGATAAACAGCTTCCACACAGCAAGTGGAGCTGAGCTTGCTGGGTAAGGGACTAATGCATCATTTTCATGGTTTCATTGTTCTTGGGGGTATTCTTCGAGTTGCATGGTGTTTGGCAGGACTACACAGTATATATGACAATATGATTGTATTAAGTAAAAAGCTCAAGGTTAAAGCAGTATATGAAACAAATATAGACATAGGTGTATTTTGGTCAATCATGCTCTTGAAAACAAGGTGTCTCAATAATTTTCAGGCCGTAGTCTTGAAAATTGTCAGGGAATATCTATCTTTGTTATCCATATCATACGCCGTTGCAAGGCCTTTGCTCTTAGTTGGGTTCATTAGTTATTCCTAATTAAAATGATGTTGCTGACTGCTGAGAAGATACCCTCTGCAGGGAGGCATAGCTGAAAAACTTAATTAGGTTCACCATTCCATATCTTCGACCTTGTGTTCTTTTTGCTATATCCGGCTTTACCCCCTGACCCCTGTTTACTTTGAAAATCACTAAAATATGTTCGCTTTGTTTGGTTGAGAGTTTTGAGAAGAATATTTTGAGAAATATTTTTGAGATAGTCTTTGGATGAGTTTTTGGAAAAAGTAATAATTGGAGAGAGGTGTAATAATTGGAGAGAGATAGAGAGAGAAATGAAAATAATGATTGGAAAGAGGGGTATGAGTAGAGAGAGAAATGTGATTAATGATTGGAGAGATGAGAGACGTGGAAAGAATCTTTTTAGAAATTTTTTTGAAAATGTGAAGTGAACAAAGTGGTTGCCTTTAATAATTTGAAATGACAAGTGAGCATTCGTTTGGGGTTTCCAATGTTACACATGTTAAGAGCTTGTCATACATTGGGCTAATAATATCTCCAAAACTAGTATACGAGACTTGGTGGCCTCTCCGCTTACATTGATTTTCAGTTGATGCTCTCTAACAGCTAGGCTTTTGGAGCCTTTCGAACAAGATTCTCTAGACTGATTTTATTTTATTTGTATATTAGGTCGCACTTGTTGGGGAGTGTTGAAGTCCCACATTGATTAACTAATACCTCAGAAACTAATACATGAGTCTAGACCTGTTAGATGTGTTCTAGAAATATCTCTGATCCAGTAAATAGCTCTACGAACGATTGAATTTGATCGACTTGGAAAGCGAAAAGATTTGTACGAATTATACATTTCTGAATTCTGACTGCTGTAAAACATGAGAAGATTGAATTGTCCTTGTAAGAATATGTGAAGATTTTGGGATAGTAATGGTGGCTGAGAGATCCATGAATTGGGATCCTGGTGCATATAAGATCCAATGGGAACATGATTTTTCAGCCCCTTCGGCGAGGGGACCCGTTTTTGCTAACAGTTTGCTTGGAGACCTGGTGTCTGTAGAAGCTTTATATGGAGTTCAAGGTAGCCATTTTTTTTAATTTTTTTTTTCATGCTAAGAAATAAGGAGTTAACTCATCTTGCTTGAAAGAAGACATGCCTAGCGGCTACTCCGCTATAGCCAATTGGTGGTATTGAGTGGGATGCTTTAAAGACTGACTCAAATTTGGGCATTGACCATGATATGCCTTTAACTGTTAGATTCATTGGATTCTCTTACCCAAGGACACCAAGACATGACTAAATGTCTTGGGTACTACTTGCATAGGTAGAATGCTATGTTTATAACTTCCATTGTTTTACTCACAAAATGAGCGGTCTATGCAAAATTTCATGGCAAACTCTACTACAGCATATTTCTAGGGTGCTTTTCCAGTCAGACCTTTCAATTGCGTATCCCATATCTAACTTAAGTGTCAGATGTATTGTTGCTTAACTAATTTTAAGGATTCCATGTAAGATAGGTCGTGCCTTGAAGTTGATGTTTTCAAAATGTTTGTTAATTAGTTGTGTATTTTTTTTAACAGGAATCAAGTCAGATGTCTTGGGAAGTATTTGAGCATAAGTTTAGTCTGGAGCTGCTTTAAATGGTTCTTCAGCGGTATTGGGGATTCTTGTGGGTTTGACAATTTTCCTACGCTTGGATTGACACTATTTAAGAACACGTAAGGTGCTATTGATACTCTGCAGGAGCATGTAGCTTTTAGATTACTATGATGTTTCTTCTTAGCATATCCCTCCCCTCTCTAAAGCAAAGGAAAAGAGGGGGAAAAAGGCATCTAGGAAGGCTTACTTACAGACAAAATGTTGCTGTTAATCTATTTTATTTTCGCGTTGCAGGTTCTATTTTGACTTTAGTCCAACTTATGTTGGATGTGGTCTTATTTGTCCTCACATAGTGAACTGTTCTGTTCTTCTTGGCGCAATCGTATCATGGGGCATTCTTTGGCCCTTCATATCTCAACATGCAGGAGATTGGTATCCAGCTGATCTCGGTAGCAATGATTTCAAAGGACTTTATGGGTACAAGGTATTCTAAGTTGCTGCTTTTAGTATGGAACAAAAGTATGCTGTGTCACTGCATTTATGGACTGTTCGCAATTGACAATTTTGAAGGCTTGTTTACTTCTCTAACGTGGAAGTCTCAGTGATGTGATGTATCTAGACCCTTGTCACCCTAGGCTTGATATTTTTGGTTGAAGTCAGTGACATGCTTCAGAGGCACACATCTTGCTGACTTTCATAATGTACATCTGAGTCTTCTTTCCTTTCCCTGTTCGTCCCCTCTTGACGACAGTTGGATAACAGTGCATAATTGTCAAGCAAGGAAATATTCTGTCATCATTTTGAACTGTGTACAGATAAATCAGGGCAGTTGGGGATAGTCATTTTCTCGCCAACCCAAATTTATTGGGACGTTAGGCCCTGTTTGCTTTGGTTTGGGAATAGTCTTTTTGTTTGTTTTGGACATGAAGTTCAGTGGACTAGAACTTCATTTTCTAATTATCCTTTTCTCTGCTATTTTGTGACTGATCAGAATTTCTGTTGTTGCTAGTTTCTTTAAGTATCTATACTAATATCACCCCTGCACAAAGGGAGAGAATTTCGCCTTACGTTTTTGGGTGAATCTTTAGTAAGTCCCTTTATGGGCTTCTAAATTTTCTAGAAAATGGAGATTCCTAGTTTTCTTCATCTTTTTTGGTCCTCTCAATTCCAAGTTTAGCTTTCCTACTACTCCATTATCTTATGCTCTAACATATCCTCCTACCTTTCCTTTTGCAGGTTTTCATAGCCATCTCCCTCATCCTTGGTGATGGCCTATACAATTTGGTTAAAATAATAGCAATAACTGTTAGAGAATTGTGTAACAAAAGCACAAAAGAGAAGAATCTTCCTATCGTTAATGAAGTTTCAGGTGAGGAACGTAAAGAATACGATGTCTTACATGGTAGACATATGTTACAGCTCGAGATTTTTTGTATTTAGTTATTTTTCCTGTCCTTGATGCTGCTTTCATCTGCAAGTGTGCTTCTTCGATAAAGACAACATCCATACCCTTTCTGCTTAGTGACATGTTACTTTTCTTAGCACATTTCAGTTCATGAATGCCGAAACACGCATACAAAGGATACAATTCACCTTGCACTTATCCTGATCTGAACGTACAAATGGAAAAAGCAATTTCATACTGTCATAGTAGCTTCAAAATTGATGTACTGGTTAAAAGCTGAATGATGAAGAATGCTTGAAATAACAAAATTTCGAAGTTCTTAGTCAGCGTGATGAACTAACATGTCTTTGAACGTTAGCAGTGGGTAGAAACATCATTGTCTTCTTGCCTTCTCTATTTGGAATATGGTCAATCACAAAACGAGGATCAACTACGATCTGTGAATAACTCTATTATTTTGTACGTGTTATCTTTCATATAATGATTTCCGGAATTTTGATTTCTAGTATGTTTGAAATCAACGTTTGGCTGTACTGACGACAATTGGAACTGGCTACTAAAATAGTGGCAGTTTAGATTGTGTATTGTCAGTACGAGTCCAGTTTTATAATCTCTTTACATTCACATCCAAGTCTTCACTACCCAATCACTCATTCTGGATAGAAGCATATGTTTATAGAGAAAGATGAACCAAAAGTGTCATTCTTGCTATTCTGCACTACTGATGGAATCAATTTGGATTTAATACTTGTATTATTCAACTGGATAAAGGAAAAGTTCTAATGTGGATCCAATTTGTATGCATTCAAAATGTTTAAAATGATTTTTTCAATGGTAACTATGAGACAGTCAGCTGTTGATACATGTTACCTTATACACAACTTCTGAATTTCATTTTAAGTAATATCACTCATGATTCTTTTTAAGGATTCTGATTTCTGTGATTCCTGAACTTTTTCACAGTTATGCATGTAAAGCTTTCTATGTTTCTCTTAACTTTGGCAATACTTGTGTGCAAAATATGCGGTTCTGGCTTCCCTTAGGTGTTACTGTTTCTTGTTTTTTTTTTCACAAACCAGTCTTTTGCAGATGACAAGTCTTCTGAACTACTAATGGAGCAAAGAAAACGAGACGACGTATTTCTAAAAGACAGGATACCATCCTGGGTGGCAGTTTCTGGTTATGTAGGCCTGGCTGCAATATCCACAGCTACAATACCATCCATCTTCCCACCCCTCAAGTGGTATCTGGTCCTTTGCTCCTATCTTTTCGCCCCTGCCCTTGCCTTCTGCAACTCCTACGGAACTGGTCTCACAGACTGGAGTTTAGCCTCCACTTATGGAAAAATCGGTCTTTTCATTATCGCTTCATTGGTTGGACGAAATGGCGGCGTAATAGCCGGTTTAGCGGCTTGTGGGGTCATGATGTCCATTGTATCCACTGCAGCAGATCTCATGCAAGACTTCAAGACGGGCTACCTCACTCTCTCATCAGCCAAATCCATGTTTGTGAGCCAATTAATTGGTACAGCCATGGGATGTGTCATTGCCCCACTAACATTTTGGTTGTTTTGGACTGCTTTTGATGTGGGGTCACCTGACGGTCCGTATAAAGCACCGTATGCCGTTATATTTAGAGAAATGGCCATTCTGGGAATTGAGGGGTTCTCTGAGCTTCCAAAGCATTGTCTAGCCTTGTGTTGTGGATTCTTTGTGGCCGCTTTGCTAGTAAACCTTCTGAGGGATGTGACCCCGACGAAGGTTTCTCAGTTTATTCCGATTCCAATGGCGATGGCAGTACCATTTTACATCGGGGCTTACTTTGCCATTGATATGTTTGTTGGGACTGTGATATTGTTTGTCTGGGAGCGGTTAAATAGGAAAAATGCAGAAGATTATGCAGGCGCTGTTGCTTCCGGTTTGATATGTGGTGATGGTATTTGGACTATTCCATCGGCAATCCTCTCCATTTTCAGGGTTAATCCACCCATCTGCATGTACTTTGGGCCTTCTGCGAGTTCCTGAGCACCAGGTAAGCCCTTGTACTTGATTGTTGTTGTGAACCCTAAATGGTTGTTGGACGTGTAAATATGTCTGTTGTGCATTATGTATCCATGTGACTATTATCCCAAATATGCTTTTCAGAAGCCTGTCTGTTATTGTGTCTCCTATCCGTTATTAACTAAGCTTAGCAGCATAGAAAATCCATGAGTTTTAAATTGCAATCCTGAGCATTTGGCAAAACTGAGGAAAAATGGTGCTTTTGTAAAGCAAATATGATTCATCCAAGATGATAAACTGACTTTGAGTCGCTCTTTATTTTATTTTATTTATTTGTTGGTTTGACGGTTAGGGGTGTTTGGGCCAGCTTACGCGCTTAACCTCTCTCCTTCCCGGTTGGGTCAAAGGCAGACCATCCATGCCGGGACTGAGGGATTTAACAAAATATTACTTTCTCGCGGCCTGACTCCAAGAATCGAACCGTGGTCAATTGTGTGGGAAGTAAACCAACTAACCAATCGGAATAACCTGTGTGGCTTCTCTTTATTTTATTAGTGTTGGGCATTGTTTGGATTAGGCCTTTTTCACATAGAAAAGCTTCAGGCACTTCCAAAAAGTAAATCCTTTTAACTTGGACAAGATGAAGCACATGGGGCAAATATTATGGCCACTCCCACTCAAATGTTCTGGTTCGATAATTCCATAAACAGATTCTATCCCAACGGAAACCACTGAAACTGACCCATCTAAACCATTTTCTAATAACACCAGAAAAAGAAAAAAGGAAACAGACAGAGAATCAGATGGTTAATTCCATATCATTTCTTAGGAGTAAGTTGTACAATGTACTGTGAAGAGGTTCTTCGATGTCTCTTTTAGTTTCCCTCTGGTTCTTCGTTGTGATTTTTGTCAAGTCTTTTAATGGTTAGTGTTATGCCTTCTTATGGTCAAATGCAAGGGAGATTCAGTATCCTTCGGAAAGACGGTGACTCTTAGCCTACCTAGTTGTATCTATTGGCTTCCAAGAGAGATATCTGAGGTTTGAGTCTATGAAAAGACGTGGAAGTTCCTTTGGTTGTATACATTGTTTTTTTTATTATTATTATTATAAAAAAACCAGTAACTGATAGCAAGCAAAAGAAAGAAAGGATTGGTATAGGAGAGATGTGACATGAAGATGATAATGGTTGAGGTCCAAAATGTAGGACTCATTCGGATAGGAATTCTTGTTTTATTGGGGGCTCAAAGTCCTTGACAGTAGTCTTACAGCGACAATCATTTAGTATCCCATCTAGACATGGCGACGTTGGGGCCGTGGATCGTGCTATTTTGATAATTCGAGTCGTTGTACATAAAATTGATAAGACCGTCACATGATCCATTAAATTCATGTAGAAAAAATGAACAAAGATCTATTTCTCAAGTCATATTATTATCATTCTAAAATGCCACGTCGCTTGGCATCCAATATATAAGCATTTTAAAGTCATACTAATAATATTAACGGTCCATTTTTAAGTCGCAATGTATATAAATATATAATACTATACATATTAATGATGCACTTCAGCACTTGTTGCTTTAGTTGAAGCTTGATTCCACTACACATACTTTCGCCTTCCCATTGAAACTGGTGTATGACTTTTGAAAAAGATGGAGGGTGGAAGGTAAAATGATTTTTTATTTGACAAATTAGTTTTTCGGGTGAACTTACGTGCACCTCGACTAATTTTGGAGATTCAACTCCACTGTCCACTTATGGGGAGCCCAATCAACGAAACCGGAGTAAAGTTCCATATAGACTGGCACCAAAAGAGGGATCCGGGGTGGGTGTTGTGCGGCAAAACTATATCGTTTTGCCCTACCCCACTATATCCTACCCCAAAGAGCCTAAAATTGAATCCCAAAATTGAACTTCAAAATTAACTCTCCAAACAAGGCCCTTGGACGCTTTGGAATTTGCCCAAAAATCAAGCAAAACGATGTAGTTTTGCTGCACAAGACGGCGCACAACACCTATCGCACAACATCGGCCCTGGATTCCCAAAGGAGTTTAAAGCATCTAATAATAGTAGTAAGTTTTAAACTTGAGACTTTAGGAGGAAACAAACTTCTAAATCACGACTCTTGATTGGGATGCCAACCCCTTGTGATTGGAAGCTAAATTTGATTAAGATAAACACATATCCAACCTATATCTCTAAATGGCAATATATGTGAATGTATAGAAATGATTTGTACAAGCAAAGACTTTTTCTTCTTCAAGCTTTGAAATCATGCGAGGTTGGAATGATAATTCAACAGATAGCTTTCAAAGAGGGCCCGGCTGTTGTCTCCAAGATGGGAAGCACAAACTCATAACCAATGCAATCATCAACATACACATAGCCACTCCCACAATTTTCATCATTGCACAACTTTGATATTGGTCAATTCTTCGCCTAAAATCTCGATACAATTTTTAAAAGTTTTAAAAGGCAAACAAAGAGGGGAAAAAAAAAAAAAAAATTAATGCCAAATCTTCAGAGTCAAGCCATCCTCAAGTAATTGGGTGTTCGAGCTAATTGACGCACAACTCGACCAGTTTCAGAATTAAATCCTTAGTGGATTTGTTGAATTGAAGGGATTTTAGCTCAATAGTAAAATAAATGTATTGAGTTTTATTTATACGGACAATATATGAGCTAATGGTAGTTGTTATAATTGAAAACTTATCGGGTCAATTTTATTTTATTTTGTTGAGCTATAATATTTACGTACTCAAAAATTTAAGTGATTCATTTGCTCTGCCTTTGTGTGAATGGTAATACTATTATAGAAAAATTATACGTAAAACATATAAATTCTTAGTGCATTTGTTGAACTCAAGGGGTTCGCTTGAAACCCTACTACCGAGGCCCCGTTAGCGGTGCGAATTTAAAGCGATAAACTCCTTATTTATTTGTTGTAATATTCCACTCGACCAATTCCATAAGATCTCTCACACTATACTCTTGTGGGATATTTTTACAGAGAACCCAAAAGTTTCTAATCAGATTGAGATAAAATGCTAAAATGAAATCATAAATTAGCAGGAAATAGCGTGAGGAGTATCAATTAGTTCCCCACTATGGTGACCAGAACTGGAATGGATTTTCCATGCAATGGAAATCAAATTTCCTTTAATTCTTCCTTCATATGTACTTGGTTTGATATACATACTCGAAGCATGAAAATTACGTTTGTCGTGGTTAATACTTTATCCGGGTCTTGCTAACCACCGTCCACTGAGCAGTGATAATATACATATAATGTCAAGCAAATTTTAATTTCAATACACATCATACGTATATCAATCATATTCGCTTCCATGTATAACTATAAATCTTTTTAAGATATTGAAACACCTTTAGCAAATTACCCAAACCCTAAGGGTTGTGGCTAGCAATTTTCCAATCTTTATTTCCCTCTAAAATTCTCTTACTTGGTATGGCGGTCCAGGCGGTCCGGGCCAACTTGGACATACCTCGACTCCCTGGTCTGGTCAAAGATAAGGAATCCACGCTGAGAATTAAAATTCATTAGAAATTATTTTCTTCCGACTTGGTCTCAAAAGTCGAACCCTAAACGATTGTGTGGTCCGCACACCACTAACCACCCGAACGAATCCCTGTTGAATTCTCTCGCAGTAGTAAAATGGGAACTCAATTTGCATTTTGGCACTAAAAAGCAACCTTAGGATGATTTCCCAATTATCCTCATGCTTATGATCAGGTTTACGAAAACAGTTTTTCTTTCACTTGTTTAAAGGAACGTGTAAAAATGGACATTGGGGGGTGCTGTGCATGGGATGCACAACACCGTGATGTGCAGCCATTGCGCGGCTGCGCTGGCCTCGTTCCGACGATCGGAGAAGTTCACCGCGTATAGTTCATCGAGTACTACACATGTACCAAAAATCAACTCGATCTGATATCTTTAAGTACTTCATCGAGAACACAAATAACTTGAAAAGAAATGGAACACAAATGGACACAAACACTGGATCACAACCACTTTTTCAAGTTATTTGTTCCGATGAGGCACTTAAAGATATTCGATCGAGTTGATTTTTGGCACGCTTGTAGTACTCGACGAGCTCTACGTAGTGAACGTCTCCGATCGTCGGAAAGATGCCGGCGCGGCCTCGTCATAAGGCTGCACAGCACGGTGCTGTGCATTGGGGTGCACAACACCCCCCAGACTCCTGTAAAAATATGCAAGTGTTATAAAAATGTGTATTCTTATAAAAAAAAAGAATTCATAAATAGTGTATTATAATTCTAATAAATAGGAAATTACACCACTTATTTAAAATTCAAATAATACAGGTTCATATGCACCTCCATCAATCTATTATTTCCTCTCCTTCAAAGGTAGGTTTAGGTTCGGAATCTTCTCAGATTCCATCAACTCTTCAGCCAGTCCGTACTAGAGTTTTATTTTAGCTTTAATTGAGCTTCCCGCAAAGTGGATGGTGAGATTGAAACCCCATGATTAGTTTAAATAAGTATAAGCTGGTTCGAACAGTTGAGTTATTAAAAAAAGGTTATGGGCATCTTATCTTTGTGTGCGCGTTTACAGATAATAATATATATCAATTAATATACAACCCACCGAAACATTAAAGAATATTATTTGAACGCGCAATTGAAAATGGGTAACCGATATTTGAGTAAAGAAATATTGGGGCATCTTTGTCATCGGAGTGATTCACGGAACTTCAATTCCTGTCATTTTCTTCCACCCGTTTATTCATTCCTTCATTAATTCATTTGTATATCTTTTCTTTGTTGATGATAATCCCATGTTAGTGGTGGTTTTCTTCTCTCTCTCTCATGTTACACCATCAGAGTGTTCGGACTAGTTTATGTAGGATGGCCGTAGAGACGGGCTAACCAAGGTGATCGCCCTACCCAAGTTTCAAAATTTTCTTATAAATATAGTCGCTGTGTTTGGTTAGATAGTTTAATTTAGTTTTGATGATTTCATAAGGTGTAATGAGTGGAGAGAGATAGAGAGAGAAATAAGGGAAATGATGATGTCATCAAAACTAAAACTAAAACTAAACTGGGAAACGAACATGGCCACATTTTTTTGAAAAAATTTACAATTAAATAGGTTTGCTTGCCTAATAAATCATTGTTGTAGTGTTTGCCCAACTCACACTAGAATCCTTCGTTCGCCAAAGTTTATGCGCACCTCAACTATTTTCATTCTTGGTTCGGTCAAAGGCACATATCCACGTTTGGACTAGAGAATTCACAAGATATTTTTCTCTTGCGACCTGGCCCCAAAGGGTTACCAACTTTCGAACCTAGGATGCTTGAGTTTACCGCTCACTCAACCACTGTTGTTACTTGAGCTACCCCTGGTTACTTTAAAGAATTTGGGAGTTTGTGTGCATGGCCCATGAAGTATCAAAAACTAGCTAGCATTCAGGCCCCAAGGACCCACTGAGTATCCGAACATATTGAAAATCTGAAACCACAGCCAATTTATTAATTTTTTAACCCTAGGTCCATCACTAGTTCCTTAAACTTAACAATATTTGAAAATTATCATAAGAATAAGAATGGGCCTAGAGTGGGTTAGAAGCAACCCCCACTAACCCCCTTCATTGCATGCCAGGTGTCACCACTACATATTTGAGTTCCTTGCAATATGTTTGCCGTTAATTGTTGCAAATTGCGATAACACAATGCAAGGTAAGAAAAATAATGAGGAAGATAATAAATTAATAAGACAATAAGCAACCAAATGTATTGTGATTTTCTTGTCCATTTCTACAACTAATCTTATATATTATAGCAGAATGACTTTTCGCACGGAGAGACGTGGTTGCGACAAGTGGCATCAACACAGCGAGGTTAATGTGTAAGGAAATTACTTGATTATCCTTTTGTTAAATGTTCAAATTAAATCTTTTAATCTTATATATTATAGCAGAATGACTTTTCGCAAGGAGAGACGTGGTTGCGACAAGTGGCATCAACACAGCGAGGTTAATGTGTAAGGAAATTACTTGATTATCCTTTTGAGAAACAAATAATTTTGAAAAAGAAAAATTCCTATTGTAGAAGGTAGCTCATCCAAAGAGGGTAACAATGCCAAATCGGGTTATTGTAAAGGAAACAATTCATTGACTAACTTCAAATTTCAAGCAAAATTTGCTGATTAGGAACAAAGAAAAGGAAAAAATCAATAGGGTAATTTCCAAATACTACATCTCAATTAGTATATTCCACAAAATCTCATATGGTCTTTTATGCTCCATAACTCTATGTACCATTCACTTTGAATTTGTTCGCCAAAAATTCTCCTTAGGGCAATATTTTGGTAGAGTTCTTCAATTGAATACAATATGATAATTGTAGATTTTCTTTTGTACTCCCCCGACCTTGAATATTTGTTATGATTGTTATTTGCATACTCCTAGCTTGAAAAGATGTCAAATTTTTTTTTATTGTTTTAATTGTAATAGTACATGATTGACAAACGTATCTCATTAACTCACATTAGAGATGACGAAATATGTACAAACTGACAGATGTTGAAATTTAATATTAGTTTCAAAAGGGAATATAAACAGTCTGATTCTCCCTCCCAAATCTTAAGCGAGCAATGTCTATTCTAAAAGTTGAAATTTCTACAAACTTGAGATAATCTAACTAATAATCTGATATTTTATGAAGTTCACGTGAAATCAACAAATAATTCATAATTTTAAAAAGCTACTATGATTCTACAAAAATAGATAGGTTAAGAATGATTTTCTATACATCAATGTTCAATTTTAGGTTTCGCACTAGCCATTGCAAGCCCTCATATTTTTATCTACTATTCGTCATCTACTATTGCCACTATTGAAGTTGTGGGTGAAGTGTCTTTGGGATAATTCAGCAATAAGTTTTACTTGACTGATTTTTGTCTAGCTTACAGTTAAAACAAGATAAAGAAGGAGGGGGGCAAGATTGTTGGAGAAAAAAGAAAACTGAAAAAACTATGGAGGAAAGAGGAAAAGTACCCATGAACACCCTAATCTAGCGAAACCCGGTGGCTTTGGCTATATTTCGCTAGATTAGGGATACATAGATCAATCCTTTAATTTATTTGTGGACATATTTTAAATATCAAAATTATTAATTTTATCGTGCATAGCACGGGTTTCATGCTAGTCTTATATAGTATAGCAGAATGACTTTTTGTGAGGAAGGCTCTCATCTCGACAAATGGCAAGCATTGATTGGATTGTGATGATAAAAAAAAATATGCAGTGTAGCATGATCAAATCATCTAAATATATATCCTAATGAATCCTAATATAAAGGAATCCTAATGCATACCTAAATTAAGGCTCTCATCGTTACAAATTAAGGAATCCTAATATATCTAAATTAAGGAATCCTAATGAACAAATTAAGGAAGCCTAATGCATACCTAAATCTAAATTAGCCTTTCCATCTTTACACAAGGGAAGGAACGAGAGTTATATAAAGGATAAAAAAAACCAATTAAGGAAACCAATTATTGAACGAGTTTCAACTTTTGGAACTCTAAAACTAAACTTATTTCAAATTTCAAATTTTAACACTCCCGTCCCTCTCTCCCTCGATCTCCCTCTTTCTGTAAAATGGGTAAGGAAACTCTATCTATACTAATCCTAAATGGAAAAATTAGCCCTTTTGATTATATGCCTATTAAAAGCAAAAACTCAACCTCAAACATTCCTGGCCTTCTTTCCCTCTTTTTCCTTCGGTCATGCTATCTCTCCCTCTCACCAAAATAAAGGATAGTCAATAAACTTCATGTACTCATCTTCTTCTTTTTTTCTACTATTTCTTCTTCTTTAATTTCTACCCACTTTAGTTGTTGGCTAATTGCTTCACGTTGATTAACACCTCTTTTTTTTTTTATAGTAGCCGTGTTCGTGTAGTGGGAGGACGCGCCGATTAGTTTTACAGTGAAAGGTATTCACTTTGATTTTTTTAATTGTTTTATAGCGAAAGGTATCCACTATAATTTCTTTATATTGGAGTATAAGATTTTCTATTTTCGAAAACAATGACTTATGCTTCCGTGTAGAAATTTATTGAATATGAAACTGGAGAAATTAGAAAACCTTAAATCTAGGTTTTGCATAAGATTTTCAATCCAAAGATGTACACGTATTGGAAAACTAGAGAAGAAACGATTCTTTTGGGAACATAAAATATTTGTATATCAAATATCCGACATCGGGTTTATTTTTTGATATCGGATTAAATTTTTTATGTCGGATTCAACACTTTTAATTTAAAATTTAGGTCTACTATAAGTCTATAACTAATCTTGCTATTTACAGATAGATCATACCAATTGGAAATAGGAATTAATCCAGTCAACTTTTCCGTCTCAAGGGGAAAAAAGTCTTTTTACCCATTATATTCTCTAAATAGATCAACACAACACTTTTTCAATATACCTTTTACCAAATATAAAATTTATATGATACCATTTGAACGTTAATTTTAAGTTAGAATTAATGTAGTTTAGCAATAAGGTTGTATCATTGATTCAATCTAGAAATGGTGAAAATCCCATCACCCGGAGATCGGTTTCTCTCAAACCCGTCTCTTCATCCAATGTTTGAATTGGAGCTCATATTTTATGCATGTCCTCTATACTCACATGAGTTTTGCAATCTAAATATAGGAGTATCATTCAATTGTCACTAATTTTCTCTTCATATTTATCTCATATGTCATTGTTGTTCTCAGAATTACATAAATTAAAATTTTGTATAGGATACTAGGATGCTACAACGGGATGAGTGCGCGCATTCGATCCATTTTTCTATCATCAACAACGGTAATTCCATGGACGTTTTGTCGCTCTCTCTCAAGGTTTTTCCTTTTTTTCTTTTCTGATTTGCGTTCTCTCAAGTTAGAAGACTACTATATCTATATTTCTTCATACATTTTATTCTTCTTTTTCCTTCTTACCTATTGCATGCTCAATTTGGGTACTGGATCTCGAGTTTGCATTTTCTTTAAGGAAAAAAAAAGCATTTATCTTTGTAGATGATATGAAAGTTGTCGCACATTTTTCGTGGAGGTATATCGAATTACAAACAAGAGGAGGTTACTTTCAATCCTTTTAATTTTCTTTTATATTTTTCTTACTTTATCAATAATATGTAACGAATAATAGGAATTAAACTGCTGATTTGAATTGGTTCGTTCAATAGCAAATGCGACATTGTTTTTCAATTTGTCAGACAAAGTCATATTTGTGGTTATGAAACTTTTAAAGCATTCAGTTGCTAGAAGTTGGTAACCCTTGGAACCGAGTAGAAACTTGAAAACTTCATTTGAGGCGATGGGGTGGAGGCCAAATCTGAGGCTGATGGAGTAGAAGGTAAGGCTGCGATCGGAGAACTGATGGCGAGGATCCTCACTGGTCCGAAGATAAGAATGAGGAGGTGGGAAAGGAATCTGAAGAGGGAGGAGAGATTGATGTTGGGTTGATCGGGGTCAAAAGGAGGGGAGGTGGCGGTGGAGGAGGCGAAACCCATCCCCCAATATGCTAACCACAATATGCTGGATAATGTTTGTGTTACCTTAAAATGGAGAAGGATTTACAGGGACAAGTATAGTTTAATGCCAAGGGGCAAGGAAATTTAGAATTTCTACGATTCTGATGTTGATTCTACTTTCGAAAATTGCTAAACTAGATGTGAAATTTTGGTGGATTACATGCCACACTACTTTCTTCCTGACCTGTTTTATATTCCTTTTCTTGGTCGTTATTGAGATCAATCTCCAGTATGCGTGGATTGTAGTATAACAAACAACAATCTCACAAGTATATTTCTTTTTTCATCGAACGGTTGGAGAATACAAATATGAATTACATCGAAAAAAGGTAGAAAGAACCACACGCATTAGGAGGAACCACACGTACCGGGCCAATCCTTGAGGTTAAAATGCAGCCCAAGTGATTATTCAGTGCTCCTCAAGCGCAACTCAATACCTTTAACTTCTCAACATTTATGTAGGTTCGACACACTTAATTTTAAGCATACATGATTGTAAATAGTGGTAAACAGTGTCGGAGCTTCACATCATAGTGGTCCAAGAGCACCCAATAGTTTTTTCGCGTCATAGAGGTCCAAGAGCACCAACTATTTTTTCCCATTATCAAGCCGTGCATAGCACGGGTTTTATGCTAGTATATTCTAGATACAAAAATGTTTTGATCGAGGGCCGGTCCTAGGAGGTGCATGTCGAGCCGGTGTTCCTCATTATCTCAATATTTCTATGATACTTTAGGTTTTGTTTGTGAGAATATGAAGAAAGGGGAAAATTGTGTTTTTAATATATAAAGATGACATTTTGTTATTAATTTATGAATACATGTAATTTAGATCCCGCATTAAGAATCCGCCACTATTTTGATCAATGGTTAATTACCAACCAACCATCCATAAATTTGAACTTTTATAGCGTTTTACCATGCCTCAAATTTTACCTAAATGATTCAGATCACACGATTTGGAGCTCGGGAAAGTTCCGTTTCGTTGGCACGGTAGCAGGGCTCTGGTTTCGTTTTTAAGCACTAAAAAACACACCATTGAAAGTTATATTTTACACTATGCTACAAAAATTGATCTCTAAGAAAAGTTTCGCAAGCCTTCCACTGAAGTTTTGAGAAGTGTTTGTACATGATTGATTGAGAAAACCAACTTGTTACAACAAGGTTGTTCCTTTTTCAATCAACGAGATAGATTACAAGATACCACTTGTGTACATACGTACAGTTTTTTAGTAGTAATACAGATACGTTCTTGGCCGCGCACAAACCCCTGTTTCATGGATCCCAAGGTCTCAAAACAGGGGATGTTGATGCCTGAATTCTTGAACCACCCAAATCCAAACACCACCACCAACATGGCTGAGACCAACAACAACAACAACAACTCTTCATCAGCACAAATCAAGGATTTCCAAATCGTAGTTTCCGAAAAACAAGACACTGACTCCACCAAGAAGCAGCTGGCCCCCAAAAGAACCTCAAACAAAGACAGGCACACGAAAGTGGAAGGCAGGGGAAGAAGGATAAGGATGCCCGCCCTCTGCGCCGCCAGAATTTTCCAGTTGACCAGAGAATTGGGTCACAAATCAGACGGAGAAACAATCCAGTGGCTTCTACAGCAGGCCGAGCCATCGATCGTGGCAGCTACCGGAACCGGGACTATCCCCGCTTCGGCCTTAGCGGCGGCCGGTGGCTCGGTTTCCCACCACGGGACTTCGATTTCGGCTGGATTGCATCAGAGAATTGAGGAATTAGGTGGGCATGGTAATATTAGGCCCAATTGGTCATTGGTTGGACCCCATTTGGCCACAGCTGGGATATGGCCCCCTGCTGCTGTAAGTGGTTTTGGGTTTCAGTCATCGTCTGGTCCATCAACGGCGAATTTGGGAAGTGAGGGATTGAATTATCTGCAAAAAGTTGGGGTTTCTGGGTTTGAATTGCCAGTTGGGAATATGGGTCCTATGAGTTTTACATCGATTTTGGGTGGAAGTAGTAGTGGGCAGCAGCAGCAAGTACCTGGGTTGGAGCTTGGGTTATCACAAGAGGGGCATATCGGAGTTTTGAACAATCACGCGTTGAGCCAGATTTATCAGCAGATGGGTCAGGCTAGAATGCAAATTCAGCAACATCAACAGCAGCAGCAACATCAGGAACCATCTTCTAAGGATGATTCTCAAGGGTCTGGACAGTAATTTTGCAGATGAGATATAGTGGTTTCAAATTTGGGAGGAAAACATGAAAGAAAGTATCAGATTTGAGAAGATGGGAATTGTATTTGGTGTGTATGGTTTGATAGCTGAGAATTCAAAAATGGCTGGCTTTGGTTGACCCCATGTTTAATTTGTATTCCTACCTTCATCCAAGTCTCCAACTACAGGTGCTCCTTGGTCTTCTGTTTTCTTTATACTTACAAAAAATACAAATGAATGAACTTTTTTTTGTCATTGATAAGAGTTTTTTTTGGTATTATTGATACCATTAGAGTGTTGCTTGTGGTCTGGAATGTGCAGGTGGATCTGTACAGAGCCAAATAGCTTGGACTTTGGCTTAAGCTTGTTATTTGTTTTTTGAAGGTGTGTTTTTCCCATGCTGTGTAAAAACGGTAGGAAGGGGCAACCAACGTAGCGACCCCCCCTCTGAGTGAGCATAGCAGTTCCTTGACCACCGTGGAATGTTCTGCGGGGAGGATAGAGTAAGGTATCTTTTTATCATCTTGTTCATGATATTCATGATAGTGTGGTGAGCAGCTTGTTTGTGAAATACTGAACATGAACATAGAGTATTATAGTCCCTATTACTGCAATTTCAATGCATCCTTGTATGTTTTTCTAGGTTACTGCTATTCAAGTATATTACTCCTGCTTTTGTATCAATCAAATAGTGCCTTGTGACACATTTGAGCCATTTGTTTCTTCCTTGGGCTTGGATCTTAAACCCCCAGTCTTCCAGACTCTGTAGCATTTGAATCGACTTAGTGCTTTGTAATTTACGGCAAAACGGTCACATGTTTGTGCAATTGCTTCAGCGCAAACAGCTAGAAATCTCTGCATAGAGCTTACTTGATAAGGTTTGCTGAGTCAAGTTCAGAATTAAGGGCCAAACGATCACCTCGTGTCTTCAGAATTAAGGTTTGCTGAGTTGAGTTCAATGAAATCCAACACCTTTTCTGCCTAGCCTTAGTGAACTAGATAAAAATAGCAGTGCTAGATGCCCAGAATTCTTACCCAGAATTTGAAATCACTGGCTCTGATTTCAGTTTTCTGGGTAGAAATTCTGGTTACTTAGCGTTTTCCTGATAAAAAATGCCTGACTGAGTTTGTTGGGTTCCTAACCTCGTGTAGCATAAGTGGTACAAGAAGAAATAGGAAGTTTTCTTTGGACAGAATCCGAGGTGATCATTTTTTGATTGAGTTTATGTGGTAATGACTTTGTAGCCATTGCTTTCATTCATAACCAACATTTAGGTATCCCCTCCAGTCTTTACTGATTCCTCTACTCAGCTGTTTTCTATTTAGAGATATACTTTTCTTCTTTCTGTTTCTCAGCAGTCACCTTCAGCTCCTACTTCCTCTCTTACAGAATGGCGTATTATTGGTTTAAGAATAAGGGTGGTCAAAATATCCTAGAAACTGTTTAACCGGCCCAAAATGAGCCTAACTGCGCGGTTTTGATCTGGTTTTCGTTACAAATGGTTCGGTCATGGGTTGCAAACTCGTTAAATTGTTAGAACTTGTTCAAATTTTTTTTATTTTTTGGTAACTATTCAGACCAGTTTTAGTTTACGCACACCTCGACTAATCAGTAGTAGAATTTGTTGGGTTGATGTTGGCATTGGTAAAATATTCACAATTCCAGACTCTGATTTGGAACTGATTTATGCTGTAGTTAGAAAGTTACCAAAGCAACACTCTTGTCAATTTCCTGCAACGGAAAAAGACCGGTGAAGAAATTTTTCCTCTCAAAACCTTGAAGGATCAACTGAACACCTTCATTTGTAGAATTTTTACCAGAGTCAAATTTCATCGCTTCTGTATTACTACTACTTTAGTTCTTTTCCTTTCGGAAAAGTTGGTCTTGCGAAAGAAGTCATTTTCGTTGTGGTTTCCTTTCACAATCAGACATAATCATATGGTTTGAATTCTTCCTCACGTTACTTGACTATTTGCATGGTGGTACCCGAGACTCACGGGTTTGCCTCCTCACAAGTTCGAAACCTCTCACGTGCCATCAACTCCTTCACGATCAGTCCATTTGGAGTTTTCTTCGGCTTTAATTGTGTGGCAAGTGGGCTGCAGGATTGAACCCACAATATTAGCCTAGGTATACATAAGCTAAGCTGAACACCAAAGCATAAAATAAATAAAAAAATCGTTATTTGTCTTTTTACATTCTCCCTTAATTTTAGCTTGTCCTACTTTCCGTCCAAGTCGGTAAATGGTCGGTTGTTGTTTATTTTATTTTATTTTTTTTATTTTAGGGGTTCATTTTCTTTAACATTAATGGTCGGTTGTTTGGACTAATAAATCATCTTCATTTATTCTTATTTATCGAATAGTTATCGTACATCAGATAGGACCAAAAGAGTTAGGAATGTGATACCACAATCACCTGCTACTTTTTTGTTACTTTGATTTCATATTGATTGAAGGATAATGGAAAAGTGTGAGGGAGAATTATGCCCTGGTCAACCAGAGGAATATATCCTTGTTGCAGGTATCTTTTTTTGGTAAATATTGTTGCAGGTATCTTTCCCTAAGAAAAACCAGAAAATGGGAAGAAAGCAATTAAACAAATAGTCTACAGAACACAGTTAATTTACACAAACACTAGCATACAATTTGTGGAGCCTCCACTTGGGGAAAAACTTCCATGCTGAACAGGACCGCTACGTGGTACCCGTCCGTATCTGAGCTGTCCAAACATGTTTTGAATTTGAAAAATGATACATACACTCCCCGGGAGCCACTCCCAGCCACACCCTCTCTCACATGGGGTGTGGGGCCCAGATGTGGGGACCACACCCCATTTGAGAGAGGGTGTGGCTGGGAGTGGCTCTCAGAGAGTGTATGTATCGCCGTTGTCTGAATTTATCCCAATGGCTCAAATTTTAAGGGTGGCATTTTTGTAAATTTGGGGGGCAAATTTACCCTAAAAAATCTGGACGGCCTTCTAAAACAGGTTTGAATGACTCAGAGGCAGCGACAGATGCCACGTAGCGATACACTATCTGCATGCAAGTTTTTCTCCTCCACTTGGATGTGTGCAGTGTGCGGGGCGGATCCATCTTTTGCATTCGGATGTGATAAAACTACAATAATGTCACAACTACATGTACTGTAAGGTTAATTATTTATCATGGAAAAAAGCTCACATTCTCTAAGGCTAATCAGCCATTCAATATAGAACAAAATTGTTTAACGGCTATCTTCATTAACTTACCTTTTTCTGACTCCTTGGCTTGAGGTCTCCTCCCCCTTGAAGAGCGTCCGGCTCTTCACGATTTAGAATAAGCTTTGTTTCTACTCAGAAGTTAACGTTCTTTTTGTAAGCTTAAACAATCCCACACACAGAATAAGAACAGCAAAGAAATCGACAGCAAGATTTACGTGGTTCCTTAAAATTGGGTACCTCCATGGCCTATAGGAGCGAGAGCGAATCTTTGTTATTTGATCAAGTCGTACAAGGTTTTTACAATAGAGACTATTTATATACGTACATTTTTATATCCGATTCTAAACCAATTTTGTAAACAATTGTATACAAGTGATGTGGTCGTAGAGAACAGAAAAAGAGAGAAGGCAACAACAGTGAACTTTCTTTATATAAGTCTACTTGTTGGTGTCTTCCCTTCCGAAAAGGAGAACCAGAAAATGGGAAGGAAAAAAGTATGAAAACAGAGCAGAAAATGTGGGGGTTCCAATAGAGGGTATGAAATGACCAAATCTCAAGGGTGATGCTGACTTGGGTGACTCGAATTGAATGATTGTGGCCCCTTACGATATGATCGGTATGATTCATTGCTAAATTGGAGGAAACATGTAGGTTGAAGGGTCAATTCTGTCTTCTTAATGTTTAAATGCTGGTAATGTGTATGGTGTACACCAAATGAATGAGAGAGAGATGCTGCTCTATGTAAAACAGTCCGGCTATGCGTACAGAGTTACGCGTACGCAAAATACACTAACAAATCTTAATCGTTCATTTTAACAAATCAACAATCCGGATTTTAAACACTCTTTGGCTGGTTTGAGTTAACTTTTACCGGTCAAAGAGCAAAGGTCAATCCGGACCGTCGAAAGTGCTTTTGGACAGTTAAGATGCACCGTTTGTGCATTTGACGTACGCAAACGTGCGTACGCGTAGTAATTTTGTATGTAAAAAAAGAAATGCATCGTGCATATACCATTATCGCTAGTGGCAAACACAGAGAATTTTATAAAGTGCCTTAATCATGCATCGGTGTTCCAAACGGCAAGCGTCCCTTAATTATGCATGTAGGTGCCCAAGCCCAAGGGATACTTATTGAGAGGTAGGAAAAATGCAAAACTATCTACAGTGTGGAGAGACAACAATAAGACAAGTCTTGATTTTGGAAGGATTAAATTAAGGTTATAGATTTCAGGGACGGAGCCAGAAATTTAATTACATAGGGGCGAATCTTTTTTCTAAAATATTTAGCAGGGGCGAACCTATATAATTCATAGGAAAATTTCTTTTTTTTTCTATATAATACTAGAGGTTTTTTTCTTTTCTTGGAGGGGCGACCGCCCCTACTGGCCCCCCTCTAGCTCCATCCCTGATAGATTTGTAAAGGGGCTAAAATGCCAAAGTGGATCTTCAAATTCTAAAAACACGATTTAGTCTTTGTTTTGTGTTGAATTATCAGTTATTTTAGAATGGGATGGAATTAGGCCCGTTTGTGCCTGGACCTAGTTTGAGTGATCCATAGGCCCTTCTAGTGCTCAATCCGATGTAAAATGGCCTTGAGCAAGATTACAGTCCAAACTCCAAGGAAAAAGTCCAAACTCCAGGACCATTTGGGCATGTTTGATTGATTACTGGACAAGAGGTACTGAGGGAGTGCGTGGACCTGTTGTAGTCCCTTTTTCATAGGCTGGACTATTTTTCCATTTTGTATCCAATTAACTAATACTTGAGGGAGAGGAGATATTAGCTATTTCATGCAGGGTGAATTTCAAGAAAAATCGTATTTTGTTTATGTTGATTTAGGTTTAATATTTTTATTTAATATGTTATAATTTAGCTAAAATATTCTACAAGTATTTAGTTTCCTAGTTTCTTTTGATTGATGTTTCCTATTTTTTAGGATACTTAATCATGAAGAATTAGGCTTGATTTTATTTCCTAAAGTTAAATTTTGGTATTTTAGGAAGGCTGACTAGGTTTAGGAATTCTACTATTTATAATAGGGAAATTTATCGAAATGGTCCCTCTAGTTTCACCTCTGTCTCGATTTGGTCCCTCTATTTTCAATTTCACTCTAACGAACCCTGTAGTTTCGATTTTGGTCGATTTTAGTCCAATTGATGACATACGTTAGAAAAGATGACGGCAATTCCAATTTGGGGATTTTTTGAGGGACAAAACAGACTTTTTGCCCATCCTTCTTCTTCCCCATTTTTAACCCTAACCCTAATCCTTTCCTTGGCCAAAAAAAAAAAAAAGAAAAGAAAAACAGAACCAACCAGTTTGAAGATGGGGGATTAGATCTCGTTGAATCTCCTTCCTTAGTTTTCTAGTTTTTGGGTTTTTCACAACTTACCACTTCTGCTCCTGTTCTTTCAATCTCTAAGTACCTATTTAAAAATCACAGCTTGATTCATGGTGGTTTCTGGTGAGGTACAATTTCATCTCTCTCTCTCTCTTTCTCTTTCTCTCTCTCTCTCTCTCTCTCTCTCTCTCTCTCTCTCTCCATATACATGTATTTGTATTTGTATTGAACAGAGAGCATTTATGCCAAGGAAGAAATCTGAAAAAGCTCTAATGGCGGATGATGGCTCTATTCAATCACTGGAGGATAAACATCCGAGACCCATTTCGTCGATTTTCAGTTCTCCAAGGCTCTTCACTGCGTTTATTTCAAAGGGTTTGATTGACATTGAATCTGTACGAAGCCCAACTTCAATTCTTGATACAAAACCCTTCTCTGCTTCAAGAAACCCATTTTCCCCCAAATCCCGAAACTAGAATCAATTGGGATAAATAGGATTGAAGAAAGGTTGGTCTGGGCATTATTGATGCTTTGATTGATGAACAACCCGACCCTATATCGGAGCCCAAAAGCCGGCTGGTTTTGTTTGGCTCCCAATTGAAGAAGAAGATTCGAGAGGAAGAGAAGAGGGGACAATTTACAGTATGTGTTTTTTTTTCTCAAAAGAAAGGATTAGGTTAGGGTTACAAATTGGGGAAGAAGAAAGATGCGTAAAAAGTCTGTTTTGTCCCTCAAAAAACCCCTAAATTGGAATTTCCATCATCTTTCCTAACGTCTGTTATCAATTGGACTTAAATCGACCAAAATCGAAACTACATGGTTCGTTAGAGTGAAATTGAAAATAGAGGGACCAAATCGAGACAGGGGTGAAACTAGAGGGACCATTTCGATAAATTTCCCTTTATAATAATGATGTAAGCCTCTTGGCTAGGGAAGTTGATTAATATGTTGAGTTTTTTCACAAGAGAGAGTATCTCCTTTTCCTATAATTCTATTAATTTGCGGGTTATTAGATTGTAGAAGAGTTGTTTCTTATTCGTGGGGGTGATCTTCTTCTTGTTCACGTTTCTAGCGGCGTCATTATTCCTCATTCTCCAGATTATCTCCCTCCTCACCTAACAATAAAAAATGCAGTAATCTTCATCATCTTTATCTCAGATTGAGCGCTCAAACTACAACCGGCATCAAACGAGGCCCTAGTGGTCTAATTACGTTGGTTTTACCCAATTGATAGAAATGTACCATACTCTTAGGCGTCGTTCAATTGCAGGAAATGGAAAAGAAAGTACGGGAATATTTAACTTTTCTGCATTTTTAATGTGTTCAATTAGCAGGAAAGTTGTGGGACTCACATCTCTAACTTTCTCCTCATTTTCTTTTATTAAATGAACACATAAAGGAAAATACTTTTCATGTTCCTTCATTTCACTTCACAATTAATTTTTTCAGGGAGAGTTTTATGTCACTAATTTCTTGACAAATGAGCGAAGCTTTAGAAGAGGCAAAAGGGTGGGACAAATCCATCATTAGCATTCAAAGCCACTACACCACACAATATTTGTTGAGGCCTAAGCCCTCAACCTCTCATTTGGAAAAGTTGAGGAAATGCCTCTCCACTAATGGCCTATTAATAATAGATTTAGAGGGTGTTTGGGAGCCACTTTTCTACTTTTTATTTTCACATTTTTCTCATTTTCCACTTTTCTCATTTTCATTAACAAAAAGACCCATAAAATGTATTTTGGACATATCTCCCAAACACTACTAGGCCTGTAACAAAATGCATTCAACACATTTCTCCCAACCACTCCTACCGAATTCAAAATACATTCTGACCATAATCCAAAAAGTTAAAAAGCGAAAAAGTTGAATATGAAAAGCTGAAAATGAGGGGGTGTTTGGGAGTCTTTTTTTTTTGAATATTTGCATTTTTTTTTTTGGATTATGATTCAAATGTACTATTGAATCTGTAAAGTGTTGGGGAGATATAAGCACAATTGATTTTGTAACTTGAGCAGTGTTTATGTTAACCAAAATGAGAAAAGAGTGAAAAATGAGAAGTTAAAAAGCTCATCTCGATCCCCCGCTTTTTCCTTTTGCTCTCTTTCGTCAAAACCAAAAAAATGCATTTTTGTTGGAATTTATTTCGGGAGGGAAGAGCCAAACAAGTAATGGAAAAAGAAAAAAATGAAAAATGAGATAAGTATGCTCCCAAACACACCCCCTAAGCCGGGGTTGTTTGGTAAAGATAGAAAGTTTTTTAGGATAAGTGAAGAGGGAGAGAAAAATGAGAGTAAATTGAGAATTTATAAAACATTGCAGGGAGACATAAAGGACTTGGTACATAGCCAGCGAATCTAAGCTGGATTCCGTGAATGACAGAGAATTGTGGTAGACAGAAAAGGGTGTAGATTATATATATATATAGCACATCTTGATGGAATTACCGAATTAATATACTAATTCTCAAAGTCGGATCAACAATTTTGTTGTACATTTAACCAACCACTGGCAGTACCTTAGCTAACATTTGCAGCACCAACTGGCATGACTTTTGACTCTAATATCAATTCCCCAAAGCTAAAAATTGCACTCTTTCAAACCATCCATCCATCCATTGCAGTCAACTTTGTGTTTTGACAGTGATTGAATGAATCTATGCAGCTTAAAGGGCTGGTCTTTACGCACCAGCAAGATTATTTCCCCACCAAGTCAGCTTCGGCCATCCTAAGCTCGAATAATGGTGTATAGTTAAAGTTCATTCATTTTAGGACAAATGAAAAACGTGTAAACTGGCATGACTTTTTAAGTGACATATGTAAAATGATGTACAGTTGTAAGAAGAGGGGCCCGAGTATTGGAAATCGATTCGAATATATTCACATGGTGTGTGGAGCCCACACATACTTGAGCGTGAAATGTGTGTACGCTCCACACACCATGTGAGTGTGTTAAAGGCTTGTTTGAGCTGATTGTCGTACATTTATGCAAAAGACTAAAACGACAAAAAAAAAATTCTATTGATTCAAGTGTCTGGGCCGACTTACGCGCATTCTACTAATTCTAAGGTCCAATTTCACCGCCTATTTGCAGGGCGCTCAATGAATTTGCTTATTAAGAAACTCCAAATGCGGTTGTTTTTAGGGTTGCACATGGTCCGGATCCGATCGGATTCCAATCCGATCCTAATATGCGAGTTACTGTTTTTAGGAAATGCAATCCATTTCGACCAAAAGTCCTACGGTCCGATTCCAATTCAATCCATGAGTCACTGTTCGGTTATGGTTTTATCCGCGGATTACATTCCGTTAAGGAAATAAGCAACCAGCAAGCCAAAAAAAAAAGAAAGACAAGAACTAGCAGGGCAAAATCAAATTTTTGCAATAATACAGTTTCTACATTCCAGATTCAACGTTAAAGTGCATTACATAAACTATTATAGATTCAAGATTCAAGGTGCATTCCAAATTTGATGTTCAAGGTTCAAGTGCATTACATAAAGTCATAAACTATTACATCATTCCATCGAGTGCATCGAATAACTATTACTACATCAAACATCACTAATACAAAAAGCACACTCCACTAGTTTAACAACAAGTTTCCAAAGCCCATTCCAAGCTCCATATATGTGTGTAATAAATTTTCCAGTCCAATTCGGTTAATACATGGTTTCAAAATGAAAATTCGTAGTCGCTATTTTTTAATATCTAAATCCGTGTCCATTAATTCAAAGTCCCAATCTAAAACATAGATTCTGCTCGACCCAGATTCATCGTTTAATAAATATTGGGATTTTAGCTGGCCGGTCTTTTTTTTTTTTTTACAATCTACCCATCTAGGCCCACTGTAATACCCCAGGTTTGGGGGTAGATGGTGTTTAGTCTCACATTGGTTATTTACTTGAGTGATCTTTGACATATAACAAATCACGTGTGCTACTACTAATACCTTAGGCTTACGTATTTTGGGTCATGTGGTGTGGCTTGTGGATCAATTTAGGGTACTGGGCTAGTGGTCTACATGGGGCGTTACAAATGGTATAAGAGCCCCGCCCTGGTCCAAGTGGTGGGTAGGATGCGCTCTGCCACCATGGACACCAGGGCAGGTTGTTGGGACTATGCAACGAGGACGTTGCATCCATAAGGGGGGAAGATTGTAATACCCCGGGTTTGGGGGTAGATGGTGTTTAGTCCCACATTGGTTGTTTACTTGAGTGATCTTTGACATATAACAAACCACGTTGGCTACTACAAGTACCTTGGGCTTAAGTATTTTGGGCCATGTGGTGTGGCTTGTGGATCAATTCAGGGTACTGGGCCAGTGGTCTACATGGGGCGTTACACCCACTCCTCTACAAACCCTACCCGCATAAGTCATGTTTATGTCCTTTTCCACGCGCGCTAACCTCCAAATAGCACACAATTCACACCCTCAATAGCATACAAATTCACACATCTGCAATACAAACAATTCACACCCGTTATACAAACAATTCACACCCCATAAAATAACCATTTCTTATATACATAAGCTCATATTCACTAGAGATCTTGTTTGATAGATCTTGTCGAATAGGTTCAAAAAATATAAATTTTACAAAACACACACACACGTATAATAAAAGATATTGAATTTTAAAATTTAAAATGTAAAAGTAACAAGATATTTTCACATCAGCATGTGTCAACATCAACCACATGTCTCCCCTGCAAAGAGAGTCTATAAGGAATGGTAAAACAAAAAATGACTGATATGAGACAAACTCCCAAAAGTGGGGGCGGCGAGTAATTTTCCGATGTATTTTTTGTACATTCTTTGACTTGATTGGTTCCTCCCTGACCATGGCTATGTCTTTTCATTTCAACCACATGCATAATGGGACGATGACTCGTGGGCCACCACAATAACTAGCCCATTGGCTCTATCAATACACATGCAGGTTTTTGTCATCGACGCCCTTTAAAAACTGGTGGGCCAAATTGGAGGTCGAACCATACAACAGCCTTTACGTAGTGCTGTTTTGTTGGAAGCAGGCACCTTCCCATTTCGTCCAGTTTCTCCCTTTTCCTTTCTTTTCTCTTTCATTTTTTCTTGCAAGACAGTGTTGGTTATTTGAACAGGCAGAACATAGTGTTATAGATAACCTTTAAGATATATAAGAAATTGTGTAAGAATAAACAACTTCTTATACGAAGATTCGAAAAATAGAGAGAACAACAAGTCTTACATACTATTGTTAAACGAAGTTATTATGCTGCGTATTTAAAATTGCGCCATAACACTAGAATGATAGTGCATGTGTCTATCAACAGGACACCTATATGCTACGGTGTTACTCGAAGACTTTCACTCTATTTGTCGTTAATAGACTAACTTCTTATTTTAATTCAATAAAAACGCCAATTTCAACGTTTGTAGACTTGTCGGGGTGTAATGATCTGTATAACCCAACACAACTATTCTACATATTCAAACTCAACATGTCGTATAAATTTGTAATTCTTAATCTCCCTCCCTTACCTTATCCAAAAGATTGAATAATTAATTAATTTGTAGCTTTTGAAAACATTATCTACAAACAAAGATAAAAGTCATGTGGCAACAAGTCAATTATATACGTCACACATTCTTACTTCTTTTGTTTGCAAGGCTAAAGTACTCAAGCTACCTTCCAAAATCCGAAACACCCATGAAAATGCAATCCCCGAACTTTCTACCATGCTATCAAAAGTTGTCCATTCAGTTTTGGCCAAGTACTGCCGACTTAAAGAAAATGGAAAGAAATCAGAAATGGTGTTGAGCAAACATGGAGAGACACTTGTTTGAATGGCTATAGGGAAAAAATGATGGATACATTTAGTTCATTTCCTTTCTTTGTGTATGGTTCGGGTAAAGTTGAGTATTCTTCTATCCTTTTTTCGTTTTTCGCATATTACAATGAGATATAGCAGTAAATATAACGCATGTTTTCAACTTATATGGTAGTATCAAGGATTGCGAGTCAAAAAATAACTTAATCTAATATCTTAGGCAACAAATTATTAAGGGTAAACTACCAAACCACCCTTGAGGTTTCTAGAAATTACATATTGTCCCCTCATTTGGGAAATTACAAATTACACCTTGTCGCATAACAAATTACCCCTTTGTCGTGATGTAGCTGATGAGCCCAAAATGTTGACATATAGAAGCTCTATATCATATGTTGTTAGTTCTTAATTGTGCGTAATTGAGTATTATTATTATCTTTTTAGTAATTGCCATTGAATTATTGAATGCGCAGGAAAATACAATAATTGTACATGTTACAGCCGTTGGATTCAATAACCCAAAATTCGTGCTTCCGGAATTTGTTATTGTGAGTTAGAGTGCCACCACGTGCCAGAAAATGGGGAGCTAATTTGTCAAGTATTCAACCTGATTTGTAAAGAAATTAAATTATATGGTGCAAATCTTGATTCTCATGGGAAGAAAATCACCAATGGCCCACTACCCATCCAAATTTGAACGTGGATCTTGGCTCAAGATAGAGTTCTTTGTAATTTTATTGGTCAATACAAGTGTTATTGGGATTTATGAGCCAATATGGAAATGCTTGGCTGAAGAAGGAGGGTTTTGATTAGGAAAGAAATCTCCCTAATTCAAAGGCAACCTTGTTATCTACATAAAGGCAGTAGAGTTCGGCCAGAGGGGTATCACGCATTAGAAGATGAACGGTGGCTGTGGTCGAACACGGATAAGAACGAGAAGAGCAAAAGAGTATTTTCTGAGGTTTTATTTTTATGGATTATAGCCAAATTCTTGATATGTTTTTATCTATGGGTGGCTAAACTCTTAAACTAGGGTTGAGGATGAAACCCCATAATTTTTATTGAATGATTTTATGTATATGATTTTTCCTACGTGCGATTATCGTTTGTTATTCTCGACTCATTAATTAATATGCATGAACTTTGGATATGGATTCAATCGTTATGAATGGGTTTTTTCCATGATTTGAAGTCATCTTATTAATCGAATTGCTTGGTTGATTAAGAGCTAATATTTAAGTACGAGGTATCCATTGTGATTTGTTATTACGGATACAGTGGATGATTTTGGCTTAAACTTTGAAGCAGAGGGGGAATATATTTTGTTATAAATAAAAGGGCTTAACGAAATATTATCCACGGTGATTAAGGTTAGCCTCTAAATCATTGTGCAGAATCATAGCAAAAATCATTGCATAAGTTTATTCGATATATATTTATGGGTGTGGATTCCAAAACCTTAGTTATTTTCTCAACCGTTAATCTCCATTATTTTTGCGTGCTAGTTTAATTATTTGTTTTGTCATTATTTTATTTTAAGTTTTCCAATCAAACACAACTTTTGGGAACTAGGTTAGGGTTTAATTAGTTCAAGTTCAATTAGCTTTCCTATTAAAAAAACGCAAGTCCTTGTGGGTTCGACCTCGCACTTGCATTGCTATAATTCAATACGATTCGTGCGCTTGCGAGTACATTAAAATGTCACAATAGTAGCCATTAGGAAATTGGACGGAATCTGTCTGACATCATCAAATCCTAATTATAATGGACCAAATTGTCATTTTATAGTCAGTGAAAAGTTATTTCACATCTCTACAGCATTTCACAAGCTATAAAAGGACAATTCGCTCTGTTGTAATTAGGATTTGTTAATGCCAGATAGATTTAGTTAAATTTTCTAACGGCTACATCACGACAGAAGGGTAATTTGCTATGCGACATGGGGTAATTTGTGATTTTCACAATCGTTAATTTCTAGAAACCTCATGGGTAATTTTTGTAATTTACGCAATTATCACTGATGAAATGTTAGCATGGTAAATAAGGCATTTACGTACTGATCGTATATGAGTCGGTTCTGAGCAGTTGACTCAGCGTAATGTGAAAATCTTGCATTTGAGTTGATGGAATACAATTTGTATTTTTGAGTCAGTTTACATGCACACAGATTGATAAATCTCAGAGATATCATTGATAAATCTCAGGGATATCAATTCACCATCCCCTAGCGAAGAGCCCCGTTAAAATTATGGTTAAATTACCAAAACAACCCCTAAGGTTTTTGGAAATTACATATTGCTCCCTCACTTTTGTGAAATTATAAATTACCCCTTGTCACATAACAAATTACCCCCTGTTGTGATGTAGTTGTTAGGAAATTAAACGGAATCTATCTGACATCATCAAATCCTAATTACAATGGACCAAATTGTTCTTTTATAGCATGTGAAAAGTTATTTCCACACCTCTATAGCCTTTCACAAGTTATGAAAAGACAATTTGGTTTATTATAATTAGGAATTGATGATGTCAAACAGATTTTGTCTAATTTTCCAACGGCTACATAAAGACGGGGGTATTTGCTATGCGACAAGGGGTAATTTGTAATTTTCAAAACGTGAGAGGACAATTTGTAATTTAGAAACCTCAAGTGTGATTTTGATAATTTATCCTAAATTATAGCAAAGCTCTATATGTACAAGCCCCATAAAAATTGACGACATTTTATTGTTTGGAACCTGAAACCTAAGATAAAATAAATCCAAAAGTCACAGGACTCGACGTTAGCAACTCCTTGGGGTCGACAGAACAACATTGATAACACTTATAATAATTTTGAGGTTTGCCATGAGTATATGTTTGTTCGCACAGATCGCTTCATGGGATTCACTTTGGGATATTACACGAACAATTTGAGCCATTCATTAATTTCAAAATACGTTTAAAATTAGGCCGTAAAAAATTAGCTCAATCGGATAACTCTAAGTACTTGATCCAAACATCCAATTTTTTATTCCTTGTTCAAAGTTATTAGAAATTGAAAGATTAGATCAAACACTTAGAGTCATTAGATTGAGCTAATTTTTAACGAAGCCACTTGAAAACATGTTTTAAAAATAATAAACAACTGAGATTGTTTGTGTAGAATCCCGAAATGGGCCCCACGGGACAATATATGCTCGATCTGTGCGCGTAGTTTTTCCCAAATAATTTTACTTACTAACCCCTGAGATGCTCGTTTCATGTTTTGGTAAATTGATGATGTAATTCATAGGAATTTAGTCCTCAATCCAATACATCATTTACCCCAAGGGGTTTGGCCAATTGGTATGCAAATGTAATAAGTGTTTATTTTTTATGAGGTTGCATCTTCGAATTTAACGGATGCCAAATACTCCACATCTTGAGATTACCGAAGGATTTGTCCGATCGCTAACTTCAGGATCCTGAAATTAGTTGAAGTATGTGTAAACTAACCTGAACATACTTATCAAAAATACTAGTCTGAACATCCGATTATTAAAAAAAGTCAATTAGATTTATATAGATTCGGGGGACGTGAAGTGAGGGAACTCACTACAAATCCCCAGATTCGATAAAGATACCCGGAAACTCTGTAGTGAGACGGTTCACTGCATGCGTGAGACCACAGCTAGGTGGTAGATTGAATCTATTATATATGCCACCAAGCAACTTTAACACTTGTTTGGATACACTATTGATAGGTGACTGCATAGGAACAACTGACCAAGTGTGCGATTCAGGAAACTTGCCCGCCCATGAAGATATCCTCAAATCTTCTCTAACACCCCCTTAAAATACGAAAATGATTCGCGTACACCAAGATGCGTACCTCACTTGCACACCAACACACCCCGACTGTCCAAAAGCTTTTTTCGACGTTTCAGATTTAAAATGAATTCTTACCGGTAAGAATTAACTCTTACCGGTAAGAATTTATTTCAAATCCGGACTATTGATTCTCGAAATAGACGATCGAGATGTGCTGGTGTGCATTTGGGGTGCCCCTTATGTTGTGTTCACGTAGCAGCGTTCTTTAAAATATACACTATCTTCTTCTTTCTTTAAATAAAGCACCGCAGTCTCTATCACAATGCATCACATTCCACACCACCCCTTGTCAACTTGGGGGTCGTCCCCCTGTATTATTCGAATATTAATAATTGGACCCCACATTTTGCTCCAATAGGCCACCAATTTAATGAGTATCTTTCTACATTCACACTTCATCTTCCAAGTATCCTAGAGATAAGACTTTACTTTATTCGTCAGAATCTAAATCCTTTTCATTCGTTTGGATATTACACACGTGGGCATATGTGTTGTACAGCTACATGTATCTACAATCTCAAAAAAAGCGTGATTTGTACGGGCACTAACTTAATATCTTCTTCACCGAGCAAGTATCTTCCACCTCATCATTATTTCATGAAAAAGTGATTTTTGTATATATAGGTGGAAATGATATTGCACAGTCAGGGGCGGAGCCAAAACTAAATGTCAGTGAGATCAAATTCTTAAAGCAAATAATAGAACAAAAAAAAACACCAAAATGCGAAATAAAAAGGAGTTAAAGTATATATCCATTAAGGCAAATTCTAAAGTCAGCCCATTAGGCTGACGTTAAGATTCAAAAAGTGTATTAAAATGTATGAAAATATATAAAAAAAAAGTGTGAAAATATATTGAAATAAGTGAAAAGTGTATAAGAGAGAGTGTGTGTGTGTGTGTTTTTTTTTTGTTGTCTTTATGTGTACTTAATGGGCTGACAATAGAAAGTCCCATCTATTAATAACATTTCATTGACAATTGATCTCCCAAAAAGATACACTGAAATGCCAAACAAAAATTAGCTTAGATATATAACCTATAACCGCATCCACGACCGACCACAAAAAGCTATACTGGAATGCCAACAAAATGTAGCTAAGCAGGTATCAATTTAAAACCCATAACAACGTTTACAAGTGCCCCTGCGATTTTTCATATTTTGAAATCGTAGCATAATAGCCTCATTTGTGACACTATTAAAAATCTCCCTCTCAATATACACAATCAAGCTATCATGTAACCATTAATCATCCATTCGGTTACCAAGTCGATTCTTCACAATCTTCGTTGAGGAAAATGTTCTTTCTACTGTAACTGTCGCAACAAGTAAAGCTAGAGTCAAAGTCAAAAGCCTGAAAACCAATGGATACCCTATATCTTTTCGGGTCTCAACCATCTTTCGAGAAACATCGCCAATTCCTTTCAAGTTTGAAAACTCAGCACTAGACCGCACATCAATGATGAAATTCTCAAGTTGATCCGAAAGTGTCAAAAGCTCAGTACCGGAGAAGTCTTTAGGATAAAATTCGGTCAAGTGGTTCAACTTTTGGTTGTCAAAACTTGCAAATGAGGGATGGACTGCATATGCCAAAAAGATTTATTTTCACCCTTAAAACGATTATTTAGAGACATAAGAGTTGATCATCATAACATCAGTATAAAATGGGGTGATTTTGGATCGAGTTCAAATATGCTGGAAGTATTTTTGATTCTCGTGTCCCACTCGTGTTTGATTTTGACAAAAGGATGAAGTGATGGTGATCGGCCGAACTTGGGATCCATGTGTTAGGCGGCACACCAATTGGGCAGTGCATATAAAAGGGTTCATAGAACAAATGGCCAAGGGATTTGCATATGCCAAAGATTTATCCCCTTTCCTTTTACCCAGAGACATAAGAGAGTTGATCATCATAACATCAGGAAAAAGCAATGACTTTATAATAGTAAAATATGCTGAAGTATTTTTGCTTGTGTCAGAGTGTCCAATTTGGACAAAAGCTGAAGTGATGGTGATCAACTTGGCTCGCATGTGTTAGGCATAGGCACACCAATTGGGCATCAACAAAGAGCCCAAAAAGGAAAAGAAAAATTGGCATTTACTCTTTTTGTTTTGGTTTAATTAATCGTCTAAATAATCATTTCTTGCCTCATGTAAACCTCTACAAGTTTTTAAAACCAACTATCGTTTTGATGAAGCCTTATTTACCCAAAAATTAAAACAAGAATAATGGCACCTAATAGAAATATTTCAGCTAAAAGTATTGTGCAACTTGTACTCATAATACAAATACTCAACTCTGCATAAGGGAGGTGTTATTGCCAAAACACATATAGTAGTTTCGCAATTTTGGCAATTCAAGCTCACCCAATTGATTGATTGGGGACTTAAGGCTCAATTTGAGTTGGTCTTGATGTCTGCCTCTTTTTTAATCTCTTTCTTTAATAAAAAAATAAGAACCTCGCACCTAACTTATCTAAACTAGAGTCAGGGGTGGGAGAAGATGAATTAGTTAGTGCTCCTAGTGCGACACGTAATGGTGCTCTGGGGCCTTCCACCATCACACATTGATGCGTGGTCTATAAACTTAGTTTTGGGCTTCACATTAATATGTGGTGGTGGTAAAAGACTTGGGACATCACGTGGCAAGGATGAGACTTGAAATGCCGATCAAAAAAAGGATGAGACTTGAAATTCAGAATTGGTTTGGTAAAAATGATGTCGAACTATGTAACAAATCAATCTATCTCTTCCTTCTGTTCATAATCTGCAGGAACATGACTCATTTGTTGAGCGGATAAGGTTTTTAAGTGGATAAAGAAGAATGATGAATAAAAAATGCATATGCTCTGAGGGGATTAGTTAAGGAGGAGCAGTGGCGACGCCACATAGATGTGGGGTAGGGCGACCCTGGTAGGAAATAAAAAAAATACTATTATTACCATATATTAATTTTTTTTTGAATTTACAAATGACCCCCTAAAAATTTGATATTCACACCACACTAAATAATTTTTCAAATTTTGAAACCCACTAAAAGTTCTTAAAATATACCAAACAAAAGGGCTAGAACTCAATATCCCACCCATAATGGAAAAAGTGAAAAATAAGAAGTAAAAAATGTCCTCCAACCCAAATGGAAAACTCATTATCCCATAATGAGTTTGGTGAACACCCAAACAGTCAAAAGCTGAAAAACATAAAAATGAAAATGCAAAAAAAAAAAAGTTGCCAAACATCCCCTTAACTAAGATCCTTAGGGGGTGTTCCATTAACAAAAAATAATTTTTAAAAAAAAATCAAGACAGGTCATTCTCTCACAATACATCACATAAAAAACTGTAAAAAACCAATTTATTTTAAGTAGCACCAACAGTTGGGGAAAAAATCCAAATTTTAAGAGATAAGCTCTCCCCCTACTAACACACACTTTTTCCTTCTCTTGTCCCTTTCCTTCTCCCCTAACAAATGGTCTCTTAACAGCTGGGAAATAGTTTCATTTGCATAAGTACATGTGCTGGGAACATTTGTAGAGTGGAGGTCTCCACGTTCGTGGTTTATTTACCACTCTTATACCAATCTATTATATATGCTCCCGTATATGGATATGGATAAGGTAAAGTCTAAATATTTTGTGCCAGCTTGTATCAAAAACTGCCAATCACCTTACCCACTTACATACACTAGGATCGAGTTTGATCCAATCATTTGGTTGCTAATCCAAAACCAATCCCTCCAGTTAATCTTTTGTAACTAGATACCTGGCCTACTATTATTAGTGTTCTAAAAGTCGATTTAGGTGGCCAACTAGTCGATATCTCGACACTAGGCGGGGACCAATGCCTAAATTAAAATCAATTTAGGAGGCTTATTAGTCGGCAATTAGGTATTAGGCGTAGGGGCGGAGCCAGGATTTTTGACAATGGGGGATCAAAATTTGAACTCTTAATAGGTTTGGGCAAAAAAAGAGGTGTAAAGTGGGGTCAAAATATCAAAAACCTGGGCAAATGTGGTCAAAATTTGAACTCTTAATGGGTTTGGACAAAAAATGAGGTGTAAAGTGGGGTCAAAATAGCAAAAACTGAGCAAGTGGGGTCAAATTTTGAACTCCTATAGGTTTGGGCAAAAAAAGAGGTGTAAAGTGGGGTCTAATAGCAAAAATTTGGGCAAAACTATAACTATCCCTAGGTGACTTTTAGAACACTGGTTATGAGTATGCCAAATTTTTATTGTTTTTTGTATGCTAAACCTTGTCATGCGCACTTGATCTCATTTCATATCGCACACTTGAAAAAAGTCATGTTTTTTTTTTTTGATCGATAAAAGAAGATTTATTAAAGAAACTCGATAAGGGTACATCGAGAAGGGGGAGGGGACATCCAACCGAGGTTGAATGAAAGAAAAAAGAAAGGAAAAGGAAACACCCAAATCCTCTAAGCAGCCTAAGCGAAAAACACCCAAAGGAATCAAAACCAAAACAACTACCACTAGAGCCACGCGAAGATCAGCCCCTCTATGCCCTCTATGCCTGCTCACGCCAACCCAAACAACCTGTTTCAACATTTACCACGCCAAAATACAGCCGCAACCTACCATAAAAAATCAGAAGGAAACTTTTCTCTCAATAGATTACCTCCCATTGCTTAATCTTTTGAGAGAATGCTTTGAACTCATCTTCGATCATATCTTTTAAGACTATTTCATCCTCTGGACAAATGGATACTCCAAGGTTTTTTCCGGTGGTCAAAGTTGCTTATATAATCTTCCTCCATCCTTTTTCTCTCTCCTGTTGACAGCCTCTAGAGACGATTGCGAGGGCCTAGATTCAGATTGCTGGTTTTCCCCCAAAGAAAAGGATTCGTCGATGGAAAGAGACTTATCATTTCTTCTTATTTTCTGTGGGCCCTGCTTTAATCTCCTCGACCTCCTCGACTTGTCCTCTTTTTTATCCAAGCAATAGGTCCTGGAGAAAAGAGTAGCTTTCAAAGGATTATGCTTCCATAAGGAAAAAGATTTCTTTCGATTACCTTGTTTGCTTCTTTGAAAAAAGTTATGTTAGTTAAATAATGACAGAGACAATTAATTAATTCAAATTTATAAAAATTGAAAAAGCATAGTTCAAAAGAACAATGACCAAACTAAACACCTCCGCAAAGGGGGTGGACAAGAACATTTGTGATCTCATATTCGGAAAGAAGAGGGGAATATAAGAGGGGGAATTTGGGAAGATTTGATTAAGTCAAACTTGCGGTCAAGTTAAGAGCATCATTATCAGCCGCAAAAAAAAAAAAAAAAAACTACCAAATTTAACCCCAAAACACTCATTTTATAATTTAGCAATTCACTTATTAAAAAACTTACAAAATCAAACTTTCCATTCTAACTTAGTGATATTAAACTATTATTTCTTTTTACTCTTACTCCCCAAAAGTAATAATAATAAAAAAGTGAATAGTGCACGAACAGTACGTGAACAGTGCCTTTGGTGCTTGAACAATGCTGCACCAAATTTGAGTCGCCATTGTAGCAAAAATAAATTTGATCAATTGTTTGGTGAGGCTGATTTTGGGGAATTTGGCTCTCTACATTTGATTATAAGTTAATTTAGGTATCCTGATAAGGATGCCCTTAAACATGAAAGATAGCTCGTCATTTTGGATAGTTAATTTGGGTCTTCAATAGGGCTGTAAATGAGCCGAATCGAGTTGAGTTTTAGAATATTCAAGCTTGTTCATTAAGTTTTTAAACAAACTTGAGTCGAGCTCGAACTCAATGAAAATTTGACTAGCCGAGCTCGAGCTTAGCTTGCCTAGGTTTGAGTCGAACTCGAACTTGTTCGCGAGTCTTAAGGAGTAAAAAATATTAGATATTTATGCTATTATACAAGTCTAAAACTTCAAATAGATTTTTTACGTCCACACCACCCCTTGACCGGCCAAATTGCCGGGATCCGAACCGTCCAATGTGTTTAGAAGGTGTTTTTAAGGGAAGGGCTTGATCTGAGCAGTTTTTCATATACATTTTTTTATGAAAAACTGCGTGGATCAAGCCCTTCCCGGTCATTTTTTTTTTGCTGATTTCTCTTGTAAACCCTTAAAAACACCTTCTAAATACATAGGACGGTTCGGATCATGAAAATTTGATCGGGAAATGAAGGTTTGGACGTAAGGTGTGGATATAAGGGTGTGAACTGGATCCTTGTTGTATATATATATATATATGGGATAGTATATTCTAAGTTCGGGATGCTGTTGTGCAGTGTAATGCACATCACGTTTTGTACACATCCGGACCGTCCGTTGCTTGGATGGACGGCTCAAATTTCACCTTGACATCTTTGTTCGGTTCGTTGTCATGTGTGCAAGATGAAATCTGGGCCGTCCATTCGAGCAACAGACGACCTGGATGTGCACAACACGTGCTGTGCACTACGCTGCGCAACAGCAGCCCGATGTCCTAAAACTAAGGTTCAAGTTCAGTTTGTTTAGTAGATGAATCAAACTCGAACTAGTTTATACCGAGTCGAGCCTCGAATAGTTCATGAACGGTTTATTTCACATTTACAGCTCTAGTCATCACTAGATATGGTCCAATGGATTGGCCAAAATGAATCCTCAGATATTGACTTTGGCAAGAATCCTTTTGATATTGACTTTGGAATTTTGGTTACTAACTTGCAATTTTGGACACGTGGACGCTCTTAATGTTGCAATTTTGGCCCGTATAGTATTATATTTTCTTCCAAATTAACTATGAAAAGATCTAAGCAAATGTTTGGAAGTTGTTGCTCAGCTTCTTGGCAATGGATAAGAAAACTTATCCAGCTCTATAACTAAGGTGATAACAATTTTTATCAACTTACAGGTATTTTCCATACTAATCTTCTAATTCACTGTGAATTGGTATTCGAATGAATAAAAAAACTCCAACAACAAAAAAAAAGAAAGATTTAATTTGCATTGCATTAGTTTAAGAAAAATGGATGTTTTGACTTGAATTTTCTATATTTACCTACGAAGTAATCAGGCTGATGATGTAAATTTTCTATATCTTACTCTGTGAAATGAGGAAAGGTAGAGAGCATTTGTTATACCTTTTCTCAGAGAGATTGCGAGAAGATTTGTTGTACTCTGGATTAGATTTCATAGTGTCTCGTATTTTTCCTTTCAGTTTTTCATTACGCACGACTCTTTGCTTGTTTCGTTTTGTGATTCACTATTTCCAAGATCCGTAAGGGCATTGTGGGATTGAACGGTTGTTCGAAAATCCTAACATTTGGCCCATATAGTATTATTTCTGTTCAAATTATGAAAAGATCTAAGCAAATGTTTGGAAGTTTTTTTTTTTTTTTTTTATAACCGAGGAACAGCCCTACAATAGGCTACTAATTGGACACACTGCACGATCCAAACCTCGGAGGAGTATTCGCAACAACCCACACCACGCCAGCCTTCCCCGCTTAAGACAGCACAGCAGTTTTACCCTGTGGGGAATCGAACATATGATCAAAGGGACTACACCTGACCAATGGAAGTTGTTGCTCAGCTTCTTGCCATTGTATAAGAAAACTTCTCCAGCTCTATAACTAAGGATAAATCATTGTGAATTGGTATTCGAATGAATAAAAAAAAAAACTACAACAAAAAAAGAGTTAATTTGCATTGCATTAGTTTAAGAAAGATGGATGTTTTGACTTGAATTTTGTATATTTACGTATGTAATCAGGCTGATGATGTGAATTTTCTATTTCTTACAATGTGAAACGAGGAAAGGTAGAAAGCATTTGTTATACCCTTTTTTTTTGTTCAGGTTAATTGCTCAGAGCCTCTTACTAAGAATTCGGTTACTCTGAAGTTCAAAAATGGACAACAGGAGCCATTGGTGCAGTTACAACAATTCAAAAAGCGATTTTAATAACTCAATTTTTCTGACAAAGTCTTGCGGTAAAACAATGTAACCGACAAAGATTAAATCGCTCTTTTTAACAGCAGATTAGGGGGAGTTTTCCAAATGATAAAATAACATTTGCTAAAATCTTTAATTTCTGTTGATTTTAGCAACTATTAGCCTAGTTTTTCAAAAGATTTTAGCACCCAGTTGCTAAAATCATGATATTTCAAATCAAAAAATGAAGTAGTTCCGTGTATCGTTTTTCGATTTTTTTTGCACCAAATTAAAGTACACGAGGAGTAATATAATTTGGAGCGAAAAAAATCGAAAAACGATACACGGAACCACTTCATTTTTTGATTTGAAATATCATGATTTTAGCAACTGGGTGCTAAAATCTTTTGAAAAACTGGGCTAACTGATTTTATCATTTGACAAACTAACCCGTAAATCACTGATTATTACTCTTATGATTTATGAACGGCTAAATTCGAAATGCAACAAAACTAGTTAGCTTTAGTTAACTCCGAGGGGTTGGCGTGGTGGTTAAAGCGTGAGACTTATGAGTTTACTCCTTAAGGTTTTAGGTTTAAATTTTCTTAGATGCTATCAACTTCTTTTGGGCTAGTCTATGTAGAGTTTTGTTTGAACTTTGATTTTTTGCAAATGAACAGGTAGGAATGAGCCATTAAGAGCATCTCCAACTGTCTCGGTAAAACTTCGGCGAGGCCATTTTGGCGACAAAAACCTCCCCAAATCCAGACCCAGCAGCCTCGCCTAGATCCTCGCCATTTTCTTTTTCGCTACAATACCTCACCAGGGTTGTCGAGGTATGGAAGCCTCGCCTCTTCCTCCGGCGAGAATCTCCCCCCTCGCCTCCTCCTCTGGCGAGAATCTCTCTCTCTAAAATCATTTTGATAGAAGATTTAAGTAGGTCTCGTCGAGACGATTGTATCCACGCAGAACTCGTCGCCAACGAAGTTTGCTGGAGCTCTCACACCCCGTTTAAAAGCAATGGATGTCGGCGAGTGAGATCTACTCTTGCCAAAAATGGCTAGAAAGAAGTTTAGGCCGATGAAAATGATCTAAGATGAGTCGAAGTGCGTGTCAGCGAAGACTTGAGCTGTACATAAAAGTTAGCCTTTGGGTAACATGGGGGCATGGACCAATACAGGTAGCTGGCGCTGGAATTGCCGCCCAAAATAGAATATTCCTATACACAAATATAGGCAAAACCCCCGACGAAGCTGGTGACGACACGTAACATTCTCAGACTCCAACGTCACCATCCCCCAATCGTCACGTGCTATTTAAAATTCAATTCCAAGACAAAGTGAGTTTAATACTGCAATTAGTAGGAGTATAAACAAGATTAAGAGAATTAATTTGTACTTAGCAGCGGGTGTGTGAAAAGGTGAAAAGACACTCCACTACTACCCCAATCCTAATCCCCACTCACACTGCCCGCGGGCATCAACACAAATCAGTTCGGGCAGCTAAAGCAGCCAATCAAACGCTGCCACCTCAGAATTCAACTCCGTACCTCCCATTTTTTCTGTACCCGTATCTTTACCGATATTATATACCCGCCTGTTTTAGTTAACCCAAATCCAAAGCTCTTTTCTTTTACTACTACTTTACTTTACTTTTTATAGTCTCCTCCTTTCTCTCTCTCTCTCTCTCTCTAACCTTGGAATATCACCATCTTCTCTCCTTCTTCTTCCTCCTTAGATATTGGAGAAGAAATCGTTGTACCATCATCGATATATATTGATTTATATTGATTGTTTGTAAGACTATTCATTGAATTCTGATATCTCTGTCCAAATAAGGTTCTGGGTTTCTTTCTTTGGGGATTTTTGAGAAATTAAAAGAGAAATGGATGACGAGTATGCTAAGCTTATCAGGAGGATGAATCCACCCAGGTACCTCTTTCTATTATTTTCTCCTTATTTTTTCCCCTTTCCCAATCGATCTGTTTCTTGATTCTGAATTTGTCTTTTTAGAACTTGTGGTTTTCTGTGTGTTGTGTGATTTCTACTCCAAGTTTTAGTCTCTTCCAGTTTTCACCGTTTATCCTCTAAATTTTACTAATTTTCTGCTTGTATTTAGTCAGAATACGAGTTTCTTTTAAAGGGTTTCAAAGGAGTATAATTTCCCTTGTCTTGTGTAGTAATTTGGAATTTCTTGTTAATTGAATTGTTGAATTCTTTTATTTAAGCTTCAGTTTTCCTTGCTTCCTCCTTTGTCTTTTTTTATTTATTTTTTATTTTTTTATCTCTGTTTTCTCTTTTCCAAAAATGATTTTTCTTGTTGTCTCCAATTCAGGTGGAATTTCTTCCCCCTTGTCTGGATCATCTGGAGATGTTTTCACATTGAAAAATTAATACAATCAAAATTCCCTTTAGTCCTAAATCATCTTGGCTATTAGGCAGAGTTGTGCTTTAGAGTGATCTGTGCTTCAAAATCTGTTAACCTTGACCTCTTTTCAGGAACCTCAGATACAACTACTACCTGATTTTCCTCCTCTTTGAGTTTATGGGTAAAAGAGTATATGCGTAGCTCTTACACTGATAAGATTTGTCTCTTCTTGTTGCAGAGTTGTAATTGAGAACAATACTTGCAAGGATGCAACTGTTATTCAGGTACTCCTTGAGCCATTGGCTATCCGAATACGTAGCCTGAAGTTTCTAATATTATTTTCTGGGTTAGCTTTGATTGCCTATTTTCTTGTCTACTTTCTCATCCATGGATATATGGTTTAGGTTGATAGCGTCAACAAACACGGGATTCTTCTGGAAGTTGTACAAGTGCTTACCGATTTGAACCTCCTTATTACTAAGGCGTATATCTCATCTGATGGGGGTTGGTTCATGGATGGTATGGTTTTATAGTCTACCAGAAAGCACAAGTTTTAAAATTTCGACGTATTCTTCTCGTTATAGTAGTTTCTGATAGTATTCATTGCAAATTTCGACGTTTCAGTATTTAACGTGGTTGACCAAGATGGGAATAAAATTAGAGATGAAGGGGTCCTCAGTTATATCCAGGAGGTATCTGGCTCTGCTGTAATTCTTTCTTGATTCAGCACACCAATATAAATTGCATTTGAAAAGTAATTTCCTTTGCTAAATTAAAGAAAGTTAAAGTCGACTATGAACGAAAATAATGTTAAAATTCTATTTGTCCAATGGTGCATCAAAGCTTATCATTTCTCATGTTTCCTTTCATTTTGCAGACACTTGAAAATGATTCTTTTTTTCTCTCCCCATTGAGAGGTTCTGTTGGTGTGATGCCTTCTGAAGAGCACACCTCGATCGAACTAGCTGGTACTGATAGGCCCGGTTTGTTGTCTGAAGTTTGCGCAGTTCTTGCTAACCTTCATTGTAATGTTGTAAATGCGGAGATATGGACCCACAATTCTAGAGCTGCAGCGGTAGTTCATGTCACTGACGCTTCCTCTGGATGCGCGATAAAAGACCCAAACCGGCTCTCTACAATAAGGGAATTGCTCCGCAATGTTCTTAAAGGAGATAATGACTTAAAGACTGCAAAAATGACTCTTTCACCCCCGGGTGTCATGCATAGGGAGAGGAGATTACATCAAATGATGTTCGATGATCGAGATTATGTAAGGAATGAAAGAGCAGAACACGGGAGAGTTGTGGATAAGAGCTTAAGACCAAATGTGTCCGTGATGAATTGCATTGAGAGGGATTACACAGTGATTACTATGAGGTCTAAGGATCGGCCAAAGCTGCTATTCGATACTGTGTGCACTCTGACTGACATGCAATATGTTGTCTTTCATGGTGTAGTTCATACGGGGAGAATGGAAGCCTTTCAGGTATGGATTTTTCTTTTACGGAAAATGATTATACGGGATTATGCTCTTACCAAAAGGAAAATTAAGTAATGCGATTATGGTGATTATGTAGAAGATTTGTTTGGATCATGGATTTGTGTGGGATCTACAAAGAAATAGAAAAATTGGGGGAAAACGCAGAAAAAAATCTAGCTGCATCACTTAATTACTTCTTTCCTTCACATTTTCCTCCACACCATAAATTGCTTCATAAACCCATGATCAAACACAACTGACTTAAGGTCATCAAGGGTTTCACAAATCGCAAAAATTTTGCGAATGGATAGCCGTTGTTAACCTCAAAGGATGGCCTGCTGGTGAGGAGTCTTAGGACTTAGGTGCACCCCTTATAAGCCATTTGGCAGGTGTCACCTCTCGTCCACCCCATTTGTTTTCTGTACAGTTTAATTTCTTACAGTCTGATAGAAAATTGTTGCAAACCAGTAGTTTGTGGTTCACTGCTACAAAACCTCCACTTCAATTGGGTGAAACTTCATTTTGCTTTGTTTCGTGCACTGGACAACTTTTACCCATCTAATTTGACTTGACAATGCTTCTTTTGTGGGATGAAGGAATACTATATCAGGCACGTAGATGGGCTCCCTATAAGCTCGGAGGCTGAACGAGAACGCGTTATGCAATGTCTTGAAGCAGCCATTGAGAGACGAGCCTCTGAGGTATAGTACTATCTTGTCTTGAGACGAAAGACAACTTTAACCTGCCAGGTGCACAGTCTACTTATGAGATGCATATTCTTAGAGAGAGAGAGAGAGAGAGAGAGAGAGAGAGAGAGAGAGAGAGAGAAAGAGAGAGAGTCTACTATGAGATGGTTAAATGGGTGTTCTTCATCGAACAGGGTCTGGAGCTTGAACTATGCACAGAAGACCGGGTTGGACTCCTCTCAGACATCACCAGAGTATTCAGGGAGAACAGTTTGTGCATCAAAAGAGCAGAAATTTCAACGAAATGTGGGAAAGCGAAAGACACTTTCTATGTCACAGACGTGACAGGGAACACAGTCGATACCAAAACTATTGATACGATTCAACAAGAAATCGGGCAATCAGCATTGCATGTCAAAAGGAATTCATGTCCTTCTTCAAATCCGCCTCAAGAGACAGCAATGAGTTTCTGCTTCAGTAACTTATTTAAAGCTCGAACTTTCCAAAATTTTAAATCAATCAGGTCCTACTCTTGAACTATTTTCCTGGATGTACATTTTCCAGAAGTACAACATTTGCAGATATGTCAGCTGTTTAGACAACATGAAAAAAGTGTAGATGAATTATTACAAAATCTGTAAAATAGGCACTTCCTTTCATCTTGTGTAAGATGAATTATTACAAAATCTGTAAAATAGGCACTTCCTTTCATCTTGTGAATGGAAGACGCAACAAGAAGCCTCCTTGTAATGTAGATACTCATTATTGAGGGGTCTAGTCTCTGTATATATATATATATATATATATATCGTAATCTCCTGTAAGTAGTCTGTGTGTAAAGTTTGATTACAATATTTAGTTTGTACAGAGAGTTGATGCCTGTGGGAAATTGTAATTTTTGTATATAATATAATTATCTTTGTACGTATATACCTGTTCGGTTACTTCTAGGAGAAAATGTAAACTTGTTTGTAATGCTATATTCTTGTACTTCAGGTGAACCATTCCGCAAATAGGTCATTTGTGTGAATGATTCCTTATGAGCTTGGTAAGTATGAATTTCCATTGTTGAGAAGTTAGATAAATGCACTGGAAAAAAACAGCCATTTGAAAAGGAAGATATGGGAAATCCATTCAAACTTGATGTCTAAGGTATTGAACTGGTAATGTGAGAACAATTACTAAAACATTGGATTGTGGTTTAACTGGAGTAAGAGATTGATTGCTTCAAGTTTGAATTCAGTCAAGAACACATTGAATGGTCCACTGTTTTTTTCCAACAATGTGCAAGGGAAATAGAACAAGATTAAGATTCTTATTGGGTATCAAACCTCATCTTATTTACCGTGACAATCCTTTTTTCATTGTAAGATCAATTGTGGCATTCATGAAATGGATTTCGAAGCAACTACATTCCATTTAAGACACCAGGATTGGCCATGGATCCTCGCCTGAACCAAACATTCATTATCTCCTATTTTAATGGGTTTTACAAATTGCACAAAGTTCGATGAAACGCGTTACAGTTTCACTATTTGTGCCCCTCAAAATGGAAGTTAGCTTGCTACTATACAAGTTGGATATTGTTTTAGACAATACTCCAACACCCTAGTACCTAGAATGTCACAAGCAATATTTTTTTGTGACTAAAATCTTATTAGTTCTTTTAACATTTAAATGTTTCGATCTCAGCATAGTTTATTTTGTAAAAAACTATTGTCTTTTTTAAATGTTATCTCAGCATATTTCAAAATTAGTCTTTTTTTTGAATAATTTATCAGTTATACCAAACCATTTCACATTAACTGGTCTATCGTAATAAGATGGCGGGAGATTAAACTGCTTCATTTCTCTGGTCTATCGTAATAAGATGGCGGGAGATTAAACTGCTCCTCTCTCTCTCTCTCACACAGATGAGCTCTTCGATGGCACAGTTCGCAAACCAAATAAGTCGAGCCCTCATCACCGCATCCAAACGCTCACTCCCGCCCCGTAAATGGAGTCCTTCGCTGGAGCAAACCCTCCACCAACTCGGTTGCCGCAACTCGCTCACACCCTCCCTCGTAGCCCAAGTCATCGACCCATTCCTCCTCAACCACCACTCTCTAGCTCTCGGCTTCTTCGACTGGGCCTCTCAACAACCAGGCTTTTCCCACACCTCCATTACCTACCAATCCATACTCAAATCTCTCTATCTCCCACCGCCATTTCCACGCTATCGACAAGCTCTTGAAGCAAGTCCGTGCCCAAAAGATCGGGCTCGATCCTTCTGTGTATTCCTCGATTATCGCTGCACTGATTAGAGGGAAGAGGACACGTGACGCGATTACAATGTTCAATGAAGAGGTTAGTTCCCTAAACTATGTTTTGGGATCGGATGTTTGTAATTCTCTTCTGGCTGCTTTGTCTTCTGATGGGTATATGGGTTATGCACGCAAGGTGTTTGATGAAATGATTTTTAGAGGTGTTAGCATGAGTACGGTTGGGTTTGGTGTTTTTGTATGGAGGTTTTGTAGAAATGCTGACGTGCACGAGACTTTATGGTTGGTAGATGAGGTTAGGAAAGATTTTTCGGGGGTGAATGGGCCAATAATTGCGGTTTTGATTGTTCATGGTCTTTGTTTGGAGTCTAGGGTGGCAGATGCTTTATGGGTGATGGATGAGCTGAGGAAAAGGGACTGCAAACCGGATTTCATGGCGTATAGGATTGTTGCTGAAGCGTTTCGGTTGATGGGAAGTGTTGTTGATGTGGAGGTGGTCTTGAAGAAGAAGAGGAAGTTAGGGGTGGCACCGAGGACTAATGTGTACCGCGAGTTTATTTTTGCTTTGATTTCTGAAGGAAGGATTTTGGAAGCAAAAGAATTGGGTGAAGTTATTGTGAGTGGAAATTTCCCAATTGAGGATGATGTGCTCATTGCTTTGATAGGATCGGTGTCGATTATCTATCCCTTTTCTGCAATGTTGTTTTTCAAGTTCATGGTGGGAAAGGAGAGGGTTCCTACTCTTCTTACATTGAGCAATTTGAGTCGGAATCTCTTCAGGCACGGCAAAATTGAAGAACTCTTGGAGGTTTTCCAGATTTTGTCCAACAAAGAGTACTTCTCAGATATGGCAAGTTACAATTTGATGGTTTCATTTTTGTGCAAGGCTGGAAGGGTAAAAGAAGCTTATGAGGTTCTTCAAGAGATGAAGAAGAAAGGGTTGTGTCCTGATGTATCTTTCTACAATTATCTTATGGAGGCATGCTGCAGAGAAGACCTACTCCGCCCTGCAAAAAGGCTGTGGGATGAGATGTTTGCTAGTGGGTGTGGTGGGAATTTGAAGACTTACAACATACTTATCAGCAAATTTTCCAAAGCAGGTCAGGTTGAAGAGGCTCACAGACTCTTTTGTCACATGGTGGAGAAAAGATTAGTACCTGATGCTATTACTTACACATTCCTCCTTGAAGGGCTTTGTAAAGAAAAAAAGATTAAAGATGCTCTTGAAGTCTTTGACAAGTCTGTCGAACAGGATGCCATGTTAGCACGAAGCCTATTGAGCAAATTTGTCCTCTTTCTTTGTAAAGAAGGTATATGAATTCATGTACAGATATTATTAACCATATATACCTTATGTCTCTAGTACCGGGGCAGTTTTTACTACATCTACTGTTAACTATTCGCTTGATTATGATCCTTGCAGGTCATTTTCATGCTGCTTCTAGGTTGCTCTGTGGTCTCGTTTCTGATGTAGGACAGTCAGACTCCCATGTCATATTGCTGAAATGCTTACTTGAGGCTGCGGAGATCCCAATTGCAATTGAACACATAACATCAGTCGGAAAGAATTCAGGTTCAATGTTGCAAGCCGTATGCAATGAGTTTTTAGCATCTGTTTCATCTCTATCAAAAGGAGAGCCCCTTTTACAGTTGCTTCAAGCAATGCAGGAGAGATGTCCAACTCTGAATTGTGACTCGATAGTTATGCTTAGCCATTGACTTCTGAGACAAATTTGATCACTATTACCTAATTGGACAGAATCAAAGGTTGTCCTATGGTTATAATGGCAAATGGTGGCTGCTTGTGGTAAGTTCCAATGATGCTTCAGAGCAGCAGGTACTTTCCTTACATATTAGGAGATTCCATAATAATGCCTGTTTGGGTATGGTACCGTTTGGTTACATTTGTTATCTATGCATATGTTCTCCCTGTGTAGAAGAAAGAAAAATGGAAAAAAGTAGTAGCTTTTAAGGTATTTGGGAACATTAGACGCTAGTCTTTGCTGTTTATGTGCTCTGTTAGATGTAACGTCATGTCCTCTGTGCTTAGAATTACTTCGTGGTCAGCAACCCTCCCCAGTGGCCCCTGACGAATATCTGTGTTTATCATAGTTAATTAACATTTCACCTGTCCAACATTTGATTTTACTTTCCATCCTACTACCTTTTATGCACAAAAAAGAGGCTGCGGCATTATGCGAAATCGGATATTCGTCTGAATCTCGATCTCTTTTGCTGTTAAACAGAATCAAATTAACAGACTTTTATACACTTTATGCGGTGGTTTTGACTACAAGCTAGAATTTAAAATTAAAAAAAAAACATCTAACATCTATCAAGCCTCTCACAGTTTGCTCTTCTGGGTGTAACATTATGCAGCTGCCCTGTATATTGGAAGGTGCTCTGCTTCGTCCTCTATTTCTTGAGACATATCTACAGTGAAGTCTTTTGCATCCCAAACAATAGCATGCTGTTGCACCACCAATATGCTGGCGTTGCCACGGAAATCTGATGAAGCCAATATGTACCCTACTTCTCCCAATTCTGACTCCTCATCCCAACCCATGAGACCAAATACGAGTGGGGACTGCTTATCGTGGCGTCTTCCCACAATGATTAGTTCATAATTGTTTTGCATGGATTTAAGCACTGCAACAGTCCCTGTTGCATCCTTTGCCACCTCCTCTACATACTTGACCCTAAAATTACCAGCCATACTGAGTCTATACCCACTCACCACTTCATTGTCCAACTTTCTCTCTGTGGAATTGTTTCCGGTAATACTACCATTCTCAAGAAGCCTAACCATCGTTACATTGATGTTTGTTCGTCCGGCCATCCGTGACCCTATAGCCAAAGCCTCTCTGTCATCTGCTCCGCCCAAGAAGAGTATAGCCACACGATAAGAAGACCAAGTTGCAATCTTGGGCCGTGAGTTGTGAAGGAGTCCACGTCAACAATAATTGCAATAGAGCAAGGTGCCATAACAAGGATGTTATCATTCACTATCTTTACCCCTTTATTGTAAGCCTCCCATACTTCTGTGGTAGTATACCTTTTGTGGAATGGAAGAATTATCAGGGAAGCTTTCTTGTCAAGTGCCATTGTGCAAATTTCATCATGCATGGTCGCATAAGTCGATATTGAGGTAAATGGGTGCACTGTGACGACGCCATAGTAGCTTTGCTCGAAGATTCTGAATGCATTGACTATTCTTTTTGACGAGGAGGCCTTTGAAGAGGGCCTCTTGGAGAATTTGTCGGGTATTAGGAGGGGGGTGGATTGGCCAACAAGCTCGATCAGATGGAGGGCATAAGTGGCAATTGGGCTACGTTTGGATGGATTGATAGCTTCTAGAAGGCTGATCATGGTCGGAATGTTCTCTTGATCGTGTATGCAGGCTACTACTCGGAGCTCAGAGTTGTCTCCTAAGTGCATCACAGACCTCTGATTGTAGACTGCATACCTCCTTGAAGGATCATATAGATATCTTATGAGGGGAGTCATAATGGAAAGTAGCAATAGCATGGATATGCACATAACCACGAATGCTTCATGGTCTATTGCCTACAAGGCATTCAAAAACCAAGTTCTCACACAGGTTAATAACTCTGTACGTAAAGGATAAACTGCACAGAACGAATGTGTAAAGCTTTTTCTTTCTTTCTTCTAGTTGTTTGTAAACGATACTGATAATAATATTGCATTCTGATTGCAGAAACAGCAGCCACGGTGGAGCAAGAGTGACAATGATTATAAGAGAAGGTGAACAAGGAGGAACGCTGAACAGTTTAATGAAGTCGTTTTTTTTCTGCTTTTCTATGTTTCCAACTTTCTTTGATCAAGAAAGTCCGGATGTTGCAGTTTTTTTTTTTTGTCTATCTGTTCAAATTTTGAGTTCCATCATCTACAAAAATATCTGATGCAACTTATGCATATATAAATCTAGACTTGGAGATTTGATTCTTGTAAATACTGGTATCTTCTACTTATTGTTTGGAGGTGTAAAATGTAACATCCCTTTTTTGAGTGGTGCCTTATGGATTTCAGACATACCTTTACTCGCTTCATCATTTTATACATCATGAGATCGAAAACACCCTGGACATTCATGACAAGGCCAAGTAAGAGAGCATCCTTTGATGGTATACTGCAGTAGAGCGAAGATACAAGGGCTCCTATGAACTTCCCCAGCCAAGCGATGACGATGATGTATTGCACAACCAGGAAGCTTTTGAAGTCAACCGAGAAAATATCTGTCACCAACCCATTTTTCACAAAGTAAAGGGGCATAAAGAACCAAGAGTTTATGAGTTCAAGCTTCTCTAACAAAGCTGATCCCAGAGGTGGTCCTGCGGGTATTGCCAAGCCATAAACAAGAGGTCCATAACCGACATGCAGACCAGTGGCTTGACTGGCAAAAGCGGTCACCAAAACTCCCACAAATATGACATACATGGATTCATCGGTTAGTGACTCTCCCTTTGTTTTCCTTTTTAGCATCCACATTATTGTAGGCCTTACCATTCCATAAATGACCACTGCCATGGCTAAACCGCTGGCAAGGGTCTTGAACATCACTAACCTCTCCCCAGATTTTTTAGTCGTTAGAATGGTCAAATGCACCATACATAAACCGAAAAGGTTACTTGCTAGTGAGGAAGACAATGCCAATCGCCCAAACTCTGAATTTACCATCTTTTGTTCGGTGAGGTATTGAGCCATCATTGGGAATGAGAGCACAGACTCTACGGTTGCTACGACGGGAAGAGAGCCTTGAGTTTCTGGCTCTAAGTTAACTTTATTCGTTACAAGGAAAGAGCAAGTGATGCTGAGTACCAAAGCTAATGCCACCGTTGAAACTCCAATGATGACTTCCCTTTTCTCGATTTTCTTCAATATCCATGGATCCATTTGCACTCCAATCAAGAACAAGTAGAATATGTAGCCAAATACTGCAATTGCGTCAAGAATTATGTATCCCCTCAGTGGAAAGAAGTGCTCTGTAAATCCACCTGTTCGGCCCAGAACCGAAGGACCAAGAATTATGCCACCCTGTTAAAGGTCATACGCAAATGCAAATGTTGTCAATGTGAATACATAAATGTCCCTGTGTTTCCATAAAAGCAAGTTGTTGAGGAAAAGGAAAGAACGCATCACGCATGTGGGAAATTGTGGCCTACTAATATTTGTGCAACCGTGCTAGGTTGGCCGAGAGGCTTGAGCAGGCGGGAAGGTAAGAGAATGACGAGAGAAGCCAGGGAGAGCTGAATCAGGAGGAGAGGGAGAGAGTAATTGAGAGGATCGTAGCCATGAAAAATGCCTCTGGAATTAATCTGTCCGACAGACATGCAAGCCGTCGAGAAATTGTTCTCCTGATGATAGGCGGAAGCATACAATGATATCTCATCGGGTTCCATCACATTCTTGGTCTCCTCTCCCTGGCCTCCTCTCAGGCCTTCCCTGCAACCCTAAATTGCAAAGCAAATATTCAAAAAACGACGTGAAAGGTCCTCCGACCAGTCTCCCCCGGCAGCTGAGAGAGAGGGGAAGGGGGAGGGGGAATGTTGGTGTTTGGACCAGAGGTGGAAAAATGATGGGCTTTGGTCAACAATCTCGTTAGCGCCATGTCCCTCGATGACAAGGATTAATGGATGGACCTCATTTTGATGCTTTTACCATCTGATTGACTAGTTTTGACTTGTCCAGACCCTTTCTATTTCTTTCTTTTTTTTATATATATCCCCTCTCTCTTTCCCTGCCGTTATCTTTTCCTTTTACCTTGAAGTTTTTGTTTGGCAATAAGGGCATTATTTGTTGCAGCCAAAAACAGAAAGCAGATAAATAATGACATTTAGCGGCAAATACAACACTTCTTTCTCTCTTTTTCGTTTTGAACGTCACAAATCCGTACTGTGGAGACTACTTGGTGAATTCCCAATTCCCGTCCACAACTTCTCAAACAAGGCTGTTGAACAGCATAAGCACAACCTCCCAAAACCCCGCAAGGCACAGATCAATGTTCCAACATTAGCTTCTACATGTTTAACATTCACCAGAATCTTCAAATAGCAGAGGCTCAAAAGGAAAACCAACAAGCCTTGCAAGGTACTACAAGAGAAAGAAATCGGCGCTCTGAAATCTTAATGTAAGATACTCTTCGACCCTCGGAGATTGGAAAAAGTTCAGTCTATACTGCTCAAGCACGAAAGAAAACCATCACAACATAATATCATTCTAATTTGAAAAAAAAAAAAGGACAAAATAATGGTCTTAATAACAGCTGCCTCAAGATATTAATCATAAAATCGATCAGATTCCTCCAGTTATTTGCCTATAGGAGAAAATCGACTTGCCCTCAACAAAAATAACAAAAACTAGGAAAGTTATTATGTGTATGTGGGTAACATTGACACAAACAAAAAATTTAGGATAGCAGCAAGTTGTCGAATGGCTTCATCCTATGGTTAACTCTCTTAGCCCATCCTTTGAGCAACTTCCTTAGCAAGAAGCCTCTCCTTGGCCTTGGTTTTGGCTTGGGATTTGGAACCCATGATACCACCGCCCCACTTCTTCCTATACTCATCGTACTTGTCATTGAAGTTAGCCTGAAACCACAAAAGGCCACAAGTGCAATGAATTACTATCAAACACTCAGCACACAAGATAAGCAAACATATAGATTAAGTTTCAAGTTTGCCCCACCTTAATAGCCTCCAAGATCTTGCTGAACTCCAACTTGTCCTCGTTCTTGACAGTGGTCAAGCACAGAACTGCTGCAGTTTTCTGGTGGACAATCTGTCAGGAAAGCTATATATCAGAACCCCCTTTATGGAGGACTAAGGAATGCAAGATTGCTGTACACTTGAAGAAAACAAGATCATTGGACACTTACGGATCCTAATCGAGCTTTTCCTTTGACAATGCAGTATGGGATCTCCATCTTCCTGCACAATGCAGGAAGCCAGACTACCAACTCTATTGGGTCCACATCATGAGCAATAACAACCAATTGTGCTTTGTTCTGTAACAAGTGTAATTGTAGTAGCTGTTATTAAGCCAAAAGCAGGGCACCGAAGTCTTCAAGACAGGGTAGTTAACAAAAGGAACATCGAACCTGCTCAATGAGGTAGGTGACATGGTTGAGACCATATTTCACAACAATAGGCTTTTTAGCCTCAATAGGTTTTCCTTCAGTCTCAGCCTGAGCCCTTTTCAGAAGGCGCTCCTTTTTTGCTGCCTTATCCTCGGGCCTGTACTTGAGAAGCATCTTGAAGAGACTTGTTGCTGCAAGTTTTCAGAGAGAGACGCTTTGCATGGGTTTGACAGGACACAAATGATATCAAAACTATTGCAAAAAGAAATTAACGATGTTGAAGAAGAGAAGTACTTATGGTCAATCACAAGTCATCTTACCAATTACTATTACACATATGGTTGGTTAAATGCAGCAAGTGGTACATTAGGCCGCAAACCAAACTGAAACCTTCGTTTACTGAGGAGGTCTAATAACAGCATTTTGTTTAGTGAATATCAGAAAGCAAAAGCAGCCCATGAACTCAGTCCTTTCAAGGCTAAAGTAGTTCATAAAATCAAAAAACTCATGCAACAAATTTAACTCACACAATGCTCACCCAATGAAAATCTAGAAATGAGATAATTTGACAGTCCTTCCTCAAAATCTAGACTTCTGCTAAAGCAAAATTTCTGGCAATTCGGACTAATATAGAAACCATGCAAGAATTTTATACGTGCAAATCCCAAGAAATACGCACATATCCTATTCTAATACAAAATCCATATTGTCCCAAATCGCAAGCAGGAAATAACCAGATCCCTCACCAAATAAAATATCTTCAATCAACTACTCAATATAAGCAACCTAATACTTAATCTAACATCGGGTACAACCTTAATGAATAAAAACAATAGCTCAAAACAATAAATTTTTATCCGCAATTCTACAAGGAGCAGAGTTCATTGAGGATTTCTGAAATACTAACCGAGGTTCTTGTCAAGGGTCTTGGTAAACTGATTCAAAGGTGGTGGGACCTTCAGGCGCTGGTTTAGGATCCTTTTCTTCCTCTGAATCTGTACAACCTTGGGCCACTTCACGAACCTGTGAAGATCTCTCTTTGGAGGCAATGCCCCTCCTATCCCAAACTGCTTCGGTCGCTTCTCGTAAACCGGGTTCACTACCTTCTCCTACAAAATTTACTTAACAATCAGAGAACGAGCAATTTCACGTGCAAGTGTAGTTTATACAGGAAATCTAATCATATGGGTGAGTACCGGTTTCTTCTTGGCTGCTGCTGCTGGTTTGATACCCTTCTTCGGAGCCTTTAAAGTAAGATAAAAATGAAAAGAACAAAATTAGCATTTTTGGAGAAATGGGTATAAAAAATACACAACTAATACACGGATCAGTGAACTGCAACAAGACATACATATACATATACATACATATATGTGTGCATACAACACACACACGGAGAGAGAGAGAGAGAGAGAGAGAGAGAGAGAGAATGGCTCACCATTTCTGCAAGATTTGGTTCTTTCCTTTGCCCCTCTCCACTAGTATAGCGTAGTGCAGACGACGCGAAAACCCTAACTACAACAACGCGTGCAAGATGATCGCTTTTAACTGGACCTTGTAGCCCACGGGCCACGGCCCTTTCGTGTTGCGAAACGACACCACATGGCCCAGACTAGTCAACAAGTAATACGGCCATCCGCCATCCCATAATATTTGTCCGGTTTGCAAAACATGAATTTGAAAATAGTAATAAATTTTTAAGAAAATTTTTAAATCTTTACATTATAGCTGTAATTGTTTATGTTTCTTAATTTTACTTCAAAAAAATGTGTTATTTTTAACTTCACATTTTGTGGACTGGATAAATATTTGGGGGTTAAGGAAGTACATAAAATCTAATATGACAATGTAATATGGAAACGCCTAAGGTATCACCCCAGCAAAAAGGGACACCATATCCCCCAGTCCAACGATCTAGATCATGCCATGGAGCCTATGTTGACCAAAATATGACTGGTCAACCGGTCATCCCAATTGGTCATCCAAACAAGTGTATGAAATGATATAAGAAGTTATAACCACGTTATATACCAAAAAGAGGGACACCATAACACGGTATTAACATTTACCCCAAATAGGTATAACATTCATAAAAAAAGGGGTATAACTCGGAAAACATGACGACTAATGGCGTAACATTTTAAAGCTTAACATTAGTGGGCATCACAAAATCACAAAAAAGAAAAAAGAAAAAAGAATACATTCATAAACCATTAAAAAGCATAACATGCAGAGCAAAAAGCAAAAGAGGGCATAACATTACACACAATGGTATAACATTACCATTAAAAGGCATAACAAAAATCACCAAAAGGAATAACATGCAAAACATAAACCATTAAAAGACATAACAATACCTAAACCTGTCAAGAGTTATTTCTTTTTTTAAAATTCTTAACCGTGGTTAAGATTTGTGTTTATATATGATTTAAAGTTATCCAAAATGTAAAATATAAAGATTTGTAAAGGGAAAAAGATGTTTATATGTGATTTAAAAAATTGTCTCAAAATGTAAAATATTTGTGTGAATATCAATTTTAGTAAATTGTTAATTTCAATAATCGAGATGTTGATTTGGTTGGTACTATTGATTTAGTTAATGTCATAAGATTTGGGGTCCCATCGGCTTTAGAAGGTTTTTGTTGGTAAGGGTAATCAAACCTAAAACATTAGGTGAGAGCAAACCTCTAAGTCCCAAGTTAGGACCACTTTGGGAGATTTTCCTTGCATGGAAGTTTCATTAGACAATGTGAAAAGTTTTGAGTAAAATAGTTTGTGAGTTAGAAAAACAAAATATTTTCTTTTTGCTAAAATTCTATAGAACTGCTATAAGACTAGCGATGTTTTCTGGATTGATGGATGTTCACAGTGTAGGACTAAGTGTTCAGACAAACACGAGATAAAATTATTACGTGCAATATAAAATATAAAAGAGTTTAAGTTGTTCAATTGACATCTATGATAAGCTATGGAGTCGCCTATGACTTTTAATTTGGTTTACATTCAATTGATTTGTGGATTAATTTTTTGGGTTAGGTGTTCAAATATTTATGCATAGGGTGTTCAAATATTTTTAGGTTGGGTGTTCATAAAGGCCTAAACTCAAAGAAAAGGAAAATGTTACAAGCACTAACTAGTGTACCAACTATTACACTAATTGTCCATGTGGCACTCTTTTAGTGGATGAATCTATCCATGTATTGAATAGTGCATTGATGTAGTAATGTCATGTGTGCATTTCGTGTAATAGTTGGTACACTTGTTAGTGCCTGTAGCATACTAAAAATATTACATATATTTTAAACAAATTTTTTTTTTTGGGTGGTCAATTGACAACCCATAGGCTCATGTGGAGCCGCCAGTGCCTTTGCAATCTGGACGAATAGAAAGATTGGTATGCATACCCCCTAGAGGAGATATCCATATCAACGGGTTCTGGGCGCGAAATTTCAGACGTGAATCAGATAATGGTTCCTGTACAGGTGCAACTCAAAACGGAGAGTTATGATCCAAACTCAAGTCTATTCACTAAGGGGTATGTCCTAAAGTGAAAAGGTACATTTGAGTCTATAAATAGAGCCCAAATCTCATTCATTCAACACCGAAATTCCAGAAAATTAGCGTTGTTACTCTATCGAATTCACCATAGACTTTCTTCCTAGTTTTGTTGCTCCGTTGCTCTGCAGAAACGGTGTCAACATATACTTAGTACCTTTGATCATATTCGACTTATTATTCTGTCTGTCCTTCGTTTGTGCGGACGCAGGCAGAAGATCATTAAATTGATCGGGCTTCGTTGTATCCTCGGACAGATTCGCTATCAACCCAGTGCACACCAAACGGTGGGGGCGAATACTGTTTTCGGAAAGCGACTCAGTAACGTGCCTCGAAGTAAGTTTCTACATGTTCCATCATCAACGCATTCAGATTTCTCGAAGACTCCCGGATTTGTACCAATAGAATATGGGTCCATCCATACCCAAACCGACCCAACCCATTTCTCTCTTTGTTTCTTTTTCCCCCTTTTTTTTCCCTTCGAAATCTCAAAATTACCAAAAATAAAAATTGAAAACTGTATAAAATCAACTTCTACTTCTATATACATGCGTTTGGAGTTCCAAAAATAAAAATTGAAAACTGTGTCCTCTCCTTGTAATAGGCAAGGTTATGATAGCATGTTGTTTAGCTTATGCTAGTAGGAAGAGGTTTATGGTATTCGCTGCGCAATGACCCTCAGGAGGACGGTTGTGATATGAGTGGTTAAAGGAGCAGAAAACGGTATCTGGGATGTTGTAATGGAGTATTTATTCGGTTAATTTTGGGACAACAAGCCAACCTTAATTGTATGGTGGTGGTCCTTGAGTAATGAGTAGGCGCTTGTATTCTTTTGACCAGAAGGCTGTTTTACTGCTTTGTGGTTTGAAAGAAAGCTCAAACGCAATTTATTTGGATTGGTAACAAAGATTTGCATTAGGTGCTTTTGCTTCACCCTCAAAAGTGAACATTTTGTCTTCAGAACCAAATTAGACTAGACTTTATTTTGTGGGTGTGAATGTAATCAATTGCGATTTGAAGGATTGCAAGAAATACCCCAACCTGTTCTCTTTTCTTCTTAATATGTTTAGGATAATGCTTCCGAAATCCTTAACGAGACGATAAATATCAATTACATAGTCATAGACCTAACCTGTACATACATGAAATTCAAGAATACATAGTTTTGCAAATCGAAAAATTGGAACAATCCATACATAAAACAGTGCTCATTGTTCTTCTAATGGCATCTTGCAGATCAAGTAGAAATGCAGAGGATACCATGAGAAATGTGATTTGCATACTAGGATTGTTTTCCCCCTTTTTGCACTGAAGGAAATGAAGAGAATGAAGAAAGAAGAGCAGTAACAAGGTTAACGGCAGCAAAATAAGGACTGACATAATGGGGGAGAAGTACACTCTACTAGTTCTGACATAAGGTAATATCTCTCCTGTGTGGTCTATAATTCAGTGCAGTTAAACTGTAAATGCAGAGATTGCCTTGTCTCGATTTCACCGCTATCTCGCCCGACGTGGTTCTGTAACCAGGAACATTGCACGAAGAAGATGTGCTCCACATCAAGCTTGCCCTGCAAGAAGACTCGATTGCTTTATCTCTCGCGCATTCAATTCCATCGACAGATGGTATTTCCAACTTATAAACTCCGTATTTATCCGTAGTTCTGTTGACTGAGAATTCGATCTCCTCTATGGTTCTTGGAGAAATCGCTTTGAATTTGCAGTCTATTCGAACTTCCGCACCTGCTTATGCAAATGAATACAGGAAAAACCATGAGGTTCCGTTTTTCAAACTATAATAAAAGGGCCACAAGTAGTTTTGGATATTTGAGTTTAGAACCTGGTAAGAAGTAGCTGTGCCTGGAGAAGGTGTTGTTGGAGCAGGTGTCACAGTAAACAAAACCCATAACAGTAATTTGGGGATTCATCACTTTTCTTGGTTCAACTTCTGAGGGCAGTGACAGAGCTAACAAGGAAGAGACTACAAAGAGAATTGCTGAATCCATATCAAAGAAAAGCAGGGATAAGCAAAAAAGATTGAATAGAAAATGTACTTCCTCTGAGCTTGAACTTGTGGCTAGTTCTTGATGTGCAGGTGAAAAGTCATGTGCATTTGGTGTGGATAATGAGTGCCCAGTTTGTGGAGAAGCAACTGGAAGCAAAGGATGAAGGACTTTTTCTATTCACAACAAACAGATGCATGTGAATGTCCTTTGGCAGGTAGTGGTTTGGATGCAGAAGGGAATGAAGAAATACTTGCTGTCTTTGCCATATTTATAGTGGTGGTGCATAATTCAGAAGCTTGGGCTTTGTTTGGGAGCATAATGTAAGGAGTTTAAGAGTTCAAAAACTTGTTTAAAGTTGAACCAAGAAGAATTCATCACAAGATACAAGAATGAACCAAAACAATGAGGTAGATCTAGGTTCAGTAAAAAATTTGATAATAGAGAATTTCATAAGGAAACCCACTCTAAATCATAAGAAGGAAGCGAAGGTGAAATCATAAACTACCCACCCACAAAGGGGTGAAAAAGTTCCACAAAAGAAAAGAAAAAAAATCCCCAGTAGGGGAGAAATACTATTAATAAAACTCAAAAAACAAAGATAAAATAAAAAAACTCCAGTTACCGTCTTTTATTTTTTGGTTTATCAAGCAAAAAAGTATACTACAATATAACTTGATGAAAGTGGGCCTTCCTATTCTGTTTTCTGTCCCTTAGGTTCCCGCACATCAAGAAATAGAATCTCAATTATACTTCAAGAATCAATCTGGGGTTTACACTCTCTCTCTCTCTCTCTCACTCATCCTTCCTTTTTTTTTTTAATCCAATTCAATTCCATTCAAATAAACCAGATGGCAGTACAGATTTCATCACGAGATACAGGATGGAACCAAAACTAACAAAATCTAGACAAGAGCACGTACACTAGTACGCTCAGTGGCACCCCTGCCAGAGGCAGACCAACAACTCAATGCTGGACAAAGAACTAGTCCACGATCTAGAAGTAGAAATCCCGAAGGATAACAACTCAATCCTACCACTAAGCACAAGATGAAACCTTAGTGGGAAATACAATCCGACAGCAAGTCACCGGCCGACTACGAAAGCAAACTAGTAAACCAGTAAGTCTTCACAACCAATGGGTGCTTACCCTGAGGCGAGTCCCTGCTAACACTCGGGACTCTGTGCGCAGGTTAGCAGTGACGACAAAGTCGACATCCCGCGCAACCATGGCGATCAACGGAAAGCACTCTCACCCATCCTTCAAGACTTTAGTTTTTTTTTTTATAACCAGGTGCCCGGGCCAGCTTTCGCGTAGCTCGACTAATCTTGAAAAACCAATCCCACCGTCCCCTAGCGGATGCCCCATTTAAAGTCTGGCTTCAAAGGAGTTGATAGCACCTACGAGGTTTCGAACTTGAGACCTTAGGAGGGAGCAAACCCTTAAATCCCAAGCCTTGACCACTAGGCCAACCCATTGGGGTTCTTTCAAGACACTAGTTGGGTTGCTCTTTCTTGAAACAATGGGTCCTTTTTTTTTTTTTAAAAAAAAGAACCCAAATCACCATTTCTCAAATCTCAACTCTGTATGTCTAGTATTAGAAGTCCTGTCATGATCTTGAATTCTCCATAAGTCAATTATACTTAAATATTTGATTATGGGAAGTTGTGAGATTTCCATTATATACATGCCAATCTAATCTCAACCACTAACCCAATCCATTTCCTTTTGTTACCCTTCTAGCAGTTATATTGCTACACTGTTTGGAAGGATTTTAACTCGTGGTATCGAGAAACGTAATACCATTGAGGGATACGGCCATATAACAGCCAATATTGGGTAGTATTGGCCATATAACATACGGAAATAATGGTATCTGAAGTTCAAGATCACATTAGGTAACAGCGTGGTGGTTGGTCAATCTTTATCTCCCTGTATTAATGCACTCATTCCATGCCTGTGCATAGAGCAGTATGAATAGGTGGATTGAGACTTAATGAATTGGCAGAGGAGAAAGATTTGTCACAAGCGGGTTAAAGAAGCAGTAAATGATATCACGTTGAGTAAGTTGTCTACACTTCAATGTCCAGAGGGTAGGAGATAAAACCGTGAGACATTAAAATCTAGGTAGGATTGGTCCCACTAGTACACGGTGAGATTTGTTCCCCAAGATATTAGTCGAGGTACATGTCAATGAATTGGGGGAGTGTCTAGGCTAGTTTACGCGGACCTCGATTAATCTTGAGAAAATAATCTCACCGTCCACTAGCAAAAGGAATACCAGAATGGGTTGGCTTTGTGATTAAGACCTAAGATCAACATGTCAATAGCCTTATTCAAAATCTTGCACATAATGGCCAAGTGAAACAAAAATCCATGTGTGTGATATATATTGAGTAATTTTCACATTGAAAAATACTACATGTACGCAGTCATGCGTACGCAAAAATATTTTCGACGGTCCGGATTTTTTTTACTCTTTGACCGGTCAAAGAGTAATTAAGATCCGAATCATCGATTTGTTGAAATTGACGGTTAAGATGCATGCGTACGCATAGGTACAGATAGACGGGTTCTTTCACATTTTATTCTGTCTTTATTGTTTTAATCAATTTGCAAACAACTACCCTTTCTTGTGTTTAGTGGTGTCTCGTGAACTGTAACTGGGAAAACTTTTACAAATTTTGCAGAAAAGGAAAAAGAGTATTTCAATCTGGTTCTTTTTTTCTTTCTTTTGAGAAACAAGCAATGCTTTTAAAATGCAAGCCGATCATTAGTAGATCATTATCCTATATATATAACACTTGTAGACTACTATAACCATCGATGTTGCTCCATTTGTTGGAACTCAAGACTCTTGCATTGATGTTTGTCCATTGGTTGAAACCCAAGACACACCCTTGACACCCAACCCCAGCCCCAGTGGAGAGACAATTTATGCCAAAGCCAAGTTTATGTTTGTCCAATGATTGACAACCCTGTCTCAGAATATATATATAGATTAAAGCTCATAAATTTGTAATTACGTGACTCAGTAAGGTCGAGTCATTTCAATATAAAAGAACCATCATGGAAACTCATGCGTCGACAAATACATTTCCACATCATTTTTAGTACTTGCATTTGAGTAACATATGAAAAGACTGCAGCTGTAAATGTACATGAACTCGAGTTTGTAACAAGCCGATACATCATACTAACAAACATGAAGTACACAGGAGTTAATTCACTCCAACATACACGTAAGAACTAAGAACCCAGGTATGGTACTGTTTACAACTTATTTTCTCCTCCAACTGTCACTCAATTCCACAAACCGGGTGAACCTCAATAACACCTCCAGTTTTTGATTCTGAATCAAACTTCACTTCTCACAGTATTGAACATCTACAGATGTGTTTCCTTGTACCCTCATCAACCTTCTTCTCTGTGCGGACAAACAAAGACATGGCTCTCAGCAACTATTTAAGATAATGGAAGAAATATCTTTTAAAATCAAAGATTTAGTTACGATTAGAAATCTATTTTTCTATCTTCATCCAAAGCAATAATTCTATGTAGAATGTGCATCGTGAGTTCATGGCATATATGCACTTGGCAGATGTAAACACTTAACTTGCTTCTAAGGAGGCTACAGCTAGGACAAGGCAAGTAAACAACTCAAAAGGGATATATGAGGATGGAGCCACGAAAGTGTACAGAGAAACGGCAAAGCCAATTCAAGGGCCAAAATTGTTCCTTGGCAACATCCATTTCAAACTTGCCAAACAGTAAAGTTCTAGTCTTTTCAGACTCTCAGTCTGACGACTCCTTGTACCAGTAACAAATAATGTATTGAGTTTCATTTGAGCATGGAATGAGATATTTCCAAAGCCTCCCATGTTCGGATGTCTGATGCATATCTACTTCTGCATGACTTCCTACAAACCTAGGTCATCTTTGAGCCTTTTGTTCGCTGTTGTTGTGCTGAAAGTCGTAGTTCAAAAACAATGTTCCCAAAAGCTTATATTTTGCTAAAAAACAATATATTGAAGTTGTGCAAGGAATCGTGCAACAAAGCAACCAAATACCAGAACAGTGAACAGGGGCTTGCATTTTGTCTGGGTGGAAGGATGCACGTGACTAGATTATCCTATCTAACAGAAATATATGGCATCTATCTTGCAGATACAAAAGAAAGCCCAAAATCTTGAACATGTAACAGAATTTTTTCCTCCTTGGAAAGCCAAGAAAACCAAATTTGGGATGAGAGAATGCTGAATAATTGATGTATAGCAGAAAACAAAACGTCTCCATGGAAGTGGTCAACGAAGAGCATTATAAAGCAATTAAAACAGTTTTCAAGGGACTATCCAAGCGGAATGAGATTGTAAAAAGCTCAAGTTATCCAGCAAGTAGCAAGATTTGAAGCTACCTGTTTTCACTTTAGCTAAAGATGGCTGCACAACGACATGCATGGTGATGACACCATTTGGAAGCTCGCCGAAAGGTGTTCTGCATTGACCAACAGTCTTGCTGTTCTCCAGAATTTTGCCAGCATTTATCAATTTGACATCATTTGCAGCAGTGGGTGCAAACTTTTTATCTAAGAAAAAGCAACACAAGAACATTATATGCTATTAGAAGACAATCACAGCCTCCTAAAAAAAGACATAGTAACATAAGGAGCCTAAAAAAAGACACAGTAACGTAAGGAGAAAGAAAGATGCAAAAGACAGTCATTTAACTTTCATAGTAACAACGGCAATGTCTGCTTTAATTTGTTTTAAACTTAGAGTACAAGACCATTATTTCAGCGACTGTGCAAGACAGGCAAGTACTTTTAGTTTGCTCAATAGCATGATGAGCTAGAAAGGAACATCTACTATTGTTCCTATGTGGAGTCAAAAGGTTGGGGTTGGCCTGGATCCACATGCATTCCTCAATGTGTGTCAAACATGCACTAAGGCACATAAAAGGAAAAGAAATGAACTCCATCACCGCATGTTAACAATTTAACTACAACAAAAAGGCTACATTTTGATGAGGTTTCTCTGAGAATTAAGCAAGTGAAAAATTTGCAAATGAATGAAAAGTACAGAAATGATGAAACTATTTGGCATGCAAGGATGATATTAGCAGCACAAGACCACCTTTCCCCGCAACAGGGCATGGCCATGATGAGTACTTTAAGTTTGCTCAAAGCACTTGATGAGGAAGAAGGAAAAATATAAAATTTCCCACTGCCAATACAGGGTCAAAAGTTTTGGCTTCTTGAATTTGCATGAGTTCTTTCAATGGGTATCAAACAAAGAAAGAAGAAGAAGAAATGAAATGAAATCCATCTTTAAATGCAATAAATTACAGAAAGAAAAAGATTGGCGATACTACCTCAAGTACAAAAATTTTGTTTATCCACGCTTTGTTGCAAATGCCTACAGCAATACATAAATTGATAGCAGCAAACTTTTTTAACAAAGTCATTAAAACACCAAACTCCCATTTTGTCAAAACCAAAAACAAATAATCTTCTAGAAACGCCCTAGTATGTGAAACAACTACAAATGATAGACTTAGTGATCATTGCATCCTCCTAAATTGATGTCATTGCTATAAACCGCCGCTTAATCATGGATTCATTCATTCATGTTCTGCTCATATCACGCTCCACTTCTCATATTCATTTATGGTCAAAACATTACTTTATTAATCAAATACAATTCTGGTTCCATCATGTCTTTAGCCTCACTAAGAGAAAAAGTAAGAGCACTAATTCTTGCTGGTTGACACTCAAAATAATTGTACTTTTCTATTTGTCTCAACTTGAAACACCCATTCCCCATCCCTCAACTCTCCTAGCAGCCTCCATCTTGCCACCACCATCACCGACACATGCACACACCAGAGACATTTTGTAGCTAAAGATTCTTCAGTTATAATCTAGAGTATAACCTTAACCTGGTTGTGTGGTACACCTGTATAGAATTCCATCAGAAACCCTTAGTTGGCATATGCGACCAAAGCTTTTCACGAATCTAACAACCAAGATTGTTGGTTAAATAAGTTTACTTAAACAGATGGATTTCGACATTGAGTTGACAGCCTTATCAAAATTCAAAACGGATTGGAAACCAGTATCAAACAGGAGTTGTGGAAATCCTTACTTCAAGGAACATGCTTAGAAAAATATACCAATAAAATCAATGTCTTCTCCCTTTTTATCTTGACATCATGTCTCAAGAACCCCTAATATGTTGGTTAAAATTGCACATTAAATCCCTTCTTATGAAATCCACATCTATCAAACGGAGCTTCACTGAATTCCTTTCCATTCACAGTTTCGCAAGTTTGATTCTGATTTTGTACATATGGCAAGTTTATTAAGATTGAATAGAAACTCGACTCATGACCTAGAAAACAAGAATTTTACCTATGACCATCCAACAAAAAAACTTGATTAGCTAAAAAACACTTTAGCAATTCATGGATTAGAGAGATAAGTGAACATCTAACCTTTGGGCCACTCAGAGATGATTCTCTCCTTGAGCATCGCAACGGTGGAAGCACTGGAATACCGAAACGGACCGATGTCTGTTCCGTCATACAACCGGAACTTGAGCTCAACCAAGTCTTCTTCCGGCATTTGCAACCCACTAATCTCAGACTACCAAATCCCACCGATCAACCGCCCAATCACAACAGCAATAGGGAAACCCTTTTCCCCTTCCAATTCACTACTACCTACAGAAAGCGTCGAAACCAGAGACGCACAAAGTAACTGCTCAAAGTCGATCGAAAACCGATGCACGTAATGAAGCAATCATCATCAAATCAAGAAAAATAAAAAATAAAAACGCGAATCACAATAATATTTTGTGTACCTGAGAACAAGAAGCGACGACGAATCCAGAGGTGGATTCGGAGTGATGGTGCCCTAGAGCCGATCTTGGCGCCCAGTTTTATTTCAGGGTGTGGGTGTAGGTTTGTCGGTATCGTATACGGAGTATTTCCTTAAATTGTTTAATCGGCAAATCATTTTCGCAGTATACGTAGAACAGTACTATTTATTTTGCCGAGTGGGGAAAGGGAAGGGAAGGTGAGGAAATGGGGAGCAAATTTTTGGGTGTTTGGCGGACATCACGTGATCGTGTCCGAATACCCATCTCACTTTTACAAAATATTTATGGATAGTCCGAATCTAAACGAGAAAAGAGGAGGGAAATGTGAGAGAGGGAATAAATTTGGACCGACGGTCGAATTGAGTGCTCGGACACAGCCTACGTGGTGGTGCTCGTCCGGCATCCAAAAAATGGGAATCTTATCAGTGAATGTGTCAGTGAGTAAACTGAATCACCTGACTCATCACTGACTTCGTGAAAATGAATACGGACCTAATTATTGTGATGGGGAATTTTTACTGTACTACTACTACTACAACTAACGTGGAATGGAATGGAATGAAATGATGTGAAAAAAAATTAGGTACTGTTTGTTGTCCACTCAAATCGTGACAAATTGTGCAGACAGACATGGGTTTGTCTTTTCTTTCATCTTTTCACCAAGTTTTGACCAGGTCCGTTACTGTCTTATTTCTAGGTTGACGGTATGGCCTGCGCAGTAGTTGGGCTTCGAAGACAGGTATTGGGCTCTAACCCAAGTATTCCCTTTAGACTGGACCAGAATAAGAGAAATCCAATAGATTTATTACAGGTCGGTATAAAAAATAAATATTTATTACCACTAACTTCAATCATTCTTTTTAATTACCACTAACTTCATTAAGGTCAATCACTTTTTTTTTTGGTTTAGGCACTTAGAGTGCATTTTCCTATTATAGGGTTTTAGTGGTTTAGGCACTTTCACGGGTACCCCAGGATTTTAGACACTTTCATAGGGTACCCTAGAGTTTAGGTTTAGACACTTTCATAGGGTACCCTAAGGTTTAGGTTTAGGGTGCAATTTCCTATTATAAGGTTTTTAGTGGTTTAGACACTTTCATAGGTACTCTAGAATTTTAGGCACTTTCATAGGGTACCTTAGATTTAAATTTAGTTACTTTTCATAAGGTACCATGGGGTTTAGGTGGAGTGGGTAGAGAGAGAGAGAGAGAGAGAGAGAGAGAGGTCTGCCTGTAATAAAAAGAGAGAGAGAAGAGCAATGGAGTTTAGGTGGACTGACGGCCCGCAATGGAGTTTTCCGTGTTTTTTTTCCCAAAAGTAGTGGCAGCTCCAGAAATTTTTATGAGGGTGTTCATAAATACTTACACTAGTACTCCCTCCGTTCCTATTTGTTTGTCCACTACGAAAAGTCGTGTCACTTTTCAAATAAAAAAATAAAGTGCTTCCGTGTATCATTTTTCAATTTTCTTTGCACCGAATTAAAGTACTCATCGTGTACTTTAATTTGGTGCGAAAAAATTTGAAAAATGATACACGGAAGCACTTTATTTTTTTATTTGAAAAAATACAAGAGAGAGAGAGAGAGAGAGAGAGAGAGAGAGAGAGTGGGACAAACAAATAGGAACGGAGGGAGTATATTATCTCTAGAATCTACGATGATATATAAACTAAAATTCATATATTCATATCAACGATGCTGTCCAAAAATAGTAAAGTACGAATACCTATTACAATAGCCCTCGACGAGTTTTCATGTTTTGAAATCGTTGCATAATAGCCTCATTATCAACAGTATTAAATACATCTCTCTCAACGTAAGGAACCAAACAATCATCCATTCGATTACGTAGATTGCTCTTTATGTACTTCATTGCCGAAAAACTTCTTTCAACTGTGGTAGTTGCGACAGGAAGAGTCAACACCAATGTCACAAGTAAATACACCAATCCAAATCTTCACTCAGAACATGCAAATCTTGGCTTTGGGCCACCGAACAACCAAATCTTCACTCAGAGAATGCAAACTAGTGAATAGTGAATCAGAGATCCATTTTTCCTTTTTGAGAACCAAACCTAGCTCTATTTACTCGAGAGAGAGAGAGAGAGAGAGAGAGAGAGAGAGAGAGAAGACAAGAACAGAAAACCTTATGTTCTCTTTTTCCTCTGAGTCGGCAAAATGTAAAGTAAAGGTATATTACTTTAGTTTAGTTAGTTTATTACACTTTATCCCCTTTTCTTTTATTGGTTATTTAGTATTTTAGTTTGTTATGGGCTATTGGGTTATTCAAATTGGATTGATTTGCACTTTGTGGGCTAATTTTTCTGGGTGAGTGATCATTAATTTTTATGGGCTATTGGGTTATTCAAATTGGATTGTTTTGCATTCATATTTTAGAATGAGTGATCATTAATTTTTAGAATAGGACTAGGGTGTTCATCCATATTTCGCTTGGGTGCTCAAAAGAGGACTAACCTAAATTTTTTTGACATGTATTCTAGGTAAAAAAAAATTTAATGGGTTGTCAAGTGACCATCCTGACTTCCTAGTAGAGCCGCCAGTGCCCAAAAGGCTGGAGCGGGATGTGCAGGCCTCCACAAAAGTGGAGCGACTTGTCATTAGCCCAAATCCAATCTGAATTTGTTAGAGACATGGCCCAAAATTTGCACTTATATGACTTTACTGACTCTCTGTCGTGGTCTAATTATTCATTACTCTCGGACACTCCAATACCACACATTCTCGTTTATACATGATTAAGAGTGAATCCCACATGAGTGTGTTGTTGGAATGATCTGGAACACAACGTGGACGTGGCTCTGGGAATAGTTAATAGTAATTACTCTGTCTCCGGTTCATAGACGTTGACATCTTCTTCGACAAGGGAACCTAATAATGGCATATGATGAATGATATGTAAGCCTAATTTCCACTTAACAAGTTGTGAAAAATATCGAAACCATGAGAGGTGAAAATAACAAGTTTTGTTACTCTCTAATTCTGGTGGACAAGATTTGTTATACTAGTCTACTCTTTCACGCAAGTGATATTCAATTTTCTTTTTCTTTTTTTATAATGCAGCGTTCAGTCCAGTTTAAGTATACTGTACACATCAACTCTCAAAACCAGCAAAATTACCATAATCTCTTTCTTTCTCGTTTTATATAGTATTGCTATAGTTTTTGTGCAGAAGAGCAGGGAGCAAAATTACATTTCTGTCTGGTACCCGTATATGATAAAGCTCGAAAACCAAAAAAGAAAACAGAAAACAGGGGAAAAGAAAAACAACCAAAATGGCAGAGTCAGAAAGGTCACTCCTCTTAATTACTAATTCCTCTTCTTCTTCTTCTAGTAGTAAATAAGTTGGCTGGGGCTGTCTCTGTTGATCAAAGCCAGAGAGCACCAGCGTCCTTGAGGAGAGGGACGAGAGTGCCGCTGATATGACAAGCCATGACTCTGTCAGTATCTCCAACCAGTTTGCCTCCAATGAACACTACAGGTATCGCTCCGATAAGCCCAATCAGAGCCCTTTCGATTTCTCTGCCCGATCGGGTGGGGTCCTGGTCGAGCTCGTAAACCATAGGGTTGACACCCATGTTGCGAAACAGCTTCTTGACGGCGTGACACATCGAACATGTGCTTATGCTGAATATCACCACCGCGTTCGCCGCCGCCAACCTTCCGATCCGATCCTCTACTGTTGGGTCACTACCACTACTGCTAGCATTATTCCTCATTGTTGGAAAATTTGAACCCCGAGAATTTGTTTGGTAAGTACTCATTTTATTCGTTTGGCTGAAGGAAATAAAGGGAGTGAAATATGTGTGCAAGAGTGAAGACTACTGAGTGGGGATATGTGGTATTTATAGGGGTGATATGAAAAATGCAGGGAATTTCCAAGATTTTTTGAATAAAAAACAGGGAAATTATTTCTTTTCTATTTCTTTTTCAGTAAAGTCAACCAATACATAAGCAGACTACGGAAGGAATGAGAGATAATATCGGCTGACTCTAAAAAAATGGTAAAGGTTATCCGCGTATGGAGGCTGGGGTCAGACAACTACGTGCACTCTCTCTCTCTCTCTCCCCGACGTTATGGTTTTCGGCTAGCTTACGCACGCCTCGACTAATCCTTTTTCTAATTCGACATAGATAGATCATCTACGAGATTCACAAGAAAATTAGTACTCTCTTTTTGCATCCTAACCCTAATTATGAAGCCCTAATCAAGTATGTGGGGAGCAAACTAACCAACCACAGACTAATCCTTCGGGCTCCGTAGTCCGTACGTTCTCACTCAAGAGAGAGAGAGAGAGTACAGTGCGTAGGCGTGTGTGAGAAAGGGGAAAAGATTTGCTAACGTGGTATATGTATTTTTATATATCAAGTTGGCCATGGTACAAGGTAATCGAGAATATTTTCCAAAGCCTACATTGATATGAATTCTTTTATCTGGGATCCTAGCTAGTCCTAGTTGATTCTTAATATCTTCAATGATTAAGGGTTATGATAATATAGTTAAGTTTTATTTCAACTTTAAATGCGATTAAAATGGATTTTAAAACCCGTAATGATATTCTTGTCGGGAACAATATATTAACTTTAATTTTGAGTTTTCCCATCAAAACGTACGATCGATAGCAAACTTTATTGATAATTGGCAAAACATATAATCTAAGCATCAAACTAACAAAACCAGCCAACCAAGTAAGGTAACTGACTCTCACCCGCGACACCCTCTCTCTCCGAACATATTTCCTCGAATAAAAATGACATAATTAACGTAAAGTGGTGTTATCGTTGCATTTGCATTTTAGAAGTATATCTATAATAATTTGACCGCTTAACCATCATTTAGAGCATTCTGGACATGATAGTAAAAAGCGAGAAAAAGGAACAAAAATGAATTTTTTTTTTTTTTTTAATGAATGAAATGATGTTATGGTGACTGATTCAAAAGTGCAACTCTTACATGCATGTGGGCTCATGGGCTATATATATTCTGGATATGAATATTCTTTGATTGCTTTGATTCTGCAACTGTAAGCACCCTTTTTCTTTTCATTTAGATTTGGACGGTTTTTGTTCACTGTTGAACAGAGGAATGTATTGAATGTGCAACAGAATGTCGGCAAATTCATTTAAGTAGAATTACTATCCGTTATCCATAAAGCATCAAATCAGATACTTCCTATGTGTCATAAATATTGTGTTTATCCCCTTGGGATCTACCTTTTCACTCAATTGATGTCCATTCATACAGATATCCCAAAAAAAAAACCAAAGGAAAAGACAATCAAATACTCCATTGGAAGGGTCTAGCATTTTACGAATAGAAACTTTTGTCAAACTTTCCCCTTGTTAGCAAACTCTTAAGGCGCCGGAGGTCATGCATGATCATTACCTCCAGGGCTCCAGAATTAGTTGAGGTGCACATAAACTGGCTCTCGCTAGAGTATAGCACAGCCGTTCAATGCATTGAACAGTAGTACCATGACCTTTCAGAAGCTTGTTTTCCCTCCCATTCTTTTACTAATGTGATTACCAATCCTACTCAGCTCTATCGTATCCACTGTATAATTTGAGACATGCCAGCCTTGTTTTTATCTCTTGCACTAACTGGCATTGAAATTGTCTTTGTAATTTGTATAGTGCCAAGACCATGGCTATAAGAGAGAGCCTTGGTTCTTCTATATTTGGCATCTTAGTGTGAGTGAGATCTCCATGAGGGTCGAAATGTTGACTCGGAGAGAGTGTAGTGAGTTGAGAGAGAACTCCATTGTATGACTTTGTTCGGATAGCCTCTCAGCACTTTTAAAAAACTGAACCCCTGCCACCGCATGACTTTGTTCTGTACTGGAAGAACCCATGGTCCCACCTCTGCCATTGAAATTTGTTTTGTACTAGAACCCATGGTCCCACCTCTTTGTGAGAGAGAGAGCAATGCACGTAAAAGTCAGGTTTTGGAGTGGAGGGGCCCACTGGCCCAGTTTTGTGTGTGAGAGAGAGAGAGAGGAAGCGTGGGGTGGGGCCAGGAAAAGTCATGCGGTGGCAGGGGTTCCTTGACTTTTTTTATTGCGTTGAACAAGGGCTCAGTTTTTGAAAAGTGATGAGAGGCTATCCGAACAAGGCGTATGGATGTGTTTGGATGGGTTTTGAAAAGAATTTTTGAGATAGTGTTTGGTTAAGTTTTTGAAAATGAGAATAATGAGATAATGATTAGAGAGAGAAATTAAATAATAAAGTAATGAGTGGAGAGAGAATCTTTTTGAAAATTTTTTTTGAAAGGGAGAGAAAAAGGAAAGAGAACAAGGCCTATCTCTGTTAATTGAGAAAATTGCTCTGATTCCTCTTTGGAGTAGCCGATTTTGGAGAACCACCTAAAAGTACTTTGTGTTCAGTGTGTGTTTGGTTTGAATCTTTTAGGCACAACACTGTTATTGCTTGTGGTGAATCTCTTTTAGATAAGTTAATTAATTGATTTTCATAGAACATTGATCAAGGCTTTCAAGATGGAGCTAGAGAAAACTCGTTCCTTCTGAAATAGTTGTAAAGCCTTGAGTACCCGATTTTGAAGTTTCTCATCGATGGCTGCCCACGAACAAAGAAAATCGCATTGCAGCTGAGAACATTTCAGGGATTCAAACTTTTTATTTTGATTTTAAGGTTTTTTTTTTTTTTTTCCATACCACTTATACAGGGAAGGGTTGATGACAATATTGCAACTATACTCCCTCCCTCATACCACTTATACAGGGAAGGGTTGATGACAATATTGCAACTATACCGAAGCGAATTAAGGTTTAACTTGAAATCGCTTAGGATTCTCTATCTGAATTTCTCTTTTTATGTTTTGTTGGATGGATTGAGGTAATTAAGCTTCCTGTTGAAGAGGTTTTCAAGGCAGTCAAAAATGTCTTGTCCAAATTCAAGCCAAGCGAGTATCGAAGAAGAAAATGTGAACTAGAACCGTACAAAAACCAGACAACAAACGAATTCAATGCCGGCAAAATGTGTGGTTTGAAAAACTTTTGTCAACTTTCCTGCATTGTTAAAAGCTTAATTCGTAGTAATATAGTATGCTATAGCTTTCCTAGTTTTAAGGATTTTCTTGTAACCACATTATCATCAGCTAATGAGAACCACAAATTGTAATGAGCTAAAAAAAAACTTACACCCAAATTGATAGAGTTGCAATTTTGGCTCCAAAAGAAAAGGGTGAGTGGGACGTGGATGCATAAATCATGAACCTAATCCATCAAAATGTTCAAAGGTCAAAACTCTTCCTATAACAGACTTAACAACTTACAACGGCCTCCTCTCTCATCCAAGAAAAACTAATCTCTCTCTCTCTTTCTCTCTCTCTCTCTCTCTCTCTCTCTGTTGAACCACAAAGGACCATTTCAATCTATCAAAAATACTTCTCCTTCACTTTCGCACTTTGCTTCCCTCTCCTCTCTCTCCCTCCCTCCCTCTATTCTCTGCTTCAAACCACATTTTGTTTTCGTTTTCTTTCTTCAACATAACAACAAGCTGTAATACCATTTCAAAAAGAATTCTCTTCAATGGAGACAGAGAAAGATGAACACCACCCTGAAAAATCCCACAGCTTTACCACCCAAGACGCCACCCAAGAAAACAACAACGATGATCACGAAAACAACCACCACAACAACTCCGATCCCAATCCCAACCTTCACCCCGAAAAAGACCCCAACCATAACAACAACAACAACAATGACAATGACAATAACGACGACAATAACGACGACACTACCAATGAGGCAAACTCTGAATCACAAACAGAACCCGAACCCAACCTGGAAAACACAGAGGTAGAGAAAAAAGAAGAGGGCCAGGAGGAGGAGGAGGACGCGACTGGCGTAACTCCCGAAGAAGAATCTCATCCTCCTCCTGACTTTGACCAAGTATGCCAAGAAATCGATCAATTTATCTCCGCTTTGTCAACCGCAAAAGGGGGCGATGCCGACCCTCCTGAACTTCCCGAAGCCATGGAACATTTCCCGTTCCTTGTTGAGGCAAAGATTGCGAACTACGACTCACCTGAAAGCCCAATGAAATGGAACCAACTTTCTGAAGAGGACTCTTCACTGTTTCTCGAAACCGTTGATCGAGTCTCGAAATTGACGACCTCCCTCACCGCATTCTCATCACAATCAAATTTCGCTCCGTCGATTAATCACATTGGAGGGATTCTGCAACGAGCAATGTCCTACTTAGAGGACGAATTCAGATCACTCCTTGAAGATCCAAGAATCCCCGATTTCAATAATAGGAACAACGAATCAAAAGCAAAACAGTCCTCGTCCTCGTGGAATTCCAATCAAGAAGAGGATAACTCTCCAGCGGAGGAGCCTAAATCCACCGAAGAGGATAACTTTCCGGGATACTCGGATGAGGTTTTGTCGGATTTGAATAGACTAGCAAAGGCGATGATAACAGGGGGTTACGAAGCAGAGTGTTATCAAGTTTACATTGTAACAAGGAGGACTGTTTTGGAAGAGACGTTACACAAGATGGGTTTTGAGAAATTCAGCGTCGACGATATTCAGAAGATGCAATGGGAGCTTCTGGAGAAGGTAATCATTTCTTGGAATAATACGTTTAAGCAATGCGTAGGGGTTTTGTTTAATGGAGAACGGAAGCTGACAGCAGCAGTATTCCACGGCGACGGCGAGGTTGACAGCCTTTTCAGCAGCGTGACGACAGGAATTCTGATTCAGCTTCTTAATTTCGCGGCGGCAGTTGGAATGACGAAGCGCTCGTCGACTAAGCTTTTCAAGTTTCTCGACATTTACGAGACTTTACGCGACATTGTTCCGGCGATGGACGAGTTGTTCGCTGAAGGAACGGTGAACGAGTTGAAATCGGAAGCCTCGTTGACTCGGACCCGACTCGGGGAGGCAATGGTTGGTTATTTCTGCGAACTCGAAAACTCGATCAAAGCTGATACCGGGAAGACACCGGTTGCTGGTGGTGCGGTCCACCCCATGACTCGTTTCACCGTGAATTATCTACAATGCGCGTGCACGTATAAGGACACCCTGGAACAAATATTCAGGGAGCACCAGCAGATCGAGCGAGCTGACTCGGCCACTGGATCGGACTTCGATTATAATTCACAGAGCGGCGGCAGCAGTCAGAATCAGGTGAATCAGACATCATCAGTAAAGCTGTCTCCGTTTTCTATACAGATAAACAAGGTGATGGATTTACTCGATATGAACATCGAGGCGAAATCAAAGCTTTACAGGGATCCGTTGTTGTCCTTGATTTTCATGATGAACAACTGGAGATACACAAAGCAAAAGGTAAAAGGATCGGAAATGAACGAATTGATGGGGGACGCATGGTCGAGGAAGAGGCAATCGGATATCATGAACTACTTCAAGAGGTACAGGGAGTCGTGGGGGAGGCTACTGAATTGCTTGAGCCATGACGGGTTGACCGTGCATGGGAAGGTGGTGAAGCCGGTTTTGAAAGAGAGGTTCAAGAGCTTCAACGCAATGTTCGATGAGATACACAAGACGCAGAGCACGTGGGTGGTGAGCGACGACCAGCTGCAGTCGGAGCTGAGGGTGTCGATATCGTCGGTGGTGATTCAGGCTTACAGGGCGTTCTTGGCGAGGTTCAGTCAGAGCTTTACTCCTGGGAGACAGACGGAGAAGTATATAAAGTACCAGGTGGAAGATATCGAGACGTATATTGATGAACTGTTTGATGGGAATAAGAATGCGGCCCAGGGGAAGAAGAGACCATAATCAATCATATGACCATGAAAATTATGAATACATAACGAAATCGAGTTATTGAACTGAATAGGTGATGAGGTGAATTCAAGCGTTAACAGTCCAGCATTGTATTAATTAATGCAATTTGGTTTGGTCTTGTTGTGAGAGGGGAAGAAGCTACATAGCGATTTTCTTACCACTTTTTGATTTTTTTTGTTTTTTTTTGTTTTTGGTGTTCTGAAAGATTAAGTAAGCACCCATGAGTAGCTGAGTACATGAACACTGCATGTGGTGCTGCACTGTTTACTCGTATTTTGTTTATTGATCTATGATTAGTGGGATGTCCAGCATTGATTTTATGAGCACAGGTGAATTTCTTTGTAAATTCTTATCAAGCATTGTTTTTTTTTTGTCCTCTTGAATGCTATAGATGATGATTGACCCTTGGAAGAGGTATTTCCAGGCGGTGAAGACTGTTTTCTCCAAATTCAAATTGGAAAGTACCTGCTGTTGGAGGTGGGAGTTCTTGACTTTGAATCACTCACTCACATCCCTCCTCCTGGGACACTCCTTAACCTAGCCTGCAGGGCCTACTCCTGCCCTATCGTAGACAACCTCATGTTGATCCTCTGGTCGTGGATCTCCAATGTGGCTGACAACTCATCTATTCCTCAACAGTACCAACGATGTTGTCAAAATGGTCATTGGCTTCCTCAACAGTCAACATTACTAAAGATGTTGTCGAATTTCGGATCCAATGACCAAATTAGTTTCTCTATCATCCAAACGTCCTTTATCTTGTCTCCGTACCGTCTCAATTGGTTGACAATGATCAATGTCCTTGTAAACTTGAGAAGATTTTTGAACGAGAGAGAAACACATGAGACAAGAGTGCGGATGGAAAATACTTGTACCACACTTAGATTCAAACTTTGGCTTGGTACAAAATAAATAGAACCCTTAAGATTTATATTACTCCCAAGGAATATTCTAAACCTAAAGATAATATTTTTTTTCAAGATAAACTTTGAAGTCGATTCTAGAATTACATGTGACTAGCTTTTTGTTACAAAAATACATATTTATTTCACAAGGATATTCTTGAACTTCTAGAAACTATATATTTTTAACGCCTCAAATATATTGTAGTCCTATCTTAATTAATTTCAACTTAATTTGGGCTTGCTTATTAGGCTTGACATGGTCTTCAATATCAGTTAAAAAGAAAAAAGGCATGAAGAGTCCCCAATTACTTTCTTCTGTACGTAAAAGTTCTCCATCCTTTAGAAATCGATCGATCTCTTCCTCTTCGCTGAGCAAATCTCTCCGACCCCTTCTTCTCAAACAAGTTCTCCTGGTCCTCTCTTTATTTACCGAGACAGCAACTGGAGTAGCCCTAACCCTAAGTTCCGAAATCGACAATGTGGGCTGCAACGTGAGCTTCTTGCGCCGGAAGTTCTTGGAAATCGAGGTTTATCTTCACTCCACTCTTATTCTATCTGTCTTCTTCAGCTAAAGTGATTTTTTTTTTTTTTGTGAAATAGTTTCATCTACTTGGTTTATATGGAAGTTTGGAACCAGAATGATACTATATGTATTTTTAACTCTTTGTTATTCCCGTGGGAGTCGTAAAACTGATTGCGAAGCAAAAGTCTTACTCGATTTGGGTAGTGATGAAACAATTCTTTATACAAGGTAACAGGCAGCTGTTTCTTCGGCATGGCATGCTCATTTTCCCAGTTCAGGAATATTATGGTCTGAGACTACAATTCAATGGTCAGCAGCGATAGGAAAGCAAGCAGAGTTTTGGGGCAGGATTATGCCTCATGCTGCATTGGCTTAAGGAAGTCAATGAATTAGTTTATACAGACAATTGGGCTGGAGGCCAACATTAGTGGGCTAATATGCTATTAGTCCAAGTTATTTTTTATTAAGGCCCGCAATCCATTGATTGCAATTTTTTCCTGTCCGAGGTCCTCTAATGGACAAATTTGACCTCACGCGCTAGCACCTAGACGACCACACTCTCCTGGTTCCCAACAACATCCTCTCTTTCATCTTTAGAACACACACTCTCCTGGTTCCCAACAGCATCCTCTCTTTCATCTTTAGAACACACACTCTCCTGGTGCTCGAGATCTTTGTTTGCTCTACCACGGTTGGTGGCTGCAAATGTGGGCGAATCAAATTAATCTCTCTCTCTCTCTCTCTCTCTCTCTCTCTCTCTCTCTCTCATGTGGGACACAATTTAATCTCTCCCCTTTAATTTTTGGGGTGGGTTCAATTTTAGGAGTTTAGGCTCTTTGGGGTAGGGTATAGTGGGTTTAAGCATTTTGGGTTTAGGCACTTAGGGTGCACTTTCCAATTATAGGGTTTTAGTGGTTTAGACACTTTCTTATGGTACCCTAGGGTTTAGGTTTAGACACTTTCATTAAGTTTGGGGGTTTAGGCACTTTCATTGGCTAGTGGGGGCATTTTTGGAATGTGTAGGTGATTTGTCCTCTTGGCATTAAAGAAAAAGTTGATGTCCTTATTGAAGTAAAGACTCATTTACTATGTCCTTCCCAAAAACGGACCCTAGTTTATATGTAAATCACATATGATTTTGATCTGGGACTTCTAAATTTGTACTGGATTAATATTCGGATTCCAATCACAGTATAACAGAATTTTATGAACTGAAAAGAAAATGGTACTCCGAGTAGTTCATTTTAGTTTTCTAAGAAGTACCACAATGTAAAATCTTCCATGTACTTGTCTTGACAATACATGATTGCTTTATATTTTTTTTTATGTGGAATGTACTTAGAAACATGTATTTTGTCCACAAATGATTGCTCATTCAAATGCTACTTTTTTGCCTCCGCAGTGTGTAAGATGTGATCACTTTGGAGCTCATGGACTTACAAGAGATGATATGGCAACTAAGATGCTACTGATGTATTTTGATTAGGCCCAAGATGCTATTTGAGAATTCTATAGCATGAGTTGTATTAAACTTTACCTTTTCTTTTTGGGGCCTAAACTTTATTTTGACGGGTTAGTTTTGATGGTTTCGACCATGGCGTCAATATGTCATTATTAGGTTTTATGAATCGGCTATGTTGTATTGTTTTGACGTTTATGCTATATAGTTTTTGGTTGTCAATGGATGACTTCCATAAATTAGCTGAGAATGTGTGGAAGAAAACTGATTGCAGAGGAATTATTTTGTTGCCTATATGTATCATTAGTGAGGAAAAAATTTCTCTCCGAAAGTTTTTCCCCTAAAAATTTACCTACCAAGCAATGTTTTGGCGACAAAATATATTAAATTAGCGAGGAAAAATTTCCTAACATATTGTCCAATTTTTTGCGAGAACACATTTCCTTGCAAATACTATTGATTTTGGCGAGGAAAAATTTCCTCGCAGATTGTCCAACTTTGGCGAGGAAAACATGTTTCCTAGTAATAGGCTTTTGCGACACAGTATAGGTGAGGAAAGTGGGCGAGGGAATTTTTCCTCCCCAATTGCTTTAGCGACGAAAAACAGTACCTTGGTGACGAAATTTTGTTGTCGCGATACCACAGTTTTGTTGTAGTGAATATTTGGTCGATACTATTTTACAAGACATGTGATCCGATAACCAAAAAGTAAAATATTGCGAAGCTAATATAGTGAAAACGCTTATGTGGAAGTTTGGTAAGACACGACATTGAGGTGATGATAAGTACATAACGGGTTTGAGAAGATAATTAATCTAAGTCATACTGAGACTAGGGTTGGCAATGGGGACGGGGCGGGGCCGGAGACTACTATCCCCGTCCCCGATCCCCGAACCCCTCCCCCATCCCCGTCCCCGCCCCGATCCCCAATGGGGATTATTTTTCCCCCTCCATCCCCGCCCCAAACGGGGAACGGGGATCCAAACCGGGGATTCGGGGAAATTCGAAATTGACGAGAAAAAAAAAACTTTCAAATGGTGCCTTAATTAGGGTTCACTGAAAGAGAAGAAGAGATCAGATATTCACAAGTTGACATTACGGTAATCAGCAAAACATAACTTACGGGTGCAAAACATAATAAATTTAAAGAGTAAAGTGCAGATTTTCATGGATTATAGTTTGAATCATGGATTTTCAGAGGCAGGTAAACTAAACTAATAAGAAGATAGTAAAGTGCAGAAGGTAAAACAAAGTTTGAATCATGGATTTTCAGAGGCAGGTCGCCATGTTCGTCTTTGTAGCAGTTGAAACTTGAAAGTTGCGACGAGAGAGGGAGATGAGAGATCGGATCTCGAGAAAGAGATCGAGTCTCGAGGCGGCGGCCGGCGGGTGAATGAGGATGAGGATGGTGACGGCGATCGCAATGCCGTAGCCGAGGCCGACGCCGGTGGCGGATTGTTCCGGTGGGTCTGCGGTGGACATGAGAGAGAGAGAGAGGACTGTGGCGACTGTTAGATCTGAGAAATGAGAATAGGATAGGAGAGAAAACTGAGGATTGAGGAAGGAGTGAGGAGTCGGCGGTGTGTTTTGTTTGTGTAGACGTGTAGTGTCAAACCCTAAATACATACTATAATATATATATTTAAAATAATAATAATAATAATAATAATAATAAAATATAAAACGGGGATTCGGGGACGGATCGGATCGGATCGGATTCGGGGCGGGGATACACTGCTACCCGTCCCCGATCCGATCCCCGAATTTTTTTTAAAAAAATCCCCAAATCCGACCCGATCTCCACACAGATCTCCAAAACGCCGATTCATTCGGATCGGGGAACGGATCCGATTCGATCGGATCGGTGAAAATTGCCATCCCTGACTGAGACAGTGAGACTGAGACATGCCCAGACTCCAAAATTGAGAATGAAATGACATACAAAATACTTTGAATAGTATTATAAGTCTATAAGTATCAATTGAAGAAAATTTGAGAAATACTCCGCAACTTCTAAAGATAATTTGTGATCTCAGATTCAATTATCCTTATAAGCAATTCTTCGGGCCAATTCATTCAACTTGTAAGCATATAAAATGAATGTGAGAAAAGCTCTAGGGTGTAGTCCGAGGTACGTACAAACTGGTCTGGGATAGCCTGCTTTTCCAAAAGAAGAAAGATGATTTAATTGTGATGTTCAATGAAGCAAAGTATGGTCTAATCATTGCTACAAAAATGCTAGAGAAAGCAATATTGAGATTCATGTAAGACATCGTATTAGCATACACTTTTTGGTTAAAATAATAAAAAGAGAGCCTTGTTTCACTAACTTGACTTTTGAGGCTTTTATAGTTGATGTGTGTGAGAATAATGACTTGTCTCAGAAAATGTGAAATCTAAAATGCTAAATTAGTGGAATAAGGCCTAAAATATACTCCTTGATAGGCATAATAATCATTCACCATATCAATGCCACTTAAGCGGATTCATTTGATTTAATTTATCCAGGCATACAATACAAATTTCTTTAATAGGTGCAGAACAAAAGACTTATGGAGATTACGATAAATTTTTTCCTTTAATTCTGATAAGGAGAAGTATTTTCTTACAAACTCGGTCCAAAATTAAAATTCATTACAAAATTAGAGGTCTCAAATGGGTCGTGCCGTACAATGCTATTTCAGAATATCATCGGCCTGATCTATGGCCCACCACAATCTGTACCGTGCTCATGCATGCGCGCGTGCTCGTACACAATTGGGCCTAATGAAGTTAACAAATACTTTTATAAAAAAAATTGTCATCACTTTTTTAAAATTAAAACAAAAAATTCAAATAATTACAATTAAAATTAACATATTTAGTTCAAAAGATACAAAATATTATATTCATAATTGAACTTCCTAATACATTGGATGTAATTATAAATAAGAAATGCATCGCTATAATTCCAAAATATTCCAACTCAGTTGACAACTACTCAACTATAGTTTAGGATGTTTCTTACTGATAGTATTTTTCATAAAAAAAAAAAAAAATCACATTCATATTGTACCCAGTGCCTAACTATGCTCGTGCTCGTGCCGTTGGTTCCAAAACAATGGCCCAACCTAGCCCACCTTAGATTCGTTACGTGTCGTGCCGGCCCAAAACGTGCCATGCGGGAGCTAAATGTGTCGTGCTGACCCATTTGACACTTCTATACAATCAATACCGAGGAGTTTGAATTTTTTAATTGGCGTAATTAATATTTTAGGCTCTGTTTGGAACTTGTAGAAAATGAGAGAAAGGAAAGGAAAGAAAAATGTGAGGAAAATAATGAGAAAATTTCATTATTCCTAACACTCTATTTACTCATTGTCTCTTCTTTTTCCTTTCAAACGAAACAAGAGGGAAAAAAAAATTGAACTTTCCATTCTTTTCCTTTCTTTTTTTTAAGTGCCAAACAAAGCCTTAAGCGTGAAAACAAAATATTTAATTCCGGAAAACAGACACGAGTAGGGAAGATTTTAAATATAAAAAAAAGTTGCTTCAACTTGCAAGAATGAAAAAGTAGATACGAAAAGAAGGATGAGACAAAATTGCAGATTCACCCCGTAAAAGAACGTGCATTGGAAGGATTCTTTTGGGGATCGCGTGAATGCGGCCTTCTAAATCCTAAAATCCTATGCATTCGTAGAACGGCTTATTTCTTTTACCTCTTCTTCGTCTTCTTTTTCTTCTTCTTCTTCTTCTTTCTCTGCAAATAACCCAAAACCATTTTGGCTACCAATTTCGGCATTGGGCTGATATTTTCTAGATTTGAGAAAATGGGTTATTGTCCATGCTTCGGTTGGAAGAAGGGGATCAAGCAAAAGATTGGAGGAGAGAGAGAATTCAAGCCATCCAAGACCTCGAACGTCTCAGAACTTTCAGCTGGTTAGGTTTTCTCCGTTTCAGTTGATTTACCAAAATTCGAATCCATGATTTTGTTTTCACTCGATGAATTTCGAGTTCCTTAGTGTTTTGGGTTGATCAGAATTTTAGCATGGTTCCCTAATCAGATAGAAAATTGGTTTCTTCAATTATTCTCTGTATGTCTCCTATTTTTTTAAGTCTGTCTTTTATCCTTTTTCCTAATAGATGGCAATGCGAATCAAATCATGACGGTTTGACATTGCCCTAATCTTCTTGGGATGTAGCCTTATATTATTTAGCTGATTTCCAGTGGAAGCAGTGGCAGATGATTTTCTAGTGTTTGTTGGGAGTATAAATTCACCTAACGTTTGTGTGTTCTGTCACTTAAATATATATTATAATGTGGTCATGCACGAGTGATTTGTGGATCGCTGACGATAAAGCCTCAACCTTGACAGAGAGTGAGAGAATCTCAGATGCAATGGGCTTCTCATTCTCAGGAAGTAGTCTTGTCTTGTGTAGAACAACACTAAAGGATTACTTCGGGAACAGTTTCCGTTTGATGATGGAACAAATACCCTGTTGAATCTATTTTTGATAAAAAAATTTCCCTTGGTTATTGTTATAAGGCTGAGTTTCTGCTAAAAATACCGTCTTCTCACTGTAGTCAAAAGTGGGTGTTGTTTCCACTAAATGATGTTTCTGTGATGTATATGAGGAGAATGACTTGTGGAAAAATATTGAAAATACCAAAAATACTATAGTGGAAACTCGGCCTAAATTGCTTTGTTTTGAATGTAATTATTAGTTTTCTTTGCCCTTATTAATCCAGCTAAGCTTTTCCTCGGTTAACCCCCAGTAAAGTGGCACCAATGCCAAGTGAATCATCTGACATGGCTACCAAGAAACTGCCAAGCTGAGTTGAGCATTGTGGATTTGTTTTTCCATTTTTGGTTTCTTCCTAGTGAATCTCTGTTCCAAAAATCTGTACTTTCTTTGGTTGTCCTTGAGCCTTCAGTCATCCTTATTTCACAGTGTTGCGAGAGGGTTGACTTCCTGCTCCCTGTTGGTGGAGGGGTAACCATGGCTTATCTCACTCTAGTGACTATTTGATTTTTCACATTTTATCGTTTGGATCCTAGGAAGTAGGAAGACTTCTACGGTTTCTTGGTTACCGCTATCAACACTTGAGAGAGGACGCGGAGAAAAAGAATTGACAATGGAAATAATGCTAATTACAGTGTCAATATTATCTTTGATAAGTACTTTAACAAAACACTTTTGGCTAAGCTTACCTCGACCGGCTATGTTGAGAGCTATCGGCTATATTGAGAGCTATTTGTTTCCATGTATCTGAAATATGGAACACAGAATCATAGCTATATACTACCAGAAACAGAAAGAAAGATCACAAATAGAGCTTCTAAAAATGCCGCTGCTAAATAAGAGTAACTCTTTGTGAGCAGTGCAAAAACATTCCTGCTTTGTATCTCAAAGAGTTCTCTATCCACACTAGATGATTTGCTTTCCTAAGCGTTGGGCTGAACATAGCATTAACATATCCCAGTTGTAGAGGGCAAGCAATACTCTGAAACTAACCAGTGGTGGTATATCAGAGCTTTACATGTTGTAACTGGTTGCATGATTTAACTTTTCCTCTGCTGTTGAAGCGCTGCTTATGCTTTCATATTAACATAACTGAAACACAATGCAGTTGGACAAAAGACTGATAAAGAGCTGAGACCGGAATCACCAACTTCTGGTGCTAACACTAACTCTAATACATTCAACTACCGAGAGCTTGCAACTGCAACAAACAATTTTAGGTCCGAGTCCCTCATTGGGGAGGGTGGTTTTGGGCCAGTTTACAAAGGGCAACTAGAGAGCACTGGTTTGGTAATTTTCTCTAGCTGATGATTTTTTTGGTCTTTACTTCACTCTTTAACATGAAAGAACAAGGAATTTAGCATCAGTTGCCAACATTTGTCATTTCACTTAATATCCCGTGTTGAAAGTGGTGGACTTCCTTCTGTAGATAAATGTGTCATTGCTGACAGGTTGTTGCTGTTAAAGTGCTAAATCAAACAGGTTTTCAAGGGGACAAGGAGTTTCTAGTGGAGGTTCTCATGCTCTCTCTTCTGTGTCACCCTAACCTAGTCAATTTGATAGGTTACTGTGCTGAAGGGAACCAACGCATTCTCGTGTATGAGTTCATGCCTTTAGGTTCATTGGAGTATCACCTCCATGGTAATATTGAGTTCCCTTACTTTTATTTTAATATTTATTCTGTTTCCTTTTCGTTTTCCATCTCATTTACCTTTGGCAGACTTTGGACCCTATAACATGAAAAATTATGTTTGCTGGAACTTCACACAAAGGCTCCATTTGTTATCGTGTAAAATATTTTTCAATGTAAAATGTTTCAATGAAAAATGATTTTGCCAAAAACAAAAATTTTCGTTTATATTTTCCGGTGTTTGGTTCGTAGTTGTTCCACAAGGAAAGTTTTCTAGAGCAACCTTTATAAGTCGAGTTCTGGTTCAGATTAATGGAAAAAAAAAAAAAAAAAAGATGTAAATTGATATATATATATATATATGGAAAATGTTAACCTCCACCCAAAAGGTGGAGGCGGATAATAAGTAAAAAGTTCATAGATATCCGAGAAAAGTGTATTAATATCCGTGAAAATATATTGATATCCATGAAATGTGCATTGATATCTGAACTAGTTTGCCATTATACACATATACACGTAAACGTATTTATAATATATATGTACTTTACATCCAAAATTTAGTCTTATCTTTGACTTGATAAAGAGATGTTGAGAAAGCATAAGCTTTGGTGGATCAGACTGGGGGCTGTAGAGCTCTGTAAAGTAATGGAAATTAGTCAAGCAGCGTCGAAAGCCCATTCCAAGAATGACTTACTACCTTTTCAAGTGAAAAACATTGTCAACCATATGAAGTAAAAATTATACCTTGGTAAAATAGTTTCCTGTCTTTGCACAACCAAACACCAAAAAATGAGTAAAACTTTTGCCAGGAAAATATTTTACGCTGAAACAAATGGAGCCAAAATGTAAAACCCCTAGTTAAGATAGAGTAAACAACATGTCAACAAAAATTACACCATGCCAGCGTAAAGGTAGTTAGTTCTTTAGTTCTATAGTCTTTGCCCTACCCCTTTTAGTAGTAAGGTAGCCCGGGGCCCCGGGGGGGGGGAATGCTCCGGCCCGTCCTACCTACTAGTTATTATCATTGCCAAGGAGAGTTACATTAACCCATGCCGAGAACGTACCTATTATTATTCTTGCTAAAGTTGCCCTTCTGAGGCTAACCCATCGTACCCCTGCGCTCTCAATTGATCCGATGTACCAGCATATAATCCTTCTCTAAAATCATTTTGATAATTAATTGACTTGTGCTACATCTAGAAGTTAGTTCTCCCTGTTCACCTTTATAAAGTTCTATCTGCGTAGACACTAAGAGTAAAAAATTACACTGAACTTTCCACCGTTATTTATATAAGAGGTACCAGAAGTTGTCAAGTTAGTTTCTCAATGTATGTTTGCATTTTGTTGCAATATTTGAGGATTGCCAAGTCGCCGCTGACCTTTAAATATGTTGATGACATTTTTTTAAGGGCTGAAGCCTGAATTCTTTTTGTTTATACGCTTCGCAAAGTCGATAATCAAAATAGCGTGTGTGCTACTGACCATTCTGTCAATTCCTAGCAACTTCAATTTAGCTCATGAAGCTGATAACTGATGAACATTTTGCAGATGTTGGACCTGGTATGGAACCACTGGATTGGAACACTAGAATGAAGATAGCAGCTGGTTCTGCCCAAGGATTGGATTACCTTCACAATCAAGCAGAACCCCCTGTTATATACAGGGACTTGAAGTCATCCAATATATTATTGGACCACGGGTTTCACCCAAAACTTTCTGATTTTGGGCTCGCAAAGTTTGCACCACAAGGGGACAAGTCGCATGTCTCTACTAGGGTCATGGGCACCCATGGATATTGTGCCCCTGAGTATGCTGAGACCGGAAAACTGACAAAGATGTCTGATATCTACAGTTTTGGGGTAGTCTTGCTGGAGCTGATTACTGGACGGAAGGCAATCTTGGATACAGCTGGCAAACGTATGCTTGTTGATTGGGTAATTGCCCCTTAAGAATCCTAGTCGCCTTTAGTACTGCTCGTTGCCTAAAATATCATTTCTTTTGATTTTGTTTCAAAGTGAAATCCAAGTCTTATATCCACTTTGTCCATAAATTTTTTTATTACAGTTGGTCATCACGTGTCACAAATACTGAACATAGAAAATCTCGTCTGGTGGATTTTATTAAGAAATCACCTAGCATGAGAGCTGATAAGGCGTAATTAATCTCCATTCAGTATGGTAGACAATCCATACAGTATGGTAGACAACTAGACAACTTTGCTTGAGGGGTGCCTCCGTGTTGGATTCTTTTCACCATCTGAGTATACATTATTTATATAGAGGGAGCCTCAGATATAGTATGTCATTATTAACTTCTATTGCAAGTATACAGATTTTTGTAATTCTTATCTGGTATGCTGTTGTGCAGGCTCGTCCAATGCTAAAAGATCGCAAAAACATTTTACAACTAGCTGATCCGAATTTGAAAGGCCAGTTTTCGGAGCCTTTTTTTTGCAGGGCTGTAGAGGTGGCATCCATGTGTCTCCGTAAAGAGGCTTCCACTCGTCCTAGTACAAGTGATTTAGTGCTTGCTTTAAATTACTTGGCTTCCCAACAGAATAAAGTTCGTGGAAGTGGTGCTAGCGGAGACAGAGAGGGAAGGATACAACACAATGATGGTCAACCAAATGAGAACACAATAGATTTCAATGAATCTGAGAATTCTCCCAATGAGACGAGGAGGCTAAACATGGAATTAGAGCGGGAACAAGCTGTTGCAGAGGCCAAGATGTGGGGAGAGACTTGGAGGGAAAAGAAACGGCAGAATGCAGAAATCGATTATGGTAACTTAACAGGTAGGTAGCACATGGCGGGAATAAACTGTTCAGTGTTGGTGTTTAAAACTGGAAAACAGAAAAAACAAATAATTTGACTCTCCGAATGTTGATTTAGAGATGTTCATGATAGAGATTTTGTTTTATTTTCAGTTTTTAGATTATACTAGTATGGCGCTAGGTATGGGATCGATAAATGAGTTGATTTTGCAATAATGACAAAATTCCAAGCTTCGTTATGTAGTCTTCAAGTGCTGTGAAAGCAGGTTTCCGTGATTTGCTTCACACTTCAAACCTCAAATTTGAAGCACAATATACCAATGTTTGATTGGGTACCGGCATGAAGGGATTAGTTAAGGTGCATATAAGATAGCTCGGACACTCTTGATCGAACCAAAAATTTAAAAAAATAATAAAGAAGCTGTAAGATAGAGCTCAGTGCTGAGGTAACTTGCACCGTGGAACCTTGACGTTACAATTGTGCCCAAATTTACGAATAGTTGCATAACTAAATGGCAATAAAGCTTTGAGGTTCCAATAATGTTTCGTGTTTGAAACTCTCCGCGTGTGAAATGTCAATTTGGACTCGGGATCTACGTTATGACTCAAGTCATTATATGCTTATAAGTATCTCAATTGTGGGTCATCTAAATTTTTTTATTTAGGATTGAAACCGTTGATTTTTTAAAAAATGTTGAGCAAATTAAGGGTACAAAATATTATGATCATCGGAGTTTGGTAGAAATACAATTGATTGTAGTGCAGCATCCGAGCCGTTGATCACGCAATCAATAGCTCGGATTTCATCTTGGCACTTGCACAATCTGAGTCGTTCATTGCCGAGATGAAATTCGAGTCGTTAATTACTGAGATCAACGGCTTGGATGCCGCACTAAGAGGTTGTAAACTGTGATCCCCGGATCCCTCTCCTTACCCTAAGAATGTTCAACTTTCTTGAATTTTAATATGTGGTGATTTCTTTTTCTATACCCCAAATCCCATCCAATTCCCAATATCCACACCTCCTTTTGATCTTTCCATCCATCCCATATCCCTTTTAGTTAAAAAATTTATATAGAAAAGTTTTATTAAAAGACAAAAAAGGTCTAAGAGGTTGTAAAGCAGACATTGACTTTTAAGATGTGAAAGTCAATTATTCGTTCTTTTAATATACTTTCCCCACTCTTTTTAACTTTTAATTTGTTTTTTTAGTAATTTGATGTTTGAAAAAAAGCCAACTTTCATCAACTTTGACTAATTTTGAAGGAAATTTTATGTTTTTAATGATACGTATCAATTAGCAAGAGAGTTGTAAGATCTAAATGTATCTATAAAACTTTCCCATTATTTAAATTTCTCTCAAAACGTGCCACTTAAAAAGGCGGGGTAAAATATGGAGCATAAGTAACTTCTAAGGACCAATTAAAAGACGTGTTGGACAAGGGATGGATGCTTATTCTTCATTTAATATACTTTCCCCACTCTTTTTAACTTTTAATATGTTTCTTTTTAGTTTTGATGTTTGAGCCAACTTTCCCAAATTTTAAAGGATCAATTTTATGTTTTTAATGATTATCAATTAGCAAGAGAGAAAAATTTCCCAATTTTTTAAAATTTATTCAAGTGGCCGTGAAAAAAATCAGGTCCATTTGATATTTTTATGTAGTTTATCTAATTTGTTTGATTTTCAAAATGATTTTTTGTAGTTTGAAAGAATCTTGAGAAAATCAATTATTCGTGATTGGACTTGATCTGAGAAAGGGGATAGGTATTGTAAGGATGAACTTCTTTGAAGATGAATCATCAATAAAAAAAGTTATTTTCTTGTTTTGGGACTTTTCAAAAAACTAAGAATATGAGTTTTTTTTTGACCGTATGTCCGATTAGATGATTTTTTTACAATTTAGCCCTAAACATTTACTATTAACCCTACAATACCTATGTTTTATATCCAATGGGTTATAAACAGTAATTGAACATTTTTTTTTGTTTTTAAAAAGTCTTTTCATGATATTTGTTGTCTAATTAATAAGTTATTTTATGATTAATTAGAAATGATCAAAAAATTTTCATCAATTACATAAAAATATCAAAAGATTTGATTTTTTCATAATAATTATTTTAAAACTATTTAGTTTCCCATATTTCGTGATCCGAACTGTTAGATGTGTTTAAAAGGTGTTTATCTCAAAATACCTTGTCCAAATCTTAATTTTCATCCCCCATATGTCCAACCGTGTTTATCTCAAATTCCTTGTCCAGTGTCTTAAGATTTTCATTGCTTCCACTCCTTACAATTTTCTCGGAAAATAATTTTATTCGCCTGAGGGAACGAAACTTTTGTATGTGGTTTTTGGAGTGTGTTTTTATAGTGAAAAATTCAAGGGAAATGATTTTCACACTCTCCATTACCCTTACATGTGTGAAAAAGGTGTATTAAAGAAAAACAATATTGTAAATTCATGTGGATAAAGACAAAAAAAAGAGTATGAATTGTAAAATGGGGGTATGAAAATCATTTCCAAAATTCAATTAGAAACAAAAGAGAAAAGAATTGATTATGGCGGACCAAAGGACCCTGCTGTCTCTTGGGATTGGCACCCCTGCCGACCTATCCGGTCGTCTGTTTTGCACATTAACGGCTCATAGTTATACTTTTTTAAATGTACCTATAGTACCATTGTATTGTTTGATGATCCGAGTAAAAGAGAAACAAAAAGAGGGGAGGCTATCAAGTGGAACATATAGGGGTCATTTTCTCTGTTTGACGAAAAGGAGACTGTCCACGCCCCACTGCTCCCTCTCACTGATATTCCCCAATGAAAACCCGCCACGTCACTTTGACCATCCTGTAAAGTGTAAAGCACAGATGAGAATCTCGCTCTCTCTCTCTCTCTCTCTCTCCTCTCCCCGATAACGAAAGGCAACACCCAACAAAAACTCTCACCCTTTCCTCATGGCTTGTCGGCCAATTCCGCAGTAGGCTTTGAGTACTCGCCGCCCGGTAACTCACCAAATTCCGGCACATTTACCCATTTAGCTCTCATTTTGCTGCCGGAAAGTTCTAGAGCCCTAGATTAACTACTCACTCTCTCTCTCAAGTGCTTTGTTGTTGTACAGTACTATATAGCCGCCCTTAAAGATCCCTTAACAGTAGGTGTTCCTTTGGAGATCTCTCAAGTTGAGGGCTTTGAGCGATAGTGAGAGTGAGAGAGAGAGAGAGGCTGAGATGTACGTGGTTCCTCCTCCGAAGCATCCAGATCCGGTATCCGGATCCACTAGTGGATCCGGTGATCTACTGATTTACCAGGCATGGAAAGGCAGCAATGTAAGTTTCTTAGGGTTTCTTTTTCATTCCCTATCTGTTTGATAGCAAAAAAAATGCGTAACAAATATCTCTTTCTTCTTTGTTTTGTTAATCTTCTATTTTATAGTTAAAAAAGCTCGATCTTTTTTGTTGTTATGGGACTATGCGGATATGATTTGGAGTAACAAATTGTTTGGTGATTATATCCGAAGGTTTTGTGTTCGTATTGGAATGATGGGGTTGGGGTTAGACTCTTTATGGATTACGTTGTCTTAGCTGTGATTTGTAGTTGTTGAAAGTTGAAAGTGAACTGAAAGCTTGTGATTTGATAGTTTTTGCTTTGTTTCTTGTACTGAGTTGAAAATTGAAACAACTTTATGTCCTGATAAAATGTATTTGCGTTTACTATTCTGTGGTTATTGACCTACTGAATTAATAATGCAAGTTGGAGATTTTTTACAGAATGTTGGAAAATTTATTTGTGGTAACTATGTTATTTCATTTTTAGTTCATACATGGTATTGTAGTTGGACCTTCGTCTTCTCATGCCAATCGTATAGGAATGGTAATACAGTCTCTTATTGAACCTTTCCTTGATTGAATGTTTTAGTTGCGCGTATATTTTTGTTGCATTGAATTCTGCACTTCCTTCTTTCTTTCCTTCCTGTTGAATTTTTCCTCTGATAGGTAGACTTCTTAGGCTAAAAGAAGCACGATGAGGTTTTTCTTGAGGGTTTGTTTGGAACTTGTGGAAAAGAAAAGAAAGTTAAAACATTTGCTCTTCCATTGTTATATATGATGAGAGAAAGAGGGGATAAAATAACAATTCTGGTATTGTGAATAGTGAAATTTTCTTTCCTTTTCTCTCACTTTTGTCAAGTTCCAAACATATCGTTAGTATTGCTAAAATCTCTCAGTAAATTAATTGTACAATAAGTCTATTCTGAAAGTAAATTCATATTTTGCAAAGTCCATCACTCTCCAACACGCGCACACACTTTCTCCCATTCTCTTCTTTTATGATTAATAGGAGAATCCTAACTTAGTACCTTGAAACCCTGTTCCTGCCTTTATGGGTACCAGGAGATACCACTGAAACTAGTAGCTATTTCTATGTTTTGTTTTGTTTTTTTACCAGTACCACCGGATTTAATAACTATTGACTCATTCGGTTGCATGATTTTTGTGGTAAAATTATAGGAATTGTTCTTTAGGATGCTGTATTCTTTGACATATGCATGGATTCTAAAGCTTGTGGCATATTGTAACTTGTAAGTGTTAACAGCTAACAAGAAAGTAGAGATTACAACAATGGTTTCGTTAATTGTTTAATTACTTGTGTGATTGCAGATATTCTTTCTTCAGGGACGGTTTATATTTGGACCGGATGTAAGGTCACTGCTGCTAACGATATTCCTCATTGTTGCTCCGGTCACAACTTTCTGTGTGTTCGTTGCTAGAAAACTGATGAATGATTTCTCTGACAATTACGGAGTATCAATTATGGTTGTGGCTGTTGTCTTCACTTTTTACGTGAGTCCTCTCTCACTCTCTCTCAAGTCTCAACCACCCCATGCATGCAAGTGTGTCTGCTTAAAGGTTCTAGTCTAAAGAATACTTGCCAAATGCCAATGTTCCTCTATAAGTATTTGGGGAATACGCTTTTGTACTTCGTCATACATCCTTCATATAGCTATTTTGTGCGGATGCTTGGTGCATATATTTTGTGCGGATGCTTGGTGCATATGAGGCAGCAACCTCATCAGCAACAATGATGCTTTAATGATTTCACATTTATGGTGAAAAAAGTCATTAATGTTCCTATATCCTTGTGGTGGGATGACTTCATCTTCCTGACGGCAAATATTTTTGGCTCTTCAGGTTTTAGTTCTTCTCTTGTTAACATCTGGAAGAGATCCTGGCATAATTCCTCGTAATGCACACCCTCCAGAACCAGAAGCTTATGATGGGAGTGCAGATGGTGGCGCCCAAACCCCAACGTTGCGCCTGCCTCGTATCAAGGAAGTTGAGGTGAATGGGATTACCGTGAAGATCAAGTATTGTGATACATGCATGCTATATAGACCCCCCCGCTGCTCACATTGTTCCATCTGCAACAACTGCGTCGAAAGATTTGACCACCACTGCCCTTGGGTTGGGCAGTGTATTGGACTGGTAAGAAATGTAGGCATTGGTAGTTAATGGACATTGACCATGCTTCTTTCTGTCATGTTTGCAGCATGGATTTGTTTTGTGTTACGGAGAAATAATTGTTTTTATGAAGCTCATTGAGTTTGGAACATGTTCCGAAGTGGTTTTGTTTTTCCTGTCACAACTGCCTACTGAAGATAAGTCTCCACCTTTTTAATGTTTCTGAAAGATTCTCTTAAATATCCCTGTTAGCATTTTCTCACAAGCCCTCAATAACCATTTGTTTCTTACTTCTAGTAGAAAAGAACTTGGAGGAAAGCTGCTATGTCTGCATGCTTTTCATATGTTTCTATATGGCCTTGAAATAATTCTGAACCCTGCTAGTAGAGTTGGCATAGTCAGCTATTAATTTTAATTTTGTTTGAGTGTAAGGCTAGAACTTCATGTATAATAAACAAAGGTTTACAAGTAAACAATCAGCTGAATAAAATTAGCCAAGGATAAAAGGACTATGTCTATTGTGTGCATTCCTTCATTGGTCATCCCTAAGGCTATAATCAAGTACAAAAGGCTGTCCATCTAATGTAGCTGGCATGAAACAAAAGAAGCCGGGTCTATCAAAAAAAAAAAAAATCAAAATAAGCCAGAGCTTGTTTTAATATGCAATGAGCTCGCTGAACTATACCATGTGGGACCTTTGAAATCCTGAAAAAGCAAATGAGAGAGCTCCCATGAATTCTTAATTTGTGTGCGTGTGTGCTTTAAAATATCTGTGGTAGATTTATGTCTGATAGAGTGATGGAACCCAGTAGATGCTAGAAACAAATGCTGCACTTTTCTGAAAAGTGAATATTGGTCCATCCCTAAGTGTGTTGCATTGGAATTTAGTATATCAATAGTATATTTCTCGTAGCAGAAGTCAAATTCTTCTGCTTGAAAACAAAGAGAGATTCAAGTAGTATGATGTTATGGACGTCTATTTCTCCCAGAATTGTCATGCTTCTTAGTTTGATAAATGTCTTCTGTGTCTATAGATTCACAATTCTGACTGATACCGTTCTTAGGATAATGCTCAGATAGCGGGTGTGTGATTTCGTATTGTGAGTTAGTGTTTTCCCCTCCTGTATTAATCCACACCTTTGACACTTCTTGCTGCAGCGGAATTATCGATTCTTCTTCATGTTTGTCTTCTCGACGACTCTTCTTTGTATATACGTCTTTAGCTTTTGCTGGGTTTACATTAAGATGATTATGGATTCAGAGGAGACGACAGTCTGGAAGGCAATGATCAAGACACCTGCCTCCATTGTACTAATAGTTTACACCTTCATATCAGTGTGGTTTGTCGGTGGCCTTACTGCTTTCCATTTATATCTCATCAGTACAAATCAGGTAAGATAATGTCTTTTGACTCTTATCTCATTTCACTAATGACTTGAGATTTATTCTCATGCATGTTGCATTCAGTTAGTAAAAGAGAGCTGCCATTTGTGCTTTTGTTTTTGCAGACTACCTACGAGAATTTTAGATATCGATATGATCGGCGAGCCAACCCCTATAACAAAGGGGTGGTGCAGAATTTCAAGGAGATATTCTGCACCAGTATCTCTCCATCCAAGAACAATTTCAGGGCAAAGGTGCCGAAGGAAGCAGGGTTACCAAGCCGACCCTCGGGTGGGGGGTTTGTAAGTCCAAACATGGGGAAAAGTGGGGACATAGAAATGGGGAGGAAAGCAGTTTGGGGGGATGTGGGGGCCGGGTTAGATCGTTGTGAAGGCCAACTAAGGGGCAACGACGGCCTGGACATTAAGGATAACAGGCTGGTTGGGGAAATGTCTCCTGATATAAGGACAGCTGTAGATGAGCGTGATCGTGTTGGGATACATCATGGGAGGCGGTCGAGTTGGGGCAGGAAAAGTGGAAACTGGGAAATGTCTCCAGAAGTTCTTGCATTGGCGTCTAGAGTTGGTGAACAAAACCGTATGGGCGGGAGCAGTAGTACCAGCTTGACAACGTCCAGACCTACAGAACAGAAGCTGTGATCAATGGGAAGAGAGTGAGGGAGAGGGGTGGTGAGTCTGGAACAGGTTTGCTTCCATATTATTTGTTCTGTGCATTATGTAGGACTTGCTTTGGAAGGGAGGATGTTAGAAAGTGGTGTTGGTTTGGTTTGGTTATTTGTGCTTAGGAAGGAAATGGTTTGGGTGTGTTGTGTGGGAGTGAGTTGCTTTCTACTTCTTCATGTTAATTGCACTTGTGGGCTTAGTTAGTATTTCGCCTGTTATCTCTCTCTCTCTCTCTCTCTACTTCTTCTTCTTCGATTCGGAGTTGCCACCCGGATTTTAGCGGATTGTCTCCGAGGAACCGAACTCGAATTACTTGCGCTTCATTTTAGATAAGGTTTTGTTACCAGTTTGTCGTCACCGTAAATATCTTAGGTTCGAGAGCTTGGTTACAAGAGGGAAAAGATTTTATGGCAATCCCCTCGCCCGACCAGAGGGTTGGTCTCTATTTGGTATTTGTGGGATTCATAAAATATTTATAACTCAACTTTGTTCATGTAGAAGGAGCAGGGGAAAAGGGTAACAATTAAACATGTATATTGATGAAATGCACGCATGCTCTAATAAGAGTAAACAACATCAAACAACAATATTAACATCAACAAGATATCAGTATGGACTATTTTAGAACAAAAATCAGTTCGGCCCTCTGTTTAGGGTTTGAGCGCTCAAAGGAGCTATGGTTTGAGTGCTTAAACCATCTCAACCTTGCAAGTTCGGTTTTGGTTCTAATCTTTGAGGAACTGAACCAAGGCTCTTATGCGTTGCCAAAAATTGGTATTTTATTTTATTGCTTATTTAAGAAGAGAATAAACATTTTAGTGTTGTTTTAGTCTTGCTCAAGGGATAAATAGAGAGAAATCAAGCTGATTTTGGAACAGACAGACAGCAGAAGCTATTTAAATTGATTTAAACCATGTTGAATAGATAAAAATCAGAAAAACTAGTGACGCACTAGAAAACAGTTTGAGTGCTCAAGCCAGTTTACTGGTTTGTGAGCTTTTGAGTTCTGTTGCTTTTCTTTCAAGCTATTGCCAGTTCACTACTGGTACAAGGAACCAGCATGGACTTACAGGCTTCCCTCAGAGGGACCAGACTTCGTGATTTGAAGATGATTTCTACCTTTTGGCTTTAAACAAGGCTTGAACTTTGAATTTTTGGAGTGGATAAGGGTTGATTGGGGTTGGTACCTAAAATGTGGTGGTGTGTGGATGGACTTGGATCTGATTTGCTGATATAAGCTCTTAACAGTATGATTTTCCAAAGTCCCCAAATGGTTTAGGCCTTGGAAATGAGGTTTTACAAGTATTTGGGTGCGTAAGGGAGATGATTTGAGATGATTGACGATGGTGATTTGTAGACTAAGACTGGAATATGAGTGTACGTATGTAGTGAGAGCTCAGGAGGGTGAAGATGAAGGTTACACGAAAATGGGGGTAGATGGTTTTTATAGGACAAAAATGAGAGGGAAAATGAGATTTTTAATTTAGGTTTAGGTAATAATGGGGTCAAATATAGAATGTAGGAGGTGGAGGGTTGCGTGTTTCGGGGCTGGGAGAGGCTAGCCGGAGCAAAGAATCTCATCATCATCGTCAACAAGTCGTTTGCCAAAAGCTGTGTGCGCACAGCTGCTTTGAGCACTCAAACCATTCCTTTGAGTGCCCAAAGGGGTTTTTGGGAGTTTTTGGTGTTCTGGGTTTTTTTTGTAAGTCCAAGCCTTCTCCAAGCTTCAATGTGTACACATTGGTCCATTTTCATCATCGGAAATGCTTACGAGCATTTCCCGAATCAAAATTGAGGTGTCTACAACCTCTCTAGAACAAACCTACATAAAACAAAATTATTAATCAGTTTTTGCTGCGATTGTGGCCTGTGGGGGAAGTATGGATTTTCAGTTATTCAGGGGTTAACTAATACAGACACACTACTTTCAACCACACTCTACCACACCCTCACTCACATGTATGTGTGGTAGAGTGTGGCTAAAAGGGTGTGTCTGTATCATTATTCTAATTACTAGGGGGTGGTGGCACCTCTAGTGTCCAGACCTCTCTCTCTAATTAGAACTCAAAACATTTTGAAAAAAGGCCAATTCAGATATGTACAGCGAACCTGGTCCAAGAACAATAATAGATAAAATAAAACATACAATAATATGATTAGTTGTGAGTAGGGTTGGCCATTTTCTCCGATCCGATCCCCGATCCAAACGAATCGGCAATATGGAGATTGGATAGGATATAGAGATTTTTTTTAAAAATGTTTGGGGATCGGGTAGGGGGTGGAGATAGGCATGTCCCCGCCCCGAACCCGCTCCAAATCCGTTCCCCGATCCGCCTCGTCCCCAATTCCCCAATATGGGGGTCTATTCATGAGTAATGAAACTTTTGGGTCCCACTAAATTTTCTTCAAACACATGGAGTCACACTAAATTTTCTCCAAACATTTTATTATAATTGAACTTTGTAATACAATAAATGTGATTAAATAAGAAATGTATCACTATAGTTTGAATACATCCCAACTAGGTTGACATCTACTCAACTATCAATCATGCATATGCATTCCTTAAAATAAACACAAAAAAATGCAAAAATAAAAACAATATTTTTCCAATCGAGCCGTTGATCTTGTTGTTCCTATTGATGAAATCAATTGTGTAAACTTTCTTATCGATCGAGTTTAGAAAGCTTGTCGATCGGGACTCAATTTGTATTTTTTTAATGATACTTTTCATCCGATTAAATGACTACTGATACGGGATCTACTTAATTTTTTGTACGACTGATGGCTACTATAATATGCTATCTTGTTTGTGGTTCATTTAGTTTTCAAATTAGAAATCTAGTTGATACTTAATACAACTTGAATTGAAGCTGGCAAACACTTGCGCTTACACATGGATACCGTGTCGTACCGTGCCAACGATAAACGTACCGTGCTCGTGCCGGCCCGGCCCATTCGACACCTCTACTTGTAACTTGATTTTAACATTTAATTGTTAACTGAGATTCTAGATTTTTAATAATTTTTTTAAAAATAATTGGATCCCCAAATCCCCGTGGGGATCCCCTTCCCATTTGGAGTGAGGATGGAGGATGAAAATAAAGCCCCGTTGGAGATTGGGTAGAGGATGGATATAGAGAAAGGGTTTGGAGAGTGGAGGTGAAGATAGTACTTTTCGGTCCCGATCCGTCCCCATGCCCATCCCTAATTGTGAGGGAGACTGGTGAGGTTTGACCTAAAAAGTTGACTGGCTTATTTTTTCGTCTTTATTTGATTTTTTTTCGTATTTTTTAGTTTTGCATCAACTTTTTGTGTATTATTGGTTCATCTCGGCGAGAGGAATCAAAAAAGTAAAAAATTATGACCAAAGCTTAAATTTTTATGAATAAAGACAAAAATAAGCAAAAAAATCAGTTTTTTACATTTTTTTCGATCTTATTCAAAAAATTGAGGGTTCTAATAATAATCTCTTACCTTTTTGGATTCCTCTCGTCGAGACGAACCAATAATACTCAAAAAATCGACGCAAAAATAACAAACGCAAAAAAAAATCAAATAAAGACGAAAAAAAAGTTAAGCCAACTTATTTAGCCAAACCAGATTGGATCTATCAAGATCCAAAACAGTACACTATAATCCAACCTACTGCTGCTTTAATTGATGAGGACGTGGAAGTGACTTGGCTTTGCACAATTTCAAATGGCCCCTGATTAGTTGCGCTCTCTTTTTCCTAGTCATACTGCTCCTTTTTTAAGTCTAGTGTATGGCTCCGGATCCTCTTTCCCCTTATTCCTGTCCCCATCCTCTGTCCTACACTCTCTTCTCTTGACACTTGTCCAAGTTTAATCTCAGCCATTGAATCAAATCCTCTCTCTCACTATGCACTTCTCCTTCAAAATTACTCCGTCTTCTTACCTTTGCCGCCGACAAAATATGATACTAATTTTTTTCCCCAGTTTCAATGGTTTTATATCTAAGAAAACACCATACTTATCGGAGTTCCAAAGTTTTTTTTCCCCAGTTTCAATGGTTTTTGAATCTCACGAAATGGGTTTTTGGTCAGTTTTTTTTTTTCGAATTGTAAGGAGTACAAAACTACAAACCCACCATTCTAATTTTTCTCCACAAAATTGTAGTTTTAATGTATGGGTAACTTTTGGGTTCAGAGATCTGATTTGTAGACAGAGAGAAGGAAAGAAGAGGAGGGGAACACAAAAGTGGTAGAGAAGGAAAGAGAGAGAGGGCCAGTCGGGTGAGTATAAAGCGCAGGTATTCTTATTCGCCGGCCGGCGGCCAAGCAGATAAGGCTCAGAGGGAGTAATTCGATGGATAAGTAAGACTATTTGATTCAATGGTTGGGATTAACTTTGAACACGTGGCAAGAAAAGAGAGTATGGGATAGGGGATGGGGACAGAGTAGTGAGACAGAGGATCCCACGCCCTAGTGTATTTCATTTCATATGTCTCCAATCTCCATACAAATGTTCATTTTGAAAAGTTACAGGTACAAATTGGTAGTACTACATTTTTTACATTTTGGCCTTCAGATTAGGTTTTTTTTTTGATAAATTACTGAGTAAAAGTACTAGTGACTATGTTCACTTCATATTTTCAAAAAAAAATTCAAAAAGATTCTTTCATCACCTCTCATCTGTTCAATCATTATTCTCATTTCTCGCTCTATCTCTCTCCAATTATTACACATATCTCTAATTAGTACTCTCTCCGTTCCTATTTGTTGGTCCTCTACGAAAAGTCGTGCCACTTTTCAAATAAAAAAATAAAGTATTTTCGTATATCATTTTTCAAATTTTTTTACACTGAATTAAAGTACTTTTGATTGTGTATTTTTTATTCATCTCTTACTTCAAAAAAATTTTAAAAAATGATAGACGGAAGCACTTTTTTTTTTTTGAAAAAAAGCAAAGAGAGAGAGTGTGGGACTAACAAATAGGAACGGAGGGAGTACTTTTTTCCAAAAACCCATCAAAACACTAACTCAAAAATATTATTCTCAAAACTCTCAACCACACACAGTAGCTTTTAACTTGTTCCACCAATTATCGAATACCGGAATAAAGAATTTTAGCTTATTAAACTTAGAGCAAGTGCAACACCACTTCTCTAAAAATGCTGGTGAACGGTGCATAATTTTTATTTTACCTACCCACATCTCTATCAATACTTCAACAATATTACCATTTTACCTTTTTTTCTATTAGAATATATTATTAAAATAGAGAGGCGAGAGAAAGTGGAGTTGGTGGCAGAGCTCGTGGCAGACATAAAGGCAGAGTGAGAGAGACAAAGAGAGGAGAGAGAAAAAGTGAAAGAGGTAAAAGAATAGTAAAAAAGGGGATAGCGATGAACAGTTCTACGGTATCTTTAGCTTTAGCGTAGTAGAACTGTAGCAAAATAAGGGATAGCGACCTTGATACCTATTCTGCTGCAACTGTGTTTTTGGGTGAAATCTCTCTACTTTTACCTAATTTTACCCATTTACCGAAGCTGTTGTATTTGCTCTTGGCATGGTCTGTTTTGTCTTGGCTTAATATTAACTTTGCCCTGATAACATGACAGACATCATACTTACCAAATAGATGACCATTTTCTACTCAATTTCCTCCAAAATTAATATATATATAGTCATTTGAAAGTTTATTCCCTTATCCACCATTTCATAACTTATTTCCTTGAAATTAATCGGACCCTATATGTAGATATATACATGACATGAACATTAGGTCAGAGGTCTGTGTTGCGTAGCCCATTTAGGGCCCATCTCGGATTCCTTTGAAGCCCATTTATTGTCAAATTACATACTCGACTCAAATCAAACAACGGAATTCGAGATGAGCCCAAATAAAGTGCACATCACAGAGCGTGCTGTGCACTAGGTGCACGGCACAGACCTTTGACCCCATGACATGACAGACATGTACAGTATCATGCTCATGAACGGCGCAAAACCAGTGAATTAAAAGCAAATGCTTGTACCGCAAAAAGCATTATGCCGCATGTGTTTTTGTTTTCAGTAAAGTGGGAGAAAGTCTCGTCTCACTTTCACGAACATCATACAGCATATTATGATCCAAATGTTGAAGGTGCAATGTGTCTGTGTTTGTGATTGGGTGTATGCTCATCCAACAAATTCCGGAAGCATCTCTCTCACACTTCACCAAAGTACTCCATTCAATCATTTTTTTTGAACAGCAAAAAATAATTTTATTAATCTTTGGAATGATACAAAGATTAAAGGGAAACGAGACCCCCCACGCTTGGCGAGGAGCCAAACGAGCAATATGGTTATCAATACCGAATTAATTTGAATTTTTTTTTTCACAAATAACCTACGCAACGTTTTTAGGAAAAAGAACGGGATGGCTCTTAACAAGCACTACAGGAGTGTAGTGTCTTGGAGCACTGTGAAAGCTCCAAGTCTATCGAAATGGCTACCTATTACGAGTTCCAGAAAGCTGTATTCGGAATTCGGATCTTGCATTTGTAGTGGAGGGAGAATAAAAGTAAATATAAAAAGTGATGAACTAATATATTTTTCTCTTTTTGGTCAACAATTCTCTCCACAAATTGTAGGTTTTTTTTAGCTTAAATGGCAACTAGATAAGGATAAGTGGAAGACCTCATTGAAGAACGCTCAAAATTCAAATAATCCAAGATGTTAATTCGTTGATGCTGGAGCCAAATCATAGTATTTTGCAGGAAAAATCCCTGTCAAATGCAAATTCCGTCATCTGAAATATCTGGATCCAAACACAATTTTATTTCTTTATCGAAGATGTGCAAGGGTAAATTTTAGAAGTGATCCATATAATTTGCCCGAAATTTCATCTTCATCCCTCTAGGGGTAATGATGTCGATTTTAATCCTGTAGTGTACATTTTGTCTCAATTTCATCCCTCTCGCTGACGGCCTTAATGAAACAAAACAGAATTACAGCGTAAAGTTGTTATTTTCCCTTACAGATGGACTAAATTGAGATTTCATGCAAAATAGATGGAATATTTCTACAATTTTACCTTTTACTTTTGTTTTTGCAAAAAAAAAAAGAAAAAGAAAAAGACACCTTACATAATATATTTCTCACCTCATTTATTTTTTATTGAATAATCAAAATATGTTGGGAAAAATGGTTTGAGCAAATTAACAGTGCTCCACTCTGTTATTTATTATTGAACAGGGTTGCACTTCTTAATCAACGATTACAACATCAACTAAATGGTTTTGAACAATTTTTTTTAAAACGGGTGAAAAATAAAATAAAGAGATTATGAAAACTAAGATAAAGCCATTAAAACCGAAAACATGATACAAAGACATTTAACGAAGGGGTTAATCCTTGCAATAATACACACACACACACGCACAAAAGGAGCTTCCAATAAAAAAATAAACACCATACGTGTGTGTGTAAAATGAAGCCATCGGCAATAGGGACTAAAACGAGATGGAATGTAAACTATAGGGTTAAAATTAACACAATTAAGAGGGATGAAATTTAGAATTCAGACAAACTAGAGGGACCATTTTTAAAATTTACCCTAAAATTAAAACCCATTACAAAGTTTGCCATACCCAAGTACAATGACTACTAAGAGAACATTTGGGTCGCTAGTTGAGGACTGATAGACTCCCACACCTTCTTTTGTGCGATTTTTCTCACAATGTAATGATCAATGCAAAAATATACATCCTAGGCACTGTCATGTGGAGCTCCCGGCTTCTCCCCACGATACATTCATGTGAGACTCATACATTTAGTCTTTAATCCATCGTATAATGAGAGGAGACACGAGACACCGCTATGTAGTGCCTAAGGGGCACTGAATAATCTCCCATGCTCAATGGCGACCACTACGGATCCAGGGTCCATCGCCTAAGGGGCACTAACAAATCTGAGCCGTCCATTGCCGAGCACGGACGGCCTTGCTCGGTCCAACATGGATTCTGTTGGGATTCCACCCCGTGTGGGCCGGATGGGCTTAGGCCCGGATGAGAGTGATTTACTATTGCGTTTAGGATTTCCTATTGGGTTTAGGATTTGTATCTCTATATATACTTTTGTTGTCTCTTTTATTTTAAATGTGGTAGCACAATGTGAGCGGGACAGACTGAGAGTGTGAGAGGAGGAGCCGGTTGTGGCCTCCCCCGATCGGAGTGGGAGCCGGTTATTGCTCCCCGGAGAGGTTTTTCAACTTGTATATTGTGTGAATATATGCAAGGGAGTTTTTCTCATATTTCTTGTGTGTGTTTGAGTGCGTGCGTGACCCGGAATGCACAACAGATAACACGATCCCCCATTTCGACCACTACACTCCTAACATTTGATTTATTTTCACGGCTATTTTCATTAGAACTTCTATATCCTTGTGTTGTGTATTTGCATAAATATGGAATCTGGCCTCTTTTCACAATTTCATGTATATGGTGTCTTCTTTTCATCCTGGTCCTCACCATGATCTTAAGCATCTTCGATTAAGTTCAGATATATATAGATAGAAGTATGTGTTGTTTATGAAAATAAAATAGATTGAGTAAGGACACTTTAAGTGGATAAAAATGTTTGATAGGAAATGAGATAAGTTTATAATTATTGAGCAATTCCTAACACCTCTTCCAAATTTAACACAAAAAATGTTTTGATATTTTTTAGAAGAATTCAAGGACAAATTCGTTTGTATTATAAAATTTTCTACCGTATATCATTTTTTTTCTAGAGAAAATTATAATAGTTACCAAAAAAAACAAAATAAAAAATAAAGCAAAAAAGCAAGAAAAAGGTATAATGCTCTCTTCTTCTTCTTCTTCTTTTTTTTACATTTTAAAGATGAAAAGCAAAACTAAAAAGGTGTGGTAGAGCATAAATACCTAATTGAAGTGAATAACATAAATATTTCAGATGCTTAGTTTTATTTTATACAAATGGAATTACTCCTTTTTATTATTGATACAAAATCAAGATCACTCTTGAGGTATTAACCACACGTGTGTGCACGTACACATATATATAGTTTTTGCTCTGCAAGATATAACAACATACTAGTATTTCTTTTTTTTAAGATCAAGAGATGAGAGGGATGTCTAAATGTTGAACATTGACTTGATGAAAAACTGTCACAATGTCCCATTCAGGATGCATATACTTCTTCATTATTAATTTGTCCTCAATGTTTAGGTCATAGCGTTGTGCAACTTAAAATTGATTACTTTAAATTTGAGAATAGATTTGTTTACAACCCACTTTATATTATTAACTTTCATCTGGGGAATCTCAATATATTTTTTGTTGGGATATTTTCAAATATATACAGAAATATATATACATAAACTGTTTTGGGTGTTTTAAATATATTTATGAAGTCTTGAATTGCCTTGTTTATTTTGATCGGACAGTCATAAGACATCGTGGTAGCGATCGTGTGGTGGAGATCATAACTTATCAACAAGGAGGGATAAATAGATTGATAGAATGGTGAAGAGGTGCGATTCACACCGTTAAGACATCAAGAGGTGTGATCTGACGGTTTATATTTAAACCTTGAAAGGCTGTTATAATAATGCCATATGGCAGTTATTGCTTGCAGATTATGGCAGTTAATTGCTGGCAAAAGTGGTAGTTAGTGACTGTTAGATTCAAATCCTAACAGTCACAATTCTTCATTTGAAAGTCACTTCTCTTCCCTTCTATAAAATGGCAGATTTGCAGCCATTTTAAGGACATAAACTTTCCAGCAATCTCCCCTAATTTCTAAGGCTCTCAAGTATAGTGTTTTCCATACTTTTCCTGGGTTTTATTGTCCTGCAGAAAATAGAATTCAAATTCTTGTTCGACTAGAAAAATCTGAAGGGATTCGGGCCTTCCTTCGTTTGTGCAAACGTAGCAAGGCATTAGGTTAAAGTCCTAGGCTTCATTGTATCCTAGTGGCGATTCGCTTGAGCCCCACCACACATGTGAGAGAGGGTGTGGTGGGGAGTGATTGAGAAGGTGTGTACCTATCATTGTTCGAGTGCTATGCACCCTGTGCACAGGGCCCCAAATCCTTCTCATAGGTCTTCTAAAAAACAATTCCAGCTGTTGCCCAAATTTGGCAGGCCAGGGCCAGTCATTGCTGACAATGAGCTGTTAAACGTGGAGCCACATCATCATTGCTTCATCGTTACAATCATATATCATCGATCCAAGATTAATTTAATCCGAATCCTAAGGAGAAACCTAGAAAAGTGGATAAAATTGGGAGTGAGAGCTGGAAAACAAACACGAACACATCGGCGTTGACTATAGACACCGTATTATGCACATTAGGTCCCATGTGGCAGCATGAACTCTTCGCGGGACTACCGGGTCCAGACACAAACTCCGTTAGTTGTGTTGTGTTGGATTTACAAAAGCGGATAAGTTATTTCCGGATGAGGCGGAAGGCTGAAACCATTTCCGCCTCTGTTTGGATTTTAAACCGAGGGGGGTCGACTTAAAAATAATATTTTTCACCAAAAAAGTACTTAGTGCATCGTGTAGTACTTAGTGCATTGTGTAGATTGTGTACTAGTATATTACTACTGTATATGACATTATTTCATTTATTGATCGACAATTACAACATCCGTGTATAACTAATTGTATGCGCCTATGAAAGAAATTGAGAAAACTTTATATGACAATGTATAATTGTTTTAATTTTGACTATGTCAAATCAAAACTATTTAAATTTTCAGAGATTTATTATTCTAAATATCGAAATAATAATTATAATATATATATACATATACAATAAATTAGTAAAATTAGTAAAATTTTAAAATTATATATATATATAAATTAGTAAAATTTTAAAATTCTGGGGGGGCGGGGCCACCTTGGGCCCCTATATGCTTCCGACAACCTGATTCTTTCAATAGTTTTTAACTTTAACTGTCCATAATAGTCTATTTTATACGCTAAAATGGGTGGCGGAATCCGAAAATAACTTGCTCTCTCTACGAAATATTAAAGGTAGGTCTGCAAATGAGCCGAGATTTTCACAAATCACACTTCTTTGCTTTGTTTACTGTACTAATGATATTTGATCGACTTCATTTTTCTACAAAATCTTATGCTTGGATCATGCTTTTAAGTTCGGAACGAGGCTCATAAGACCGACATTGCAGCCTGTTGTGCTTTGGGGCACAACAGATCTGGCATGGTGTCCCTAGTACAGATAATTTTTAATTTGGAAGAAAAAAGGTAATTGATTTTACACTCTCTTTTTTGTGTTATAAATTTACAAAATTACCTGTTCATTTGATCAATTTCTTGACTTTACTCACCCTGCTCCTTACGGAACTCTCATAGAGTATATTTTTTCCGTTAGTTACTTCTTCTGTCCATTTTTTTAGTGTCTATTGTAGGAATACATGCTTTTTCAAACCCCAAAAATATATTTCGTAACATAATTTTTTAAATACCAAATTAAAGTACTCGCTCATTGAGTACGTTAATTTGATAAAAAAAAATTCTATAAAAATATACTCCCTCCGTCCCAATTTGTTCCGCCGTTATTGGGAAATGAAAATTTTAAGGAAACATCATGATTGCTTTGGACTTTTTGATAATTTTACCCTTTTAACAGAATGCAGTGGTACTCATCAAAATTTTAAAAAAAAAAAAAAAATGGGCCCAAAATGTTTGCCTCCAAAAATTGTGCTTTGACATGATGGTTTGGGTCTGATGGAGAAAATAGTACATCAGGTTTCCATATTTGCTCAAATACATGTTTCCATACAAATCAAAATTTTAAATTTTGAATTTGATGCATGACTGATGGGCCATATTTGCCAAAAATTGTGCTTTGACTGGTGGGCCATAAATATTTTTAAATGTAGAATAAATGAGGGGTAAAATGGTAAAATGGACATCCAAAAATGGAAAGTTTTGAAATGAGCAAAACATTTTGGGACATCCCAAAAAGAAATAAGGGCGGAACAAATTGGGACGGAGGGAGTATTTATTTTACGTCCAAGAAAAATTCCGTTTTCCAAGGAAGGAGGGAGTAGTATCTTTTAAGGAAAACTTTTTTGACAATTCAGGTTCAGGTTCAACTCACGTGCATGCGACATTATTACTAGAAGGAATGAAAAGTAATAAATGCAAGAAATCCACTTGAAGAAATAAGACGAATATCCAAAAGCATAAAACCAAAGAGAACTGGGAATATACCAATTACCAGGCGGATATCCAGTTCCGTTTCGCCCCCATATTTCAGTATATAAATTCTCCCCTCCAAATCCAACCTCCCTCCAAACCCACCCAGATTTCCCATTCTCCATCTCTCTCTCTCTCTCTCTAGAATACAATACAATACATAAAATGGCTCTGAAGGCATTTCATGTCTCCGATGTCCCCAATCTCGATCAAGTCCCTGAAAACGCATCCCTCTCTCTCTACTCCTCACGTTTTCCCAAAGGTAAACAAAAAAAATAAAGAAACAAGAAGTTTTTAATTTTGATGCTTTAATTGGGTATGTTATGTGATGATTGTAATCCAACAAATTTGATTGTTTTAATATGGGTGTGGGTTTGTTGCAGCAGGTATGGATGTTAGCTGCATCAGAACCGGTTTTAAAGTTCCGAAATTTCTAGTGATCGGTCACAGAGGGAGCGGTATGAACATATTGCATTCATCGGATCGGAAAATGAAGGCCTTGAAAGAAAACTCCATCCTTTCTTTCAACGCTGCCGCCGCCAATTCCACCGTCGATTTCATTGAATTTGACGTTCAGGTTAATTTTCTGCCCCTGCCTGGCTGCCTTTCTTTTACCCAATTCTTCTGGTTTTTTCCTGAATTTTTTTCACTCAATGCGCGTGCGATTCCTGTTCGCCGCGTTTTTTGACTGCTGGAATTTTACCGTCGGTGCTTGTCTTTTTTTTTTTTTTTTGTCGCGTAAAATATCTAAAATGCCCTTACTCTGTGAGAAATTAGTTAAGGTATGCCTCCGTGTGGTTGTAAGTTGGTTTGTGCTTCTATAAAATGAGTAAATAAATTTAGTAATTTCATATGAATAAAAAAGAGCACGCGCCAGTTGATAAAAAGAGAGTGCAAAAATCATGTATTCAACATGGGCTTCATATATCATTGACATGGGCTTCAACATTGATTCAATCTAACTTTGAATGATTATATATCATTGAACTTAGCGGGTACCTCGCTACGTTGATTCAATCTAACCTACCTGTTTTATATCGAGTTATTCAATTTTTTTTGGATTTTTATACTATTTTGTTAAGGACATCTTTGGTAATTCACTGATCAAGCAGTCTGTCTGTTTTTTTTTTTTCCTTTTTTCTTTTCTCTAAATTTTTTCACCCTGTGTGAAAATAAGCTTTTTTCAATCAACTTTTTTTTTCCAATCAATTTTTTTTTTTTTTTGATAAGCAAAAATTTATTAATCTTTGAAAAAATTACATGAAAAAAAAAAATTTTTCAATCAACTTTTTTTCCAATCAAAAACAAAAAAAAAAAAAAAAGAAAGATTCCTGAAAAAAAAAAAACAAAACAAAAAACGACCAAGGCCAAAAACACCCAAAAAACAACAGTAGGAAAAGAAAAAAAGAAAAACCCAAAGCACTTAGTTCTTACGTTTCTTCTCTGTATTTTTTTTTGCGTATTTGAAGCTCAAATTCATGATCAGGTACTGATTAGATTTTTCTTTTGTTCCTTGTTTCTTTCCGGGGTAATCAAAATAATTGCACCTTAAATTGCAAAAAATAAAACAGTAACCAAAGTTTGGAGTTGAGACGATAGGTTAGAGCAGGGAAGTAAAACGGCTGTGATTTTTGTAGGTGACAAAAGATGACTGCCCTGTCATTTTCCACGATGACTTTATCCTCTCTGAAGATAATGTAAGCTCTCTATCTCTTTCTCTTTCTCTGAAGATAATTTTACTGATGGTAAATTGGGAATTGAGCTGAGATGGAATTGTGAATTTCAGGGGACTATATATGAGAAGAGAGTGACTGAACTGAGTCTATCCGAGTTCCTTAGCTATGGCCCTCAAAGAGAGCCTGGAAAAGTGGGCAAATCTCTTTTGAGAAAAACTGGAGGAAAGATTTTAAACTGGAATGTTGAGAGTGATGATTCCTTATGTACGCTTGAAGAAGTGTTTGAAAAGGTTAATCCTTGTTTAGGGTTCAACATTGAGTTTAAGTTCGACGATCACATTGTCTACCAACAAGACTATCTCACCCATGTTCTTCAAGCCATCTTGAAGGTAGTTGACAATGGACTATCTATCTAAATTAATCTGCAGTCTGCTCAACTATAATAAGCTGATTTATCTCTTGTGTTAGTTGTGGAGTTGCTAAATGCGTGTGGTTTTGTAATTCCAGGTTGTTTTTGAACATGCTAAAGATAGACCCATTATTTTCTCAACCTTCCAACCTGATGCGGCGTTGCTTGTCAAGAAACTGCAAACTACCTACCCAGTAAGTATAATTTCCCTAACTTCCAACACCCAATTCGACAGCGTTTGTCTCTTTGTTTAATTAGCTTGAAAAAAGGGTCTTTGAGAATAGGTTGTGTGCTTAGTATGTTTGTTGGTGATTGAATCCAGGTCTTCTTTCTCACCAACGGAGGTACCCAAATTTTCTATGACGTGAGAAGGAATTCTTTGGAGGAGGCCATAAAGCTCTGCTTAGAGGGAGGTTTGGAAGGGATTGTATCGGAGATCAAAGGAGTCCTTAGAAATCCAGGGGCTGTACCCAAAATCAAAGAGGCTAACCTCTCACTTTTGACATACGGCAAGTTAAAGTAAGTTCGTGAATTGCCAATGCTGTTTGTTTGGTTCATGTCGATTTTGCTAGAGTAATCAGCTACGACGATGTAGTCTTTGGTATAATTCTAATGGAATGATTTTTATGTTTTGGACACTTATTATTTTGAATTTTTTTCGTTTTTCAGTAACGTGCCAGAAGCCGTTTACTTGCAACATTTGATGGGGGTTAACGGGGTGATTGTGGATTTAGTTAAAGAAATCACAGAGGCTGTTTCCTATATGATAAAGCCATCCGGGGCGGGGGAAGAAGAGGTGGTATTGGAAGGGGAGGAGAAGATTCAGGTCAAAACAAAGCCGCAATTCTCTGAAATGGAGTTGTCATTTCTGTTGAAACTAATACCAGAGTTGATACAGCTATAAGACTCCGCCTGCCACGGCCACCTTATTCTCCCAAGCAAGCATATGGAGTTTCAAAATTTCCTAAAGAAAATTTCAGTGTGGTGTAGTTGTAGATGCCAGCCGTGTTGTATATTTAGTGGAAATCAAGGATCAATACTTGTGTCTGCTCTGAGCTTTTTGATTTTCCTCCGAGTTTTTCAGTCTCTAACTTAAATAACTAACTTGGACATCTTAATGGATTTCCATGGTACTTTGGTTAAGGAAGGATTGGGTAATGGAGGAATGGGGGAGAGATAAGTGGTGATCTTTCCAAACTTAAATAATTAGTGGAAAACTAATACTATAATGGAGATCAAGTTTGAACAATTCCTGGAGAAAAAATTTCATCCACTTCTTCAAAAAAGTACTCCAATGTCGTGGCATTGTCTTCCACTATTCTACTTTGGCAACTTCTATGTAAAACGAGAGTGGGTGAGAAGAATCTAGAGAGGGAGAGAGTGAGAAGAGAAAAAAAGAGTCCTAGAGAAGTTTCCCTTTCTGGATTCTGGATTGCCGGCACTCTCCGTGGACTACCGGATCTTTTTTCCTCTCCCCATGGGGAATCCGGGGGAAGCGCTGTGCCGGGTTTTTGTCCGGGAAAAACTACTTGTTTCTTTTTTCTTAGTATATCAAGGCCTGTTTGGAGAGTTAAGTGTGGGGTTTAATTTTGGGGTTCAATTTTAGGGGATTTAGGCTCTTTCGAGTAGGGTATAGTGGGTTTAGGCACTTTCGCCCTGTTTGGCAGCAGCATATAGAGGGGGGATATAAATTTGTCCCGGATATACATATCCGGGAGACCCATATCCGGTGTTTGTTTGGTTAAGAGTGTCCCAGATATATTTTAGCTGGGATTTGCATATCTCTCTGCAGCCGGACTAAACTTAGGCAACCTCCCCCTGTCTTAGTTATATCCGGCCTCCAGCAATTACTTTCGTGGGTCTTTTCCTTCTGCTGTGGCCCACCACAATGACAACAAAGGAGGGAGAGAGAGAGAGAGAGAGAGAGAGAGAGAGAGAGATGGTAGAGGCGCCAGAAGAGAGAGAGAAGTGCAACAGAGGTGTGGCCCACCTTTTTCTTATTTTTTGACTTTTCTTACATTATTCAACCCCCTATATCCCCCTTCTACCACAATAAAACAAACAAAGTAATTTTTTATCTCCCCTTCTAAAATAATACCCCTTCAAATCATATCCACCTCTATATCCCCCTCTTATTATATCCCCCTTCACCCCTTATATACATATCCCACTAACAAACAGGCCGTTTGGGTTTAGGCATTTTGTAATGGTTTTTTTCTTCCTCCAAACAAGGCCCTTGGAAGCTTTGGAAGTGTGCACAAAAATCAAAGCAAAATGACGTAGTTTTGCCGCACAACACCTACCGCATAACACCCACCCCGGATCCCCCTATGGGTGGCCGGAATCCCGATTTTTGGATAAGAGGGAGCCAGATCCCCCAGATCTGGGCTCCGACATCGACGGCTCCTGCGTGACAGCGGTGACGACATGTTCAGAGTGGTTTGTTTTTTCCTTTTCCTTTTTCTGTTTTAATCTCTTTTTTTAATTTTTTTTTTCCTTTTTTTTTCCTCTTTATTATTAGTGGTTGTATTTGTTTGTTTAATTGATTAATACATTTTTCTCTCTTTCGGCAAAAAAAGAGAGAAAAGTTCTGTGTAAACAATTTAGTTTTGACAATACACTCCACACCGTTGTTACAATTGATTTTCTTTAATAAAAGTGCATATCTACAATTTATTTTCTTTAATAAAAGTACGTATCAGAGCGGCGTGCAAAAAGTGCATATCTTCCGTTTGTTATTGATTTTTGTAAGATTCATAAACTGAGCTCCCTTTTTGGTTGACACGTTCATGATCAAAACTCACATTTGCTTGTATTCTCCTTTTTATCGAGTTGAGCGCTTATTTGTTCATTTCTTTTTAATATTTTTTAGAGCGTCTGTGCTAGGGTGTGAAAAGAAATCTCATACATTGTATTTTTAGATTTTGAGTGAGTGGGGTAGTTGTTAATCAAGTCTTTTTCCAGAGGGAAATCTTGCCCCAACAAAATGGGAATTCACTACTTGGCAGATATGAAAGCATATGTTTTTCCTCAAGCAAAACGGGCAAATTTTGACAGTATTGACAACATGTTGTGTGCCCTATTTATAGACCTATTAGGTTGAAAATATTACTTCTGCCGTTTTAAAAACCTCAACACACATATTTTCCCATCTCTCAATACTTGTGGTGGCACCTCGAAGACTTTCGAAGATCGAATGATTCTTTGACCTACATAATTATTTTTGAGGGGTTTCTCACATCAAAATGTTTATTCTCAGAGTGTAAAGCCCTTTCATGGAGTTCGGAAGGCAATCGTTTGAAAGGCTTGAGGATTCAAAATTTGGTGATCATACAAATGTGTGATTAACATGGATTCGGCAAGTAGATCTTAGGCTTCGTGGTGAGGATACCAGAATATTGAGTAAGATTACTTGTATTCACATAATGATTCTAGTGTATGATTCATTCCTGTGATTTTTTCCCGTTTAGAGTTTTTCCACGTAATCTTTGTGTCGTGTGCGATTGCTTGTTTTTTAGTTTGTGCATTGGAAGCTCTCTATTTGACGTAAGACATTCCGTCTTTTTTTTTTCTATGTCCTTCCAGATCATAAAATAATGTAAGTGATGTTCGATATCGCTATGGTCTGAAATCATACCATTAGGCTTCCTTCCAGTGGTTGCTCCGGTTCCTTCCTCCTAAGTTAGTGCTTTTTAAGTATCCATTGAAATATCTTTTTCAGTGCCTGCTTTTCACAAAAAAAACATGAATCGATTAAGGAATTTCAATTCTTGTCGTCTCAATGCCATGTGTAGACACCCCAATTTTAATCCAAGTGTTCCTTCATCATCGTCTCTCATCCAAGACATCCCTGTCTGTTGCTCAAAAATATGGCTAAGTATGAAAAATTAACTTTTTTGGGAAGTTTTGATTTGGCCAATAAAAAGTCCCGGTAATTGTTCCTCGGATTTTTCTAATCAAAATGATATAATCGGATGCTCTTTTCGAGTACGGGAAGATTATCTTTTGGCCCTTTTCTTCGGAGAAAAACGTGCCCGTTTTCGGTTTTGTACTAAAAGTGGAGGGATGAGATTTTGATTGGATTGAGGTATCAAAATTCTGGCAATGCCATTGTTTCCGAAAGGGGGGTACTTCCTTATTTTCATAAATAAATTAAAGTATGATCTTTACTTAAGTTTGGTTTATGAAAATAAGTACCCCTGTGCATCCCCAATGATGAAAGAAGTGTTCAGTGGTACCTTGGAACAGCTTGGAATAGCCATTGTGAACTTGAAATTTTGGACAAGAATAGCCCTAGCCGTCATTCAGTCTTGCCCAAGCCGTTTGTTCACTATTCCATGATTAAACCGTTGCGGTTCATTCATATAAGCCGTGCGGCTAACCCTTTTGGTTGGCATTGTTTCACCCCGAGATCAAAACTATTCATGTTTGTATTCTCATTTCTTATCGAATTCGTTAATATTCCCTCTTCGGCTTATAAACACCCCTTTCCCATTCTCAACAAATATTTTTCTCACCCCTTTAGGGCGATAAATTTTCCGACCATTTTCCAAAAATCTCAATCCCTCATTTTCTCCAGACCCACTTTGTGTATCAAATCCATTCTCGAGGAGTTCAAGTCCGACGTTTACAAGTTCTCGATTGTCCAAAATTTCAAAGTATACATCGCATTTTTAGCCGGGTTCTAAACCTTGGCTCTTTGATCCCGGGTCAAGAGTGACTCTAATTCATTTCTAGGCTCGGGTGGTTGAATCTTTCACAAAATCAAGTTTTATAAGCAAAAACAAGTTTTACATTCAAAAACAATTTTTTGAAATTTTTTCAAAAAGTTAACCATGACAACATGTTGTGTGCCCTTAACCTTTGCAGACCTTTTCCTCTGTTAGGTTTTTCGAAAATTACATTTTCACCCCTTTACTCTTATATTATTGCAATTAAGTCCTTTTGTTTAATTTTATTCCCGTTATGTTTTTATTTAATTTCGTTATTTACTTGTTTATTTGATTAAAGTTTTCGATAAAAATGTTTTCTAGAAATCCCACAAATATTTAGTAGAGACTGGGAATTTCTCGGGCTTGTGGTGGCACCTCTTTTCAAGAAAACTTTCCCGTTAAAGATCCAATGATTCTTTGACAAATCCTTTTCCAAAACGGCACGAGAGTCATCAATTATTTTCAGGGGTTTCTCACAAAATCAAAAATGTTTCATTTTTATCAACTTTCTATATTTTTAAACCGAAGAGCCGCGCGTGGATCCGACCGTCCACACCATGACTTTTAAAATGGACATTGTGACTTTTATACGAAATATCATGAATTCAAAGGGACCCAAGAAAGTGCATAACTTATCCACTCAAATGATCGACTGCTCCAGTTCAAAAAAAAAAAATGATCGACTGCTAAAACTCTCTAACCCGCCAACTTTTTGTATTGGTGCCCTGCGCTGGCCTGTCCAACTTTTGACGGGTTTAGTTGAAGTGGGCCATGATTTTAAAGAGGAAAACAATCTAATGGGCTTTTAAAGATAAAAACCCAACCGAAAATTCAAAGGCCCAGCTGTTTATGAACCCTATTTCTTGGTTTGATCATGCATTGCATTCATGCTCACAATTTGTGTTTAAAAAAAAAAAAAAATCAAGCTCAAAATTTGAGACGTGACCTACTCACTGGAAAATCTTTTAAGGTCACTCATTATTTTCGGTAGATTAATCCTCAATTCATTTTGATAGATCTAGATAATATGTATTGTATTTTGAACTGGAATAATATGTATTGTTTGAAACATCAACATTCGCTTTTATTTTTACCTTTTCTAATTGAAATTGAAATTGACTAATCTGGTAAGAGCAACTCCAAGACCCTCTCTACTCAGGCTATCTTGGCCATTGTAGAGAGCCAAAACCAATTTTCAGAGTTTCAAGAGGCTTGTTACTCCCCTCGTTACTTTCCATTCCCTCCTCTCCGCTGGCTACTAGAGGCGAGTTGAACTCCCTCGCTACGTCTTCCAGCTCATCCCTTTCACGCCAAAAATTTCAGGTACACTCTCTCTCTCTCTCCTCCTCCATAGCAACCCAGATGGGTTTTGATCGATGATATTGATGCAGAAATTGAAGTCACCCGGATGGGTTTTGATCGATGATGATGTAAATTGATGATGTTGATGAGAAAAAACCGAGTGGGTTTGGTAGGTAAAAATCGAGTAGTTCACCCAGATGGGTTTTGTGTTTGGGGTTTCTCTTTTTTTTTTTTTTTTTGAGGTACGCTCTGGTTTCTGGGTGGGAGAAGAAGCAGTGGGTTTGGTGGAAAAATGATCCGGTGGATTGCATCTTTAATTCTAGGTGCAATAAATTGGTTGGGGGCAAAAATCAGTTTTGTTAGTTTGGATGAATAGCCAGAGTAGAGAGTAGTGTTGAAATGGTAGTGTAAAAAAGTGAATAGGCAAAATAGAATTTGTACTTTTTCAGTACTTTCGGCTCTCTACTTTGCCTAGCAGTGTTGGAGATGCTCTAAGGGCACTTGATTTGGAGTATTTTCTCTTGTTATTTTGAGTTTTCGATGAAAATATGAAAGTACGGAAAATGACAAAGCTGCACGATCTCGGGAAAAAAAATGTCACATAGAAAAACCCTTTTGTCAAATCCATATCTCAATAGATTCTACTTTTGTTATTCCAATGAGAAGTGGTCCTGATTTTGAAACAGGTTGGCTAGGCTTTTATTAATTTCACATGAAGAAGCTAAGATTGAGGTGATAAGACAAGGGAAATATTTGGACCACCACATTTCGAGTACCATGTGTGACGTGATTTATAGTAACCAATATATTGGTCCCCGGTTGTCGTATATATAGTGGAGCACATTCATTCTATCAATGCATTGGTAACAATTACACGTTATCCGATATGTAATTATCAAATCTGATTGAGGGGGTATTCCATTAACAAAAAACAATTTTTTTTTCAAAAATCACGACTGATCATTCTCTCATCTTCTTCCAAGGAGTTTTGTTTGTTTGTTTCCATCTGAGGAATTAGGAAACTATGCTACTCCTAAACATATGCATTAGTAACAATTACACGTTATTCGAAATGTAATTATCAAATGTGATGATGACAATATTAAAGAAATGAAAGAGGAAAATAATGGTGCATTGAGTGGACATCCTCGTCTTTCTGAAAACGCACTGTCAATTTCAATGATGCATGCACAGAGCAGAGCAGAAGCACGACATTTCACATCTTCTTCCAAGGAGTTTTGTTTGTTTGTTTGTTTCCATCTGAGGAATTAGGAAACTATGCTACTCCTAACTTGTAAAATCAACTCCGAGCGGTCAAACACGCATCTTGTGGTGCTGTACGGATTCAAAGTTTTTCTAGCTAGTAGTACTGGTAGTAAATGAATCAGCAGCAAACGTGAACAAGTGGTGTTTACATATTTCAGACGGGATTAACGTACACCTTTCTTTTCTTTTTTTTGGTTTCGCAGTTAGGATATCCACGTCTGTTTGCACGCATCTCAACTTTTCTCCTTTCTCGGTCCGGTCGAAGGCAAGTTATTTACGTTAGGATATACCCATAAAAATTGAGAGGTTGTCAAGTCTCGCATTCATGATGCGTGGATTTACAGCTCATTTCTGTTACTCCTTGAGCTACTCATTAGGTTAACGTACAAAAACCAAGAATTGACAAGCGGATGGCTTTTCTAGTGCGAACAAACTCGTAATTTTCTTCGCTCTGCCTTTTTTAATCGAATGGTCCTTTCGACCTTCGTTTGATTCCGATGGCCGGCATAGATCTCACGAGACCCGCCTACTATTACTTGAATTTTTTATCGACGTACGTCGGAGACTCTGGAGCATTATTAATGTACGGCTGGAGAGAGGGCAGCAAGTTTCGGTCTGGTCTTTCTTCCTCCCGGTTCAAGCACACAGCCTCTTAATGGTGGATCTATTAAGGCGCAGGGTGGGGCCAAGGCCCCCCCACCTTGCCACTTGTAATATTTTTTTTTTTTTTTTTTTAGTTTCAAAAGAAAAGCCCCATAACTTTTGTCAAGTATTTTTTTAAGATAAATGTTAATAACGATCCATTGAGTTGTGAATAAGGGAGGAAGAAGAAAAAAAAACCCAGTTTCCGATGCACCTTTAACATTTTTCAGAGCATTTTAAAACATTAGAAACTGTGTTTTATTTTTGTATCCTTCCTTTCTTATTCACAATCCAATAGCTTGTTATTAGTATTTTCCTTCTAGTTGATAAACAGTTACTTTAAATTTTCCAATTCAAAACAAAAACACTTTTTGTACTCCCTATGTTTCCTTACGCATCCCCTCTCTTAACTATGCATGCAAAACCATTAAAAGTTCGATCGGATGTCGTTTGACAAGCTGTTTGTCTTTCTTCGGTAAGATGTTAGGTTTTCTTGATTTAGAACTCAAGTTCCAACGATTGGCGAACGGAAGGCGGATATGGTGCAGAAGGGGAAGGGGAAACCAGGTCTAGAAAGGGGATTAGTCTCTCCCCTCCCGCCGCCCAAAGGGTGTGCAACTCATGGAGGGGGAGGGGAAGGAGGGGCTGTAATGGTGGAGCTGTGAATGTTGAGATAGAGAGAGACTCCTAGGGTTTTTTTCCGAAAATCGGGTTAAGTACTACTCATTTTTGGTATTTTTCCACCCAAAAAATGAAAACGATTAAGACCTCACAATTATATGTAATTAGTAAGCTCATTTTCAAACATAATTTTCAAAGTTGAGTTTTGGAGTGAAGGATTAGAAAGATGTTTGGTGGATCAATTCATACTGGAATTACACTTTAATGTACTTTAAATAGGTTGTTACCGTTCAAAAAATGTACAGTTTCACGACATCTAATCCTAGTATCAAACATTCAGATGTTGCTTGGATTTGTCCACTTGCATTACTTAGGCCACTCTATAAAACAATCAATACTGTGGATAGCTAAAATTAGTTTTGGTTTGTGTTTCATTTGTGTTTGTGTTTGTGTTTGTGGTTTTGATCCTGTGTTTGTGTTCATTTGTGTTCCATTTGTTTTCAAAGTATTTGTGTTCCGATGACGTACTTAAAGATATCCGATCGAATTGATTTTTTTTACACTTGTAGTACTCGACGAGGTCTACGTGGTGAACGTCTCCGATCATCAAAAAAAATGCCGGCGCGGCCACGCCGTGGGACTGCACAGCACGGTGTTGTGCATCCCGTGGACAGCACCCCCTAAGTCCTTTTCTTACATACAATAACTAATCTGCTTTGGCAAATACTTCAATGCCGTGTGGCATAGTTTAGTCAATCGATCTGCTAGACATAGGAGTATCATTTTTTGATTTCTCTTGCACCGTTTCGTGTGGAAACGTCCGTCAAAATTAAAAACAAGAGGAGTTGGAATTCGTAATAGGATTTGGACTTTTCTGCTCTCCTTCTCTCTCTCTCTCTGTGTCTATTTAAGTGGAGTACTCCGATTCCAATTAGGAGTAGAATTCGGAGTCCCCATCCCTTTAGGATTAGAATTCCATCACTCTCTGTCTCTCTCTCTCTCCTCGTCTGTACCGTTACTTAAATGGAACTCCATTAATTCACCTTCTCCAAACAAAACAACCCACAAATGCCATAACTGAACAGAACTGAACTGAACTCTCTAAGCCAACCATTTCTCCTACTTATTCATTAATCTACAACACAACACAACATTTGGGTGTTTCTAAGATTTGGTAAAATGGAGAACCCAAATATTGTTAGAAATGGAGGAATCAAACTGCCCATCGGATATCGATTTCGGCCCACCGATGAAGAGCTCCTCGTTCACTATCTCACCCGAAAGGCACACTCTCTTCCATTTCCATCCCAAGTCATTCCCGACCTCAACGTTTACCAAACCAATCCCACCCACTTGCCTGGTTAGTTACTTACTAGTTGTTTAATCTTTTTTTTTTTTTCTTTCTTTCAATGGTTTTTTAAATTTGTGGGTTTTGTGTTTTTGTTCAGGTGATTCAACGGAGAAGAGGTTTTTCTTCTGGAAAAGAAAAGGGAAATGGAGAAAAGGCAAGGAGGGAATGACAGAGTCTGGTTATTGGAAGCCTATGGGGAAAGAAAAACATGTAGTGAGTTTCGAAAGCAATCGAGCAATTGGGGTTAAAAAGTCGTTTGTTTTCTATCAAGGGAAGCAGCAACAGCGTCATCCCCGTGGCCGTGGTGGCTTCAGAACTCAATGGGTCATGCGGGAGTATCGGTTGTTGGGATCTCTTCAAACTAACTCAATGGATCAAGATTGGGTTGTTTGCAAGATTTATCAAAAGAAAAAGAGATCATCCAACAAGAAGAATGCTGCTGTACTCCGAACTGATCTGATTTCTAATACCAAAAACATTTGGAATGCGAGGGAGATCACTAGTCCTCCTACTGTTCTGGTAGAGAACAATGACGACGACGACGACAAGGGGCCCCCTCAACCATCCTCGTCTTGTTCAAGTGGGGTCTCTTTTTGCCTAGAAGCAGCGCGAGGAGATCAAGAAGAAATTACCAGTGACTACATTAGCAGCAGCAGCTTCTTTGGATATAAGAATTACTAGTTGTACGCATGATAGGTGCAACTCGTATCAGAATATTAGCACCACATCTTCCTTTCCTTTGAGGGTTCTCTGTTTTGTTAGAAATGTATTGTCAATGAAAATGCTCCATTTTGTTCTCAAAATCAATCTTGTGGCCACAAACCTTGTCATGTTTTATTAATTCATTCCTATAGGTTTAGCGGATTCATGCTTATGGAAGCAAGCCCAACAGGCAAGAGCTGTATTTTTCAAATTTGAAGTGGACCACAGACTGGCTATAGATCATGGATTTACCCTTTTTTTGGGTTTGGTAGTCAGGGTGCCTGGCCAGTTATAACTTGACAAATCTTTTCTCTGATCCGATTAAAGGCAAAACCATTCAAATTCACAAGATAAGCTATTGCGACCTGACCCCAAGAAATTGTCAAGTTTCAAACTCAAAATGTGAGTATCGTGTAGATTTTTCATTACGCTTTTTTAGTACCTTACCATATCTCCTGCAGGCGAGGTGAACCTCAAAGTATCGCCTAACTTTGTGTTTCATTCCAATTGCACTTGGATATATATCATTGACATTAGTTGCTACTTGTATTTTTGGATGCTAGTTGCCTCAAACAATAACAATCAGCAAATATAGGTGTTTTGTTTGACCGAAATAACTATAGAAAGTTGGTTTTCAAAAACTCTATTTACATAACTTCTCTGTTTTTTTTTCCAAAGTAAGTGAAGAAATGCTAGGTAGCTGTGAATAATGTCAGGCCCTGTATCTGAAGCAGCTTTTGTATTGTATTTAAAAGGCGAATGATTTTTTTGATATGAAAAAGGAGATGCAAAGATAGGTAAAGAGAAGCATCCCAATAAAGGAAGAAACAAAGGCCCCCATAATAATATTATCTGATTAGAATTTTATGCAAAAAGATACACAGAGACCCATCAAAGGAGTGAACGCAAGAATATTTGGACAAACAAAGAAGATGATGATGCATGGGTGGCCTCTATTACTAAGCATCTGCACATGGCATTCAGCATCTTTTTCTTTCAAAACATATACTCCTACTACTTATTTGGTGAAAGAACTTAATTCATGCCCTCTCCAATAAATATGCTTCCACTTATCGAATCTGTAGACTTTTCTCTCACTTCTTTACTCCAATTATTACTAGTATATATGTATTCCAAGTAGAGAGAGATTCCCTAATTTTTTTTATTAGTTGCTTATTAATGCACGATTAAGGGATTTTTTTAGTTAGAAACAATTATTAATGCACTTATTAATGCCACTAACCTCTCTCTCACCACTCCTCCCAACCACTCCCTGTGAGACCACTCTCTTTTTTGTTCTATAGTATAGTATAGTATGGTACTGTAAATAGTTAATCCAGATGAGTTCGTTGAGTGAGATCATGACAATAAGCAAAAAACTTAGGAGTATCATTCTGAGTTTGGAGATTTGACTCCGTTGCCAATAAAAAATTCTTGAAGTAACTGTTGTTAGTGTTGGAGTACCGAGATCAGTTGAAATGGGCGTATGCAAGACCTGAATATAGAAAACCGAAATAAAAAAGAAAAGAAAGATGACATTAATGGGCTCCTAAAGAATGGTGCTGGTGGTGTTGGTACAAAGAACAAGAGAGGGAGGTTGTTCCTAGAAAACTTCTACACTTTGGGATAGATTAAGGGAAATGATTTTCAAACCCCCCATTTTACAATCCACACTCTTTTTTTTTGTCTTTATTTTATATGAATTTACAATATTGCCCTTTTTCAATACATCTTTTTCATACATCCAAGAGTAATATTGTAAATTTATGAAGATAAAAACAAAAAAAGAGAGTGTGGATTGTAAAATGGGGGGTGTGAAAATCATTTCCCTAGATTGAGTGCATTAAACCCATTTCCTTATGGCCTCAAGAGAGTTGAAAAACAAGATTCCTTGTGTCAGCCAATGGAGACAAGTGGGAGCAGACATCCAATGCTTAATTAATTCCATGAATCACAATCCATTACCCAATTTCCCAAACAAAGTATATACTTATTCCAATAACCAATTCAATTGTCCACCCCTTACCCCTATGTACTTATTCCCTTTCGACCCAACACGCAAATTTTTTTTTTTTTTTAGAACGATAATGTCATTGCAAAAGCTGAGATCCAGCGGAAAGATTATGCATAGTACAAGGGAACGCAGTAACACGAAAAGGGACGGGATTACAATAACCAAAATCGGTAAATCAAGAGTTTATGTAAAAATCGGTAAAATAAAATCTGTAATGTCGACTAGATAATCAAATTTTAACATCATTTCCTTTTTTTTAAATTCGATACAATTGTTAAGTCAACTAAACCATCTTCTGAGAATTTAACCGGAGATAATATTACACCCGCCGAAAAAATTTCGGTTAGAAATTTGACAACCGATCGGGATCCATTTCTTGGGAGCTCCAAGCTGAAAACATGACTAATCGTGAAACAGGAAAACAAATTGGAAGAAGAAATGCAAGAAAAATATTACTGTAATTGCATGTGGACAAGACTTGCAAGATTTTTAAACAAACAAGAAGCAGAAATCGGAAGAATCAAGCCCACGGCTTGGTCAAGTGGGCAAGATAAAGTGATAAGTGTTTATCTTTTCGGAAGAATCAACCCCATGGCTTAGTCAACTGGGCAATATAAAGCGATAAATTCTTATCTTTCATGAAGTCACCTGTTCAAATCCCATTCAAACCTAATATTCTAAACATTGGAGAGTTTACCAAGTCGATAACTTCGTGCACCGGAAATAGTCGAGATGCGAGCAAACTGGCTCGGACATCCGTTTATTTCAAAAAAAGAAAAAGAAAAAGAAAAAAGGGAAGAATCACTGTTGGGTCACGGGGATGTAAGCTCAGCGGCCTGTTGTGGGGTAGCACATGCAGGACGGCACATTGATGAAAAGAAGTCGTTTCCCGGAATCATTATTTAAGTGTTTGTTTGGTTTTCATTTGAGTAGTGGTCAAACCGCAGACAAAGAGAGTTCCTTGCGGCAGTGGTTTTGGAATCTCAATCATGTTCCTCTTCTCATCTCTTCTCTTCTCTTAAATATAAAAGCTAGTATATAAGTAACCAAACACTTCACCAATTAGGATGACTTTTTACGAGACAGATGTTGACTATTACTGCTTTTTCCACTGCCCTTTACAGCAGGGCTTTTTTAACCAACTACTGGGAGTAAAAGTAAAAACCAAAACAGACTGCTCTGGACCGTTCACAGGATTGGGCTCTGTCACATCAAACCCCTATCACTCTAGAATTTCCATAAAAAGTTTAAGTCACATCACTTTTTGGGGAGAGAAAAAAAAGTTTAAGTCACATCACTTTTTGGGAGAGAAGAACACGCCCAAATAGTTAGTCAGGTTGATTACTGAGTTTGCTATCATCATACAATTAACCATAGGGAGTAATTTCTTGTAATTAAATCCCTTAGTCTAGGCGTGGGCGTGGATGTCTGCTTTTGACGAGGAGATTAGTCAGGTGCGCGTAAGCTATCCCTGACCACCGAATAAAGAGAGAGAGAGGGGTATGATTTATGATGATGGAGTAGTTTCATGAACCCCAATTGCATTTGCTTTATGGTAATGTTTTTGTGTCCCAAGAAAATTGAGAGTTTGATTTAGGAGGGGTTGCTGTCTATAGGAGTAAAAAGGGGGGGGTACCTTTGAGGGGGTTGCTTATGAACTATCCAACCTCAAAACATTCGATTTTAATTTCGGAAGAAAGCTACAAAACAAAACCATGTCTTAATCATGTTAACCTCCTGCAGATGCATGTGAACAAACCAGGTGTGGGCCCGTTTTGGAAACGAAGAAGAACTCAATAACCAAAAAATAATAATGAAGCTGCAGAGAGGACTAACATGGTGTGGGTATCCACGACAAGTTCTAAATTAGTGGCAAGAATGAATGAATTCTAAAGCACCTTCGAATCCAAGTTATTACACTCATTTCTTCTGCGTGCCCTCCAAGCAGATTTATTCCCAAACATTGATGAATATACAACATCGCAGATCAGCCAAAGTGATTCTGAACTCTATTGATTGATATGAGAGAGATATTCTACTTCGTACCCCATACGAATACAAAACAACTCTTTCGTATAAACATCATAGAATCCATACAACCTAATGATTCTAATGAATATAGGCATCGTACGTAGACTTTAGATATCATATGATGTACACTTTCTACATAAAATGCTTACTTGCACGTCACCGTGGGAAGGTAGTATAGGAAACAAAAACTGAATCTCTACAAGCACAAGTTTTTATTGTAACTTTCTAAGAAACGAGTGTCCAAAATAATCCGGCTCCACAAAAACAACATAAAGGTATGTTTGTCTGCCAATTACTCTCTTCTTCTTTTTAACGAGTCGATGAGTTTGTATAATTAGATATCATTTATTGTGGTGTTCGAGGATTCGGGGTGTTACAAATTGATAGGGATCGAGTGTGTTTAAGGATTTGGGGTGTTACAAATTGATAAGAACACGCATATAAGGAAAATACAACTATTCAAGAAACTTAGGTAATCTGAACAACAGTCCACTTCCAATCAGGTATACCTGATGGCCTTCCCATCAGGGACTCCTTCAATTATCCAATTTCCCGATCAAATTTTCATGATCCGAACCGTTTAATGTGTTTTTAAAGGTACCCGCAAGAAATCAGTAAAAAAAAATACCGGGAAGGGCTTCATCTAAACAGTTTTCGATAAAAATGCATATATATAGTTTTTATCGAAAACTGATCGGATCAAGCCCTTTCCGGTCCGGTATTTTTTTTCATTGATTTCTTGAGGAGACTTTAAAACACCTTTTAAATACATTGGACGGTTCGGATCATGAAATTTTGATCGGAAAATAAGAGTTCCTGATGGGAAACCCATCAGGTATACCTGATTGGAAATATTTCGATCTGTACAAATCACAGTAAAATAAAATACTTGACGGTAAATAAGAAAAAGGCCGAAAAAATTACAGATAAAACAAGGAATAATAACAATTGATAACGTTAATCCTTGTAGTGACCCCAGTGCAGGCAAAACTTGGACCTTTCACTTGCTAGTTTTCCCAAAATCAAGGTCTAACGATGCAGAATCTTTGTTTTAGGCCAGGGAAAGGGGGGGTCCACGGGCCTTTCTTGAGTTAATGAGATTGCCCTGTGGGCATTTTTCCGCCAAGCCCAGCCACTACAACCTTAGTGGCAAAAAAGGAGAATGCAGGACAACGTTAACTTAAGGCTGGAAGGTCTGCTTCCATGACCCATTTTGGTCTGGCTCTCAACCCAAATGACTTCCAATAATGGCTGGCCCAAATGTCTTCAAAATTTGGTATATTAATCCAGATGAAATCTCCAAAAGTTGCTTCCATTTGGTATGCCCATAAATCTACTTGCATATGCATATAGTTACGTGCTATCATACAGGGGCAGACGCATGATTTAGCATCAGTGGGGTCAAGAATCTACATAATATACTCCCTTCGTTTAGTTTTGATGGTCCCCTAAGAAAGTATGTTTTTCAGATGAAATATTAAAGTACTTTGCACATGATTTTTTTGAGTTTCTTTATACTAAATTAAAGATCTTGATTAGTTCTTTAGACGTTGGGTCACACGTCTAATTAATATCTTTTGGGCCAAAGGCGGTCCACACGATCCAGAAATGGGGATGCAATCGACTCTGCAGACAGGTTGAGGGCATCTGCAGTAATGAAGTTAAGGTGAAATTAGTGTAAAGAGTTAGTCAGTTAACATTTTTGTGGGTTTAAGTGGAAACTTTATATCCAACTCAAAACTAATTGGCAATGAGTGGAGAGGTCTCAGCATATATTAAGTGATCACAGTGATCACCCATTCCACTCCTAGGCAATGTGGGACAATATTTCAATATTTCTAAACACCAATGGTATTGCTTGAGTGTAGTTTGTGTCATAAAAGTTAGTGACATAAATAAACAGGTATATATCTGTATTGGTACGACTAAAATTGCCTCAAGTGGGGCCGGCTACTTTTCACGTTTAAAGTTGCCTCAATTGGTACAATTAAAACTCCTTTGTGGAGCAGTTGGGATTTTTTTTTTGGAGCCGTTGGATGTTTGGGTCCCACAAGATCATAAATTTAACTAAACACTAACTACAACACTGGAGCACAAATACAAAAGTTACCTAACAACACCATAACATCACATATGTGGACCCCATTTTTTGTACTTTTGTGTCATATAACTACACTTTTTTGTCATAACCATTGGGGATGCCCTGATGTTGCTATCTTCCTCCACAATTTCATGACCACCAGCAATTGAAGTTTACTGAACTTATGGTTCTGCACATGCTTTCAATACTGCCTCATTCTGCAAGACCATTTTCAAAGCATAAAAGTTAAAACACTGGCCTTCTACAAAAGTCTAAAGAAGAACATGGCTGTTAGTGGCATGTAGAGCAACTCCGTGTTTGTCTCCTTTTTTTTTTTTCCAGATGGAACACCATAAACTAGACTTTCACAACGTTAACATAAAGAAAACTAAGTAAAAATAAATAAACACCATGAAAAATGCAATGGAAAAAGTCATCATATCTCATTCAATATGCTCCAAACTTCGATTAATAAAATGTTAATCAACCTCAAATGTTGATCGGCAAATACCATGCCTATCCTATAAAAAAGACAAGCTACGTACGCACAAGATACTGATGTACTTTTAAAGTTCATAATTATGTAGATCAACTAGAGGCCTGCTCGGTTATGGAAGAATTTGATATATTAAACATACACACTATGCAAATTGGATGAGGATTGAGACATTGCCATCACTGGGCTTGCAATTTCTGAAACAAACGGTGTAACAAACCTTCCGCCTTATCTATAGAAGCAGTCAACTGCGTTATGAACGAATTAGCTACTTGGTAATGGCTCAATCTATATATATAGATAGAAAGCCCTATGATGGAAACTACCACGTTAGGTTTTGAGAGAGATGGAAGATCCTTCAAATAATTAGGTGGATATTTGGTTGATTTGTCAAGTTTCATTTTCCTGGAAAAACAAAACAAGATACATAGTTCTGTTTGGTGTACAGCTACTGCAGGAGAAAGCAAATGGTGCTCACAAGATTTGACCAGAATCCCATTAAGTAGTAATTTAGTCTAACTTTGAAGGTTTTATAAAATGGGTATGTTGACATTCACTCAGAAAGAGAGGAAGAACAAACTCTAAAACCCCATTTAGCTGTTGCTTTCTCAATCCCGCATCCTTAGTTATCAGCTAAGGTTCTCACTTGTAGGTCCTGACCACAAATTAGGAGTACAAACATTATGGCTTTCTCCTCAATTATAATGCAATCAAACGAAATCGTACATTTACCCAAAATTAATTCAGAGAAAGCATAAAACAATATAAAACCAAATGGACAATAGATAATGCAGACCTTATTTAGTTGTATTGCCTTACATCTATTTTTCATTCCAGATAAGGAGATTGACCCATGCTATCATATATCGACCGATGCGGTAGTTAGGAGGGGTGGCATGGTTACGGTTGAGGGTAACACAAAGGAGAGGGGTAGACAAAAAATGACATTAGAGGCAGACAAAAACGGTAGTTGTAAGGATCTAGGTTTTTTCACATCATAGAACCCGATGCCCTAGATAGAGCTCAATGAGTTCATGTAACCGATCATATTTAATTGGGACTTAAGGCACTGTTTGGTTTGGCTTGGTTTTGTGACGCAACGTAGAAATATGAATAAGAACAGAATCACTTCACGAATAAAGAACAACTCTTTTACAGTCTAATAACCCGAAGATGAGTAGAATTATAGGACAAGAAAAGATACTCTCTCTTTTGAAAACCCTCAATATATTAATCAACTTCACTCACATAGCCAATAGGCTTGCATCCTTATTTATAATAATATTAGTTTACCCTAGAAGTCTAAGTCTTGGAGAACAAGAAAAATAAATAAAAAGAAAATAGAATAAAAACGAAAGAATCCTAATAAAATACTAATTTTGAAATAAAAATAAAATTAATATATTTCTAGATTATTTAAAATATTGGCCTGCATCATTTTGTTTACATTAGGAGATTATTTTCTCAATGCTGTAAGCCCATGTGGAATATGAATGCACTTTATATAGTTGTGGTTGTTCAAGCTATAATGAGGAAGTGGCAGCTTCATGATGCAGAAGCCTTTTTGCTATTTGCAATCCAAGCCTTAGTTATGAAACCATGGATATTGCTCCTTGGGTCCAAACTATAATGAGTACAAACCAAAAAAACTCCCAAAAATAATGTCACTCAAGAATTTTTGATAATAGAAAGGAAAACAATAGGGATCTTTTTAATCTTTTCTAGGAAATAAATTAAAAACTAAAAAGGCCATCATTGTTTAAGAATTTCAAAAAAATGGATTAATTTCAATTTTATAATACCACTTATTCTCTTATCAATTTTACTTTCCTTTCATGCTAATAAAATACTAAAACAAAACAAAAAATTCCCAACTCCCTCTCTTCAATGACTGTCTTACTTCACTATTATTATTTTGCACTGCCTCCTCTCATCTTCTTTTCCATGTTACTTTAAATTTTTTTTGATTGATGGAGACGAGTGACTATGTTCTCTTTTGTTCTTGCTCAGTCCAACAAAAAAACATAATAAGATCAGAAAATAGAGACCCCAAAAGGGGGGAAAAATAGTTATCAGCTCAAGATTTAATCAAGGACCTTAATTCCAAAGAGGCATTGTTGATGTGTGACAAATGATGCTTGTAACATTTATTGACTTAGGTTGGGGAAATGCTATTATTTGATCATCATGTTTTAGGTGTTGTTTCTGTTTTCATTCGTTAAGATGAGATCAATGAGAGAGATGAGAATTAGATCAAATAGCATAGAAGAGCAATTTGCATGTATACCTCCCTGAGTAGAGATAATATAATGTTGTAGTAGCTCAACGGGTTCAAGACCTCACAGTTTTTCTCTTAAGGTCACGTGTTGCAATAAAAAAAAAAAGAGATAATTGAGTAGGGAAACAACACTCTTTCTTTGATCACCTTTCGCTCACCTTTTCTTTTTGACTAAGACTCATTTTAAAACATTTATAATAATATTAGTTTACCCTAGAAGTCTAAGTCTTGGAGAACAAGAAAATAAATAAAAAGAAAATAGAGATTATATAATAAATAGTAGAACAATTAAAAACCTTTTCATATTATGAAATATTGGAAAAAATTTAAATATTGTACTCTTTATTTAAAAATTCATTGCTTCATTGAACTTCCTCAAAAAAGTTTAAAGCCCATTTTGGAATATGAATGCACCTTTTACAAACTTTTGGCCTAAAATCAGGAAACAAGCTTCAACTAGAAGAAGCCTCCTTTCCTTTGCAACAAAATCACAAACAAAAAACTTGAACTAAAATACTTTTCAAACATAAATGAACCAAAATTTTAATGTCACTCATCAACTAATTAAACAACCCAAATTTTAATGTCATTTTAATGTCACTCTAAACTTATTTTATACTAGAAACTAGGACCAAAAAGGAAACAAAGAAAACAAATCAAAATCTTGTTGGACAAGAAAATAATAAAAAGGAAATAAAATCAAACCAAATAAGAAAACCTAATATTCTAGGATTCTAGACAATTTTACTAAAATATAAAAATTCCTAATAAAATACTAAAACTAGAATAGTAAAATAAATCCCAATATCTAATATGCATCATTCTCCCCGACTTGAAGAAACTCGTCCTCGAGTTTATACATTGAATCTTGTGCTTTAAATTGATTTTTTCAACCCCAAACTATAAAAAGTCTCGAAGATGTGAACGAATAATTTTCATCAGCAACACAAATCCATCATCCTTCTAGATCGAAATACACTGACTATTGCATGTAGTATATTTAAAAAATCCCAAAACGGATCAACAAATTCACTAGTTTGATCAACTTTACCACCTTCATGCTTTTCAGAAAAATCAAATTTAATTGATTCTTCGATATCACTCTCCAACAACGCCAACCTTGTAACACCTTTTTTTTGCAAAATTTTTTTGTTCTATACTTTTATAATTTTCTCCACCGGTTCTTCATAAAAAACTGGTGGCTTACTCCAATCCTCTACTGGGTCTAGAATATTATTTGAAGTGATAGGCCAATCAAAGATAGCCTCATCCACCAAATCAGCCTCTAGGATTTTTTCTGGTGCCACACCTCCCTGGAACTTAGAAAAGTTGATCTTTGAACCAGATTCCCAAAGTCGCTGATCACGATTTGAAACCTTGACTGTCCTTGTCCTCCCCGTCGGCTGATAGTTACCCGCCAAAGGTTTGGTGATAGAAATGTCATCCGACACCTCCTCCTCTTTCGGAAACTGAGGTATAACAAGACGACGGTGAGACATATTTCCACCAACAAACAAGGCAGCAATCTAATCGGTCAGCGCTCCTAATGTCTCTTCCAATCGCTGCTCAAGTACTTGTTGAAACCTTTCCTCCGTTTGCGTTTCTCGAGCAACCTCATCCCGTTCATAGACTTCCTCAACAAAAGTTGTACAACTGCCTTGTCCACCTTGACCTCCAGCACCTCCTAAGGCCATAACCAGGAAAGGAACTTGCGCTCTGATACCAACTGATGCAGGGAGGTAGCCTCCTTTTACGAAACTATTTGCAACGAAAATCACAAACAAGCTCAAACTAGAGGTACTCCCTCCTTGAACAAACTATAATGAGTAAAAACTCAGTTTTTCATTAATCATAAACAACCCTAATTTTAATGTCAACCTACAACTTGTTTTATACTAGAAACTAGGACCAAAAAGGAAATAGCAAAACAGGAAGCTGAATCCCGGTAAATCCCTAGAAATACTAAAAGGAAATAAAATTATCGAAAGCTAAATCAAAATCTTGTTGGACAAGAAAATAATAAAAAGGAAATAAAATCAACCCAAATAAGAAAACCTAATATTCTAGGATTCTAGACAATTTTACTAAAACATAAAGATTCCTAATAAAATACTAAAACTAGAATGGTAAAATAAATCCCAATATCTAATCTGCATCACTTCAAAAGTCTCTCCACAAGCATTACTGTTTTGCATTTCAATAGTCGAACAATCTCTGAGTTTTGACGTCAAGATGAAAAAACAAAAGGAAAAAAAGAGGAGGTTTAGCCATTATCGATGATTAAAATACCTAGGGGAGGATTGGGTAGCAGGGTTGGGGCAATACTTAATTAAGGATCTTTGTGTAATGAAGAAGCCTTTTTTGGAAAGGTTTCAAATAACTACGTCTACGTATTATTTCAAAGTCATACATATGATCAAGTTTCGATCTCATCAATGAAATGTTTGAGTCCAATACTCCGTGTCTTTAAGGCTGTATAAAACTTTATAAAATCAACAAATCCAAATGCATCCTCGAATTGACGCACTTGTACAATACTCAACTTTAACCATTTTTTACACACTGGTTTATATATGATGATCGGCACCTTAGTGTGCGTAAACACCTTTTTATTTGGCTCTACATACTCAAATGAAATCCAATGGCATTTCTTCTCCATAGAGAAAAGAAGGGACATTTTTGCCCAAATATATATATATCTGAAGAAACAACAGAACACTTTTGCTTAGCATAATTGTGTGTAAGACATTAGTAAAATGCTCAATCTATCAGTATGTCCTTGATGATCAACTCAATCAAAATGGGGAGGAGACGAAAAAGATTTAGACGGAAATGTTCCGGATGGGAACGCCATCTTCTGCTATCTAAAACTATCTTGCATGTTACCGCATGCTACTGCTACTTGTGCTAGTTCTGAGAAAGCAATTGAGAACACCATTTGATCATCTAAAGTTATAAACTACTAGCTAGCTACTATACATACAGTCCAACACAATCCTATAATTATGTACTTTTACTTTTAGTAGTACCATTCTTTATTTCTCTTGGTAGATGTAGTTTTTCGTTTTACAAGGAAAACAAAAAGTGCTAGAAATAGTTGATTTATGTGAGGAGAATAACATATCTCGAAATCAGTATTTAGTTATTTTAGCACTTATAGCTGATTTGTCCATTGTCCACATCCCCCTCTTCTTTTTTTTTCTTCATCGTGTAATTCTTGATAAGCTGCATTCTTTTTTATGAGAAGATGAACTCTAGCTGCTTTTTTTTTTTTTTTTTTTTAAAGGTCAGATGTTTTGACCAAGAACGGATTGTTGTATTGTACAGTAGCACAAGACAAAGACTACTTTGAGACAAAGGCCATGTTTGATAAGGGTTGCAGAAGGCGGATTGGATTAATAGTCCGGTGTGGCCTTTTACATGGGTAATTGATTTTGTTTTAAGGTAGGAGATTCATATAACCTTCGGACTGCTACAGGTCCAAAATGGGGTTATGGAAAACCCATGGGGGTGTTATAGCTGGGGGTGTTCCACTAAGGGAGTTTTGTTTTGAAACTGCTTTGGTTTTTGCGTTCACACTTTTTTATGTGGTGTATTGTGAGAGGATGACATGTCTCGATTTTTGTGAAAAACTAGTTTTTGAAAAAACTAGTTAGTGGAACACCCCCGAGAGGCCCCCTGAGGCCATGTTTGACCTGTCTTGGTTCCACTAACTAGTTTTTTTTTCAAAAACCAAGATATGTCATTCTCTCACAATACATCACATAAAAATGTGTGAACACAAAAAAACAAAAACGAGCTTTTAAACAAAAACTCCTTAGTCTATTCCAATATGACGGAACACCCTAGTCCAGTCTGGACTTGTTATGCTTGAAAGTTCAATTTGCACTGTTTACTACATTACCATAACGTCCTCATTAACTCCAAGGGGTTGGCTTAGTGGTCAAGACTTGTGACTTAGGGGTCTCTCCTAAGGTCTTAGGTTCAAAACTTTGTACATGCTATCAACTCTTTTGGGGGTCTCTCCTAAGCTTTGGCTTTAAATGGGGCCTAGGGATCCGGATCCTCTATGACGATTTCTCTGTGAGGATCTTGTGAGGATTTGTTGTGGGCTTGACAACACATTAAAAAGGAGATCCAATGGCTCGCAACTCCCTTCCTTGTCTTTGTATCAAAACAGTGTCGTTTCACAGGAAAAAAATTGACAATTTGACGTAGGGCTGTCCAGCGGATCATCCGATCCGCTCAATCCGCCAAATCCGTCCAATCCGACCCGTCCGTTAACCCATCCGTGAATGTTCGGTTCGGTTCCGGATCAAGAATTTCTTATTTGGCGGTTCCAGATCCGGATCGGATCCGCTCGATCCGCTCAATAATCCTTCTTTAATCTGTCAAATCCGCCCGATCCGATCCGATCCGTAACCGATCTGTGAATGTTCGGTTCGGTTCGGTTCCGGTCTTAAAAACCATAATCCGCTCTGAGAGGATGACATGTCTCGATTTTTGTGAAAAACTAGTTTTTAAAAAAAACTAGTTAGTGGAACATCCCCCGAGAGGCCCCCTGAGGCCATGTTTGACCTGTCTTGGTTCCACTAACTAGTTTTTTTTCCAAAAACTAGTTTTTCCCAAAAACCAAGATATGTCATTCTCTCACAATACATCACATAAAAAGGTGTGAACACAAAAACCAAGGCAGTTTTAAAACTAAACTCCCTTAGCGGAACACCCTAGTCCAGTCTGGACTTGTTATGTTTGAAAGTTCAATTTGCACTGTTTACTACATTACCATAACGCCCTCATTAACTCCAAGGGGTTGGCTTAGTGGTCAAGACTTGTGACTTGGGGGTCTATCCTAAGGTCTTAGGTTCGAAACTTTGTACATGCTATCAACTCTTTTGGGGTCTCTCCTAAGCTTTGGCTTTAAATGGGGCCTAGGGAGCCGGATCCTCTATGATGATTTATCTGTGAGGATCTTGTGAGGATTTGTTGTGGGCTTGACAACACACCAAAAAGGAGATCCAATGGCTCGCAACTCCATTCCTTGTCTTTGTATCAAAACAGTGTCGTTTCATAGGAAAAAAATTGACAATTTGACGGAAACTAGGAAGACACCACAAACGGCCATTTACTTCTTTGTTTCTTGTTTTCTTAAACTGCTGCCAAAATGACCATGTTTGCGATAAGAATTTGAAAATTGATTTCATATTAGTATATAAATTTAGTCTAAAAAACACATAATTCTTAGAAAACTCAAAATCTGTTGATGCTTATTTTTAAAGACAAATTTCTCCTAAAAGATGTAATTTGGACAATTTTGGATTAAAATTATCCTTTTTGGTAGGCGAAAGTCAGTAGTATTAGTTGTAATTAGCGAGATTTGATCTTTGTACCTTTATCAAAGGTTAATGTAAAATAATATTATTATTTGTTCTTCAAAAAAATAAATCCAACGAACAGATTTTTATCCTTTGAAAAAAATTGAGTTTCCATTGTGATTCTTTAAGCCAATTAAAAAAATTAAAGAAGAAAAAATTGAGGTAACAGAGAATCTAACAATTTGGGGAAAATTTAATAAAGGGAAAAAAAATTAAGACAATTGAAAATTGGCGAAAGAATAAATCCGGGAAGTACTAGAAACAAAAGGAAGGGAGTTGTGAGCTATTGGATCTTTTTTTTTTGTGTGTGCTGTCAAGGGACTTAGGGGGGGTGCTGTGCATGGGATGATCGGAGACATTCACCACGTAGACCTCGTCGAATACTACAAGTGTAAAAAAATCAATTCGATTGGATATCTTTAAGTACGTCATCGGAATACAAATACTTTGAAAACAAATGGAACACAAATGGACACAAACACTGGATCAAAATCACTTTTTCATGTTATTTGTGTGCCGATGAGGCACTTAAAGATATCCGATCGAGTTGATCTTTGGCAGACTTGTAGTATTCGACGAGGTCGACGCGGTGAACTTCTCCGATCGTCAAAAAAAAAATTAAGACAATTGAAAAAATTAAGAATAAAACAAAGACGGGAAGTCTTTAAACATTGGGATGCATAGCCCCCCCCAAGTTCCCACAACAAAACCTCACAAGATCTTTATAGAGAAATCCTCATAGAGGATCCGAATCCCCACTAGTGGACAGTGGGATTGGTCTCTCAAGATTAGTCGATGTGCACGAAAGTTGGCCTAGACACTTGGTTATAACCAAAAAAAAAAAAACAATAATGTCCTTTTTTTTAATCTCTTGTTAATTATTTATTTTTTTCAATTATTCGAACTTCATTTATCTTTATTAATAAAATATTATATTATTTTGATATATTACGGTGGCAATCTTATTCGTCTTTCTTTCTTAGCATTTCAAATTGATTTCAAGTTTTTTGATGATATATTTTTAATGATTGTGTTTTATGCTTGTCTTGCGAATAATGTCTGCGAGCAAATTGAGGCAAGGACAATTGATTACGTCAATTGAGGCAAGGACAATTGATTACGTCATATTTTTTTTACTCCATGAAAATAAGAAAATGACATCATCACATTTTTTATTTTTCATATTGGAATAGAGATATATAGTAAAATAATAAATAAAAAAGTTAGCGATGAATAAACTACAAAATGAGTAATGAAAGTTAAAAAATAATTATTGGAACATTCCAAATATTAAAAGGGAAGAAAGTTAGTAATGGCGATTTTGACATTGTCATTATATAACCCCACCACTAGAACTGAACAACAAATGAAACAAGTTATCACCAATCCATTATCGTACGTAATTTGAAAAGAATCAAACAAGGGAATTATGAATCTCTTCACTAGCGAACAAGGCATAATGGAATCGAATGTGTAGAAACCGACCCTTGAATTCATGTTAGTCTCACAAAAAACTTTTTTTTTTTTTTTGGTAATATCCGAGGCCAACTTTCGCACACATCAGAGTAATTCCTACAGATCCTCTCATGGCAAAGAGAATTGAACATAAGTCATTAGGAATGAGAAAATTCAACGTCTCAAGTTAAGACCATTTTCACCAACCCAATAGGTTTCCCACCAAAAATCTTTAGGTTCTTGTCAATTACACGACAATCTAATTGCAAGGTGTTCAAAGTGCTCTATTTGTTTACCACTGTTCTTTCCGTGCTGACATTCGATTGCTTCTTGTACACGGTGCCATAAATGTAATAGGATAATAGAAAAATGACCTATTTGCCCCCAATTTATTATTTTATTAAACAAAATGGATTAATTTCATTATAATAACAATAAATACATAATAATTACCCTACAATATTATAAGCATATTAAAAAAATTCCGGGGAAAAATTAATAATTGCAAAGTGAAAAAAAATTTAAATTAATCACATGCAAACCTTATTAGGAAAAATAAAAACAAAAAAAAGTGCCATTGGAATGTGTTGGGCGGATGGAATGTGGCCCACGGTTTTTAAAGAAGAGCCAGAAAACTCCATTGGAATGGTTGGGCGCCGGAAAACTCCATTTTCCCCCCCGGAAACTCAATTTTTCGTCAAAAAACTCCATTTTGAGGAATATAGAACCAGAACCAATACTCGTAATAGATTGAGAAATATAGAACCAGTATTTCTCCTCTCTCTTCTCGATGAAAACCCAGAATCAGTACTCGTATAAAACCCTCCAAATCACCTGGATTTGGAGGGGTAAAACAGGAACGAAAATGGCGAAATCCACCCGGATTTGCTAACGACGGGGTTGAGCCTATCGTTAGCTAACGAGGCTTCTCCCGGATTTGTAGTCCCAACAGTGTTCAAATCAGGGCGGAGATGAATTGGTGGAATTGCTGCCAAACGCCGGAGTAAGGTGGGTCCGGGATTACATATCCGGTTGTCTAGTCTGGCATCCAAACAGGGTGTTAGGTTCTTGTCAATTACGCGACAATCTAATTGCAAGGTGTTCAAAGTGCTCTATTTGTTTACCACTGTTCTTTCCGTGCTGGCATTCGATTGCTTCTTGTACACGGTGCCATAAATGTGAATTGTTTTTTTCCAAAATCAGCTTTTAGGTTTAAAAAGTGCATTTACATGTATGAAACGTGTTAAAAATTGTGTGAAGATATATTGTGAGAGCTTGCTTTTACCGCATTTAATTCTCATTTGTTAAAAGTAGCAGAGTAATTTTAACAACTTATTTTTTATTGGTTGAATTGATGTTTAGCTACTTAACTTTTACCAATCGGAAAAGTGTGATTTTATTAACGCTTTAAAACTCAACGCTTTTGATAATCATTTTAGCATCACTTAAAATGTAAAAAGTTTAACATCACTTTCGTGTTTTTATCCACATATTTCAACCGATAAGAGAGAGTTTTGTTAGACTCTCATTTTTAGGAAAGGACGAACAAATCATTTAAAAATTGTGTGAAGATATATTGTGAGAGCTTGCTTTTACCGCATTTAATTCTCATTTGCTAAAAGTAGCAGAGTAATTTTAACAACTTATTTTTGGCAAAAGGAGTATGCGAGAGAGAATTAATTTTTAGCTACTTAACTTTTACCTAATCGGAACCAAGTGTGATTTTAGTAACCTTGCTAAAACTCAACGCTTTTATGAGATTTCTATTTTAGCATATGAGAAATAAAATCTAAAAAGTGTTAACAAAAAAAAAAAAAAACACCAGAGTTCGTGTTTTTATGTTTACTTATTTACTTATTGTCAGTTAGAAGGACCCAAATGTGAAAACATTTCACAAAAAAACTGTTTGTGTTTGTGAAAATTTACTAGGAGTATTTAGGGGGTGTTTGGGAGACTCATTTTTAGCTTTTCATTTTCAATTTTTTGACTTTTGGATTATAGTCAGAATGTATTTTGAATCTGGTTGAGTGTTTGGGAGAAATGTGTAGAATGAATTTTGCAACAGGGGTAATGTTTGGGAGATATGTGCAGAATACATTTCTGTAAGTCTTTTTGTTAAGAAAAATGGGAAAAGTGAAAAATGAGAAGTCAAAAAGCTCCTCTCCCCCTACTTCTCACTTCTCACTTCTCTTCTCACTTCTCTTCTCTCAACCCAAAAATCAAAAACTCATTTTTGGAGAATGTGTTATGGATATTGTGTGCCAAACACTCAAAAGTAACAAAAAGGAAAAATGAGAATGCAATAAGTAGCTCCCAAACACCCCTTAGTATAAGTATAAATTGAATATTCTCCTTGATGAAGGTCAAAAAAAAGTATAAGTTGAAATTGACATGTTCTGCTTGACCATGGTCAAAAACGGACCATACTGTATTTGGTTGGTTGGATCACAATCTATCCATCCATCCATCAAGAATTCGTCTCTTTCCATGTCCGCAAAATCTGACTTTTTACTCTTTTCATTCGTACGTACAGCTTGACCAAACACCTGCTTTTCCAAACAAAACACTAAACTTGACAAATTAGATTACTTCACCAAACTGCATTCTGCCACGTCAGATATTTTTTGACATTCTGACCCTCCAATTACCAGCATCCCCATAGAATCACCTCGCGCCTTCAACGTAAAATTATTCGTTGCTCCCACGTCACACATTTGCGTGGAATCTAGTCTAAATGTTTATCGGATGATTCGGATTCCATTTTCATTAGTATGATATGCGAACTATCATCCTAGTTAATGGATTCCACACAAATGTGTGACGGGAGGCCCTTGTATAAATGCTCGGAAAACACCAATTAATCACTCGTTCTCAAGGCTATCCTAGTCAATTCACGCAAAAAATCTATCTTACTATCATACGCGCACCACACCATATCAGAAAATTATCTTTCCACTATTTCTTCTGTTGTACTCACACTCACATGTGAAATGTACAAACGCTGAGACCGCGCTGCACAAAGTTCTGCGCTCGGGTTACAAACGAACCGAGCTGCTTGTGGCTCGGCTCAGCACAACTCATTTCGACTCGTTTAACAAATAAGTTAAGCTCGGCTCGATTCGACTCGTTTGTATAGACGCTTAAATGAATTAGGGTGGCTCAACTCATTAATGTCTTTTGTTGATTTCAAGTTTCGACTCGTTTACTAAACAAACTAAAATCGAATACTGCTAGCTTAAAGTCCTAGCTTGAAGCATCGGTTCTCTTGCCCTTTTGTAAAACTGAAAATTTTAGTCTTCGTGGACACGTGCCACTTTATTACCATCGCCCTTTTCACTTGCACGAATAATAAACAGAGAATTTTCCCCTTCTGGTCCAATTTTTCTCGTCCTCTGCCCTTTCCTTTCTTCCCCATAGCCTTGCCTTTTCCTTCCTTCCTTCCAGTCTCTCTCTCTCTCTCTCTCTCTCTCGTTCTGTGTCTCTGGATTTGTAGTGGAGAGGAGTACAGAGAATCGATATTTCTCTCTGTGTAAACATCTTGTTTGCACATATCGATATAGAGTAGACAGTGCCTATATATATATATATTTTATTTATTTATTGTGTTGAAATGAAGACTTCTATCGGGAAGCTGAGAAAATTTGTTCAAAAAGGCGATGCGAAAGAGATGAAGGACAATCGACTTTCGGTGCCTTTGAACGATCTCGCTCAAGCATCTCAGGTGAATTCTTACTGTTTTTCAACGCCTATGACACTGAGATTTTTAGTGCGCTCTAATTGGGTTACTGGATCTGTACTTTGAGCTCGTTAATTGACTTAGTGATTAGGGTTTCAGTTGTCTGTTTGTTCCCCAAACTTCTTTTGTTCTATAAATTCTCTCTGCAAAATCGTAGCTTGAGATCGCTGGTGGTTTAGTCGTATCAGAATTCAGTTGAAGTTGCTTGCATCTTTTAATGTGATGATCCTTATGATAATTTAGGTTATTTTCGCATTTAGTTAGGTAGCAACAACGGATCATGCAGTTCTTGTTTTGTTTTATTGTAGATTCCTAATCTCAATGGATTTTCTTCTCAAGTACAACTGTACACAGATTCAGTCCTTCAGAGTTGGTTGCAAGTCAAATTGCTAGAGTTTTTTTTTTTTTTTTTGAAAATGTCATGTTCTCATTCAAAGCCCGAAGGCAGAAAGATTACATCACAAAAACAGGAATGAACCAAAACTACTTAACATCTGACATGAGCACGGCTACAAAGCACTACCAGGCTGACCGACTCCAGACACACCTGCCGAGGCAGACCTACACTACTGTAGCCACAAAGTCCTGTCAAGATCTAGTAGTAGAGAATCCAAATGGAAACCCAGCTCAATCCTAAGCATGAAGCACATATGCTATCTGAAAACACTCCACGAAGGGAGGTAGAACAGCACCCAAGCGGGGCAAAAACCTAAAAACAACAGAACAAAACAGAAAATAAAAAACTAAACCCCGATCGGAAAAGATATCGCTGGATGCCGCCGCGCCGGATCTAGCGATTTATTCGCCGGAGGGTCTCAATCAGCCCCTTCTTGCTCCAAAAACTACACTCGTTTGAAACCCGGTGGAGGCGGATGGCTCAATGGAGAAAGGGTGAAGGCAGAGAGAGGAGGAGGTGGAGGGGGAGGTGGGTCGGAAGAGGAGGGGGAGGGGGAGGGGGAGGGGGTGAAGGCTGAGAGGTGGAGGTGTAGGTGGAAGAGGTGGAGATCGGTGGAGGAGGGAGAGGGAATCAAAGAGAGGAAGAAGAAGGAAAGAAGAGGGCTGTTGAGGAGGACCAAAAGGTGGTGGGGAGTGGAGGAAAGGGGAGGCGCAGCCCCACCCCCACCCAAGCAAACCCTAACTGGAGGAAAGATTAGAGAGAAGGCAGAGAAATATTCTAGAGAGAGAGAGAAGTCCCGCAAGACCACTAGAGAGAGATTGAGAGAGAGAGAAATTGCTAGAGATGAATAGTATCAATTGTTTCAGTGGATTAATAGAAGCTTTTTGGGATTAGGTTTTTGCGTAGAGTAATAATTTACTACCAGGAGTGGATTATAGTTCTGATTACAGCTTACCAAAATGATTAATTCATGTAATTGTGTCTATGGAGCTGTGATTAGTTGAAATAAAAAGTCTGTGTTCAGACCATGCCAATGTGATTGAAATAACGTCTAACCACTTTATTCTGGTTATTGAACTATCTTACTGAGCTTTATGAGTAGGAAACATAATGAATTGAGAAATCACGAGTTTATTGATCATAACTAAATGTTCTGTGATAGCGCATCTGATTTGAATTAGTGTCCTACCTCCTGTGAAGGAGTATTGTTTGGACTGTGCAACTCATTTGATCAGAACTTGTGAGCTGTAAAATTGGCTCAAAATATCGTTTTGGATTTTATTTGATAGGATTCCTGTATTTCTAGAATGATTCTGTCTTCATGTCACTGGTGAAATGCAATCATGCTCCTCTATCCATCACTTGATTTTGGTTCTATTCATACATGTCCTCTGTCAATTATCCTTGCCTGCATTTACTTTCCCTTCTCCAAAAAACTGATAGTTTTGGTTGTTTCTCCATTTTTATTTTCAGGATATGCAGGATATGAGAGATTGCTATGATAGCTTACTTTCTGCTGCTGCTGCAACAGAAAATAGCGCATATGGTGCTTAACTAACTTTGTTTTCCTTTATCAGTCTCGTGCTCTTGTTAGAATGGCCATTTGAATATGATACACTGATACACAGGACCACGACATTATTGAAACTTAGAAAGTTCTACTGTTCTGAATAAACACTGTCAAACTCAGAAACTTCTACTTTGTCTTCAACTAGTTTATAGGGTTGTCTGGCCCTTCCAAAGCTCTCTGTAGGTTTAGTTCATCACTATGGGCTTGGCACTGACTATATGTAGGAATACTGATTTAAAAATCATACTGCAAATTTATCATCTCTCACTAAAATGAAATAACCCTTGGTTTTATCTGTTGTATGTTCTCAGCCGTCCCAATTTTCTTTAACCTCCTGTTCTTCGAGATTAATTTTCCTAAAGCTTTAGAAAAAATAGTGGGCTTATCTTGTTCTACCGATAGTTCTTAGAAGTTCTTCCACATTTCTTTGAGATAAACTTTTGCTCTTGTACAAATTAAGATGCAATATTCCAGTATTGTTGACTAAGCAATGGGTTTCCTTTCTAAGACTGAATCTTTTATTTTGGCTTATGAGGGTGATAATACCGGAAAATGTTTTGTTGTACACCATTTGGCTATGTCGCCTGAGACAAAGTTTCAATAAATATTTTGTTTGAAGTCACAGTCACACGACATGTCTCTTTGATTACTGTTTAGCTTCCCGTGACAGCTAATCTCTCAAGAAATTTATCATATGAAATCCTATTCACACAATACGTCAATTTGAGTACTGTTTAGCTTGCTTCATGTGATAGTTAGTCTCTCACTTGACTATGTCTGCAAATTGCAGAATTTTCAGAGTCACTGCGAGATATGGGTACCTGTCTACTGGAGAAAACTGCGTCAAATGAGGATGACGAAAGCTGTAAGTGCGTCATGTTTGTATTAGCTTGGGAATTGCTCAGATTATTTTTGGACCAATGGATCTTGATGTTGGCATACTTTGTATAATCTGGTCTAGATGGAACTTAACTATAGAAACTTGGCACCCTGCTGTTATACCTCTGTTATATATTTTGGATAGACTGGGGAACTTTGTCAGATGATGTTGATTTTTGCCTCATTACACAGCTACTGGATTATCTAAAAACTTCTTGTCATCTAGGTTACTGAGATCAAACCATAGAGATGATTCTGCATGCTGAGTTCTCTCTGCTTCCCCCTATCTTCCCCCTTCTTCATATTCATAATTCCTAGTTTCGAATGTAGAATTTGGATTTTTTTTTCTTTTCAGTTTTTGTTTGTCAGTGTTTTGCTCCCTTCTTCTCTCTTTATTTCAAGATGGTGTAAGATACATAGGAATGGTGTTGAGAACTCTTCATTTTTATGCAGCTGAAGCACTGTCTATGCTGGGGAATGTGCAGTTTGAACTCCAGAAACTTCTTGATAGCTATGTAAGTTCTTATTTAATGTGCGCTGTTTGGTATCACTTTGCAGCATCAATTCGACCTCATAATGACTACTTGATTTTTCTCTGTCAGCGCTCGCATGTAGTTCTGACTATTACTAGCCCATCGGAGTCTCTTCTCAATGAACTGCGGACAGTGGAGGTTGGTCCATATTGCGTTTTTATTGTGGTTGCTGATATCCATGCCTGTAACGTACTAGAAACTGATTTTCTTGTGAACATTTTACCTTGGCTGGTTAAGAATCTTCAAGTGCTTCCAGCAATCAAAATGAACCTAGTTTAGTTTCAGTCTTTGATTACAAGCTTGGTTGTAGAATGAGCCAACCTTGTCCTCAGTTTAGCATTGAGTACCTAAGCCAGCACTTGTTTGGGTGGAGCCTTAAGCAGTTTAGCTCTTTTCATGCCTTTGTGGCACTGATGATGATAAGCTGTGGAGAAACTCTCTGAACTAGTACTGCTATGGCGTGACAGATAGTTGCTTCTTTTGTCTTTGATTATCTCTAATATTGTTTTGGGGTGACTGTTATAACCTGTAGTTATAGAAACTGTTTTTGTCTGTAACATGTCTGGGAGATGCGACTTCTTTTGATTCAGTTCTATCTGATTTTCTATAGTTAATGCAGTCAAGCAAATAAATGTCATTTTTTGATATAATAATTCAAATTAGCCCCTTGCAATTACAATCTTGTTTGTGTTATTATGTTGCCATTGTTATATATTTTGTTCAATAGGCTTTTCTATTATTTGTTGGCACAGGAGATGAAAAGGCAGTGCGATGAAAAGAGGTACCAATCATTGTGTAGTCTAATCATCCTTGTTTGAGGTGAATTTCTTATTGATCAGTTCCAAAATCTTCAGAAATTTATATGAATACATGGTGGCACAACAGAGAGAAAAAGGAAAGTCAAAAATTGGGAAAGTAGAAGTATTTACTTCGCAGGAATTGCAAGCAACTCGTGATGAATATGACGAGGAGGCAACCCTGTGCGTTTTCAGATTGAAATCTCTGAAGCAAGGGCAATGCCGTAGTCTTTTAACTCAGGCAGCTCGTCATCATGCAGCTCAGGTGTTTGTCATGTCTTGCAATACTTCATAAGTTCTGAACTAACTTCTCGGTTTCTCCTTAGTTCCCAACTAATGTTTTCCCCTCTTGTGCTGCTGTGAAAACAGTTAAATTTCTTTCGTAAGGGACTTAAATCGCTTGAAGCACTTGAGCCACACATAAGGGTGGTTGCAGAAAAGCAACACATTGACTATCAGGTCAGTGGATTTGATGACGGAGAAGATGGAGAGGATGAAGGTGTCAATAGCCTTGAGACTAATGATGATGGGGAATTAAGTTTTGACTATAGGCCAAGTAAACAGGGCCTTGATGCTGTTTCCACCTCAAGAAATTCGATGGAGGTAAATTTTCTCATTAGAGACCTGCTACATTTGTTTTCCTTATCCCAACATAAGCCTATGTCAAAGAATGTCAATTCAGTTTTTGTGAAACTTTTCACCCTAGCTTCCTATGTCGGCTGGCATCAATTCGTACTATCAATCACTCTTCTTTATAACGTGGAGACATGGAGTACACTCAGTATAGTTTACCTGGGAACTGTCCGGTAGAATTTTCACTGGACTTGAGAGGTCTTCCACAAGGCAATGATTTCACATTTTGCTCGATTACAACTTACAACACCATAAAAATGGCATCAATGTTACAGAAGATTTATTTGTAGATATGAAATACTAGGAGCTTAGTGTAATGACTCTTCAGACCTTGGAGGCCCGTGGTTGATATATTAGGGTGAATTTCAATTTTTTTAATACTCTATCATATGCTGCACCTTAACTTTTGAATCTGATGTGATGGATTTTTCAGGTAGATCAGGTGGACCTTACACGACCTCAAGCTTCAACTGTCGAAAATGCAGAGGTAAACGAAACTAGCATTGCCTTTGTGTAATAAAGTTTTGAACGGTGTATTTTCTGTAGGCTATCTGGAGGGAGTACTCTGTTATCAAGTTGACCCTTTCAAAGAAACCAGCTATGTTCGAACTTAAAATTCGTTAGTTCTTTCCCACTCTTCTGGATAGATCATAAGATCTTTCAGAATACTGTTAAAACTGCTTGCCATAGGAGTAGAACCATCACCAATCTTTTAATCTTTTTGTTTATCATCAGTAGTTGATTTGTGGGATTCTGTTACTCTGTACAGCTATTTCTCAACAAAAGCTCAGGGGAGCAGATTTTTAGTCGGGACCATCGAATAGCCCATTCTGCCCCAATTTTTGCAGAGAAGAAGTTTGATCCAGCTGAAAGGTTAAGAGAGATGCAGCCATCAGCTGCACGCAAGGCTTACAGCTATGTTTTACCCACTCCAGATGATGCAAAGAGTTCAATTTCTTCGAGAACAAGTAGTTCAGCTCTGCAGTCGAGGCCAACAAGCCACAGCGGAGGCTCCCATAATGTATGGCATTCATCCCCACTGGAACCTGACAGGCGTGGGAAAGAATTCGCAGATGATAAATTGTCAGTGCAATTGCCCCCTTGTTCGGCTCATGGACTTTCGCTTCCACCTAGTGATGCACATATTGCATATGATGCTAAGAAATTCAAAAGACAAGCTTTCTCTGGTCCTATTACTAGTAAGCCATTGTCGACTAAGCCTGTATTATCTGCCAGCGGCCCCATTACCTCCTCTGAACTTCCCCAAGTAGTTTCTGGATTGCTTACCCGAGTTCAAATTCCTCAGCAACCTTCTTCACCTCCAAAGGTATCTCCCAGTGCTTCACCCCCAATCGCATCTTCTCCCAAAATAAGCGAGCTTCATGAGCTTCCTAGGCCCCCAGCTGCTTTTGCCTCCAAGCCAGTAAGTTCTTCCAGTGGGCACTCTGCCCCTTTGGCCTTCAGGAATCAAGAGCTTTCTCCAACAAATAAAGGCCCTACCGGGGCATTTAGTTCTGCATCTCCGCTTCCGACTCCTCCGCTAACCATCCCTCGCTGTTTCTCCATACCCTCTACTAATCAGAGAGCAGCGTCATTACATGTAGCCTCAGGGAAGGTTGAAGAAGTAGCTTCTCCTCCACTTACGCCTATTTCTCTTTCAAACATCAAGCCATTATCAACTGTTTCAGCAGTAGCCTCTCACTCTGGGAAAATCCAAGGTAACTGGAATTTTTTATCCCTTGTGATTTCATAGAACTGTTACTTGTGTGATAGTGGTTGGACGTTGAATGATCCCATCCTTCATACGTGTGTTTGGAAGTAGGATAAAGTAGAATCCAGTCAGTGGTAACAGGTTTTGACTCCCAGTCCAATATTCTTTCTGGTACTTAAGTTCTGCCCAAAAATGTAGTGTGGTTATTTACCATCTCTCTCTCTCTCTCTCTCTCTCTCTCTCTCTCTCTCTCTCTCTCTCTCTCTCTCTCTCTCTCCAAAACAGACAATTCTCTCTCTCTCTCTCTCAGACAATTCTCTCTCTCTCTCTCCAAAACAGACAATTTTGTCGAATGGCGGAATGGGTGCTGGTTGTGGTTCCAGATTTTGCTATGATGAGTTTAGGGGAATGGTTAAGACTATTTGTTTCGCCAATCCCACTTGATTGCAGGTTGAGTCTTGGTTTAGTTTGGTTTTGATACTCCAGTTCATTTTCCATCAACAACATGATGTTTGGTGCGATTACAAGAATACCCTTGCAATATTATGTGGTGATCACCGGTAATTTTGGTGATGACAAGTGCGGAAATCTTGTCTCCCGTCAAATAAATTAAACATGTTCCACGCAATGGAGTTTCCTTATCCTGCTTTTTTTTGTGGTCATGGCTCTAACTTTGTACTTGAATGGGTGCAGGTGAGAGCTGATTCATTGGCCTTCTGCATTATAATGGTTGTGAATATGATGTTTGTTGTATTGTGTCGATTTTTTTTTTTGGAAGTTTGTTTCCACGTCGTCGGGGAATACGATGTGGAGTCAGCTCTTCACAATTTTGTTTTGTTAGAACGATCCTTGTAGCTTGTAACTTTATAGTAAAACTTATTAGATTTTATTTTTTTTTAATCGGCGAGTGATTCCCATGGATGTTGGATTTTGCATTTTTTAGTAGTCGAGGAAACTGTAAATGTCATTAGCTGTTTGGTTTCTTGAGTTACCTATTGTGCTCACAGCCCAGGCGCTTTTTCTGTTTCAGTGTTCTACATGATTGTGTTTTTTTAATATGATGAAAGGGACCATAATAATAATAATAAATAATAATAAGACACTAAAAAGTTTTGTAAAATGCCCTAGTCCACAGTTCAGGTTAGGGGCTGTTTGCTGAAAGTTGAAAACTGAAAACTGGAAATTAAGTACTAAAAACTGAATGTTGAATTTATTAAGCTAATAAGATGTTCGATATGTACTGAATCTTAAGCACTGAAATAATAAGTTGTTTGATCTGTACAAGGAGCTAAAGTATTGAAGTATTAAATTCACTAATTTTTTTTAAACTTTACCTTTCATATATTCATACTGGAATGCTTAAATATATTTATAATATTTATCAAAAGAATAAAAATGTGCAGTGAATTATCCAAAAAAAAAAAATCACTATTAATGAATTATCCCAAAAAAAATATGCAGAATATTGGCAAGATGGTGGTATTAAATTCACTAATCTTCATACTTTGCCTTTCATATATTCATCATGGAATGCAAAAAAAAAAAAATCAATAAATGAAAAAAATCGTACATTTATCAAAATAATAAAATTATATATAAAATATTGGCAAGTTGGTGGTATAGCGGTGAATGGTGGTGATAGTTGTGATGGTGGTATAGTGATGGTGGTGGTAGTGATTGTAGAGTGGTGATATCGTGGTGGTGGAGGAGTGATGGTAGAAGTAGTGGTGGTGCAGTGGCGGCAGTGGTGGTGGGAGTGGCGGAGTGGTGGGAGTAGTAGTGGTAGTTGTTGTGGGAGTGGCGGAGTGGTGATGATGGTGATATCATTGGTGGTGGTAGTGGTGGTAGTAGTGGTAGGAGTGGCAGAGTGGTGGTGTAGTGGCGACAACGGTGGTAAGAGTGGCGGAGCGGTGGTGGTGGGGTGGTGGCAGTAGGAGTGACGGTTATGGTGGTGTGAGTGGTAGTTATGGTCGGAGTGACGGAGTGGTGGTGATGGAGTGGCCATAAGAGTAGTGGATGCGGCGGGAGAGTGTTTCTAGTGGTGGTAGAGTGGTGATGGTAGTGGCAAAGTAGTGGTGGTGTTGGAGATGGTAATAGTAATGGTAGAGTAGTGAAGATGGTGGAGTTGATAGAGTGGGGGTGGTGGTGACGACAATAATAATTACGGGTGTGTGAAGAGTAGAGGTGGAGAAAAAAATGGTTGAATGAAAACACTTGTAAATTTAGTCAAAATTAAGTAGCTCAAAGCTACTTAAATTTTTTTAACATTTTAACTTATATTTTAAGAGCCACTTAATTTTTTAATTAATGTAAAATGTGGTTATCAAACCTACTTAATTTAATTATTACTTAATTCATTCAATTTTAAGTGTTGAATCTGAGTTATCAAACAAGACCGAAGTCTTGGGAAACTTGTTTTAAGGGAGGGAAACAGAAAAAGAGGGACACCAAAAAGTACGAAGTGAAAGGATCATGAGTCCTTTATTATTAGAAACAGATTTGTTAAAACTAAAGATTTAGTTAGGAAATGGATCCTCTCCAGTTCAGCTAGACTGTTCATTTACTGTAATTTTACTGTTAAGAGTCTAAAAGCAAATTTGAATCATTAATTATAATAAATAGATGGTCTAGATGTGAATTGTCTTCTTTAATACAAAATATGGACCGAAGAGGATCCAGACTCAATTAGTTTACATACTCCTTTTATTCTCCACAACCGAAGTTTTTTTACATATTGTTCACTAAGGCTCTGCATTCGGGTTTTCATTTTACAGTGAACGTCAATTTTAATGTAAAATTACTCGTTTATTGTTTTAATCTGGCAAGTGTCTTGAAAGCTTTTTATTTGTGCACAAGTTTACCAGAATGTATGGGGGTGTTCCACTAACAAAAAACTGTTTTTTTCCAAAAACCGAGACAGATCATTCTCTCACAATACATCACATAAAAACCATGAAAAGTTAGTTTTTTTAAAAAACCACCTTAATGGAACACCCCCAAATGAAATAACATAATCTCATGGGAAATGATTTTGATAACAACACTTCAAACTTTGTCTTTTAGTGTTCTTATTTGGTGTATTTTGAACGCCAAAGGACAAATGTTGGAGTGCAGTCATTAAAAAATAGAGTGTCAAACTTGGTGTCTAAAAAAAGAATGATTATTTAATTAACTCAAAAAAGGGCTAGGTATTCGAGTCCCGCATCATTTAGTTGGATGTGGGGCACCACCGACTTTTGTGGGCCCCACCAAGCGCACATTGCAATAATCTGAATCATTTATCTTGTATGGCTTGCAAAATAACGTATTGATGCAAAAAATCAGCTTGATTGAATATTGATATGTATGTCAAAAGTTAAATTTTGGTTTAAAAAACAGATGGTCTGGATTTTTTCAATAGTTTTTAAGTTAAAATGTCCACGACCGTCCGTTTTCCAAACCAAAATTTAACTTTGGACATACCTATCGATGTCCGATCAAGCTAATTTTTTGCGTAGATAATTTTTTTTGCAGGCCCTACAAAATAAACGGTTCAAATTAGTATTACAATAATTACATGGTAGGCCCCATAATGGGTGGCGGTTTGCGCTACTTCTGTATATAAGATTTTTGCATTTACCATTCCAATACAATTTGGTCCCAAAGCAACGAAATTTTTTTGGGTACCACGTGGCCGAGTCTACGTGGCACCCGAAAATTGCATCCGGGCCGTTCAAAAATATATTGGACGGCCCAGATCGAAACTCTCTTCTCGCCTCTATCCCCTTTCCCTCTCTTGCTTCTCTCTCCATATTCGATTGTCCAAAACGGAAATGGACGGCTCAGATCGCGCGCGGAGTATCACATGGTACCGGCTCGGAAGTGAAAAAATTGCTTGCAAGCAACCAAATACAAACTTCTTTCGTGCTCCCAGTTGAAGACAGAAAGGAGTTCACAAAACTCTACTCGCAAGTGTAGTAGTAGCAGATAATGGAGATAATTCAGTCAAGTTGCAGTGACCTCAGAATCCGATTACTCCATCATCCACCACCACCACCTCCGTCGTCACCGCCATGCCTCCTCCACTCCATTCCGAATCTCCGCCACTTCTCCTATTCTTCCGCTACTACTACCATCACTTGTTATCACCACCGCCGATTTCACAAACCTCTTCCTACTTCACTTCTCTCTCTATCATCCCCCCACAACCTCCTTCCCCTTACTTCCTCCTCCAAAACCCTTCTCACCACCACCGCCTACTCACTCCCAGATGACGATGTTTCCGGTTAGTCCCCTTCAATATAGCTTTGTGTATGTATATACTACTACTAACCTGGATACCAAATACGCACGCGCATACATACGCACTGTAGCGCTAATTACTTTCATTTTTATCTCTCTTTTTTTGGTTTTGAATTTATAGTCTTGATCTTTCAAAAATTTGCTCGGTATATTTGATTGAATGTCAAATTGGAAGTAATCGTTGTATATACTTGTGTTGGGTGAAGTCAAATAGGGTGTAGCTAATCTTCTGCTCAATTTCTCGACATTTTCAATTATTGTTCTTGAAAATCTACCTTCCGCCTTTTAAAATTTTCTTCTGTTCTTTGAAAGGTTTTGGGACGAAGGATGCGGCTAAAGCTCCTGCTCTTGAAGTCATGGTGACATCTTAATCCCCCATTATCTAAGCGTTGAGATGCCTAATTTTTTGTTCGTAAAACTCGGAACGAAATGAACTGTAAGAAAAGAAACTTACATCTTTACTGAGGTTTATAGCCCCTTTGGATTGAGGGATTTGATAAGAAAAAGGAATGAAAATAAACTATTAGTTTCTTGCCAAATCACTCATTTGGATTGAATAATTTGGTGAGAAATGAAGAGAAGTACAAAAGTGATTATATTTTTATTGGCTAATTCTCTTTTCTCCTCAAATCTCATCAAAATGGTGGGAAAGGACTCCCCTTTTCTAAGACACCACTTCTCACAATCCAATGGGACTGCAAATTTATTCTGATTTTGAATGTTCATAAATAAATAATAGGAAGCGAAACATAGTTCCATATGGTTTTCGGTTTAAAGAGCTGATTTTAACTGTTCAGTTGTAATTCAGAAGAAGGCAGCAGATGTATGTCCCGAACTAAAAGGAGCTTCATTATTTCTTGTTGGTAAGCACTAGTTACACTTGACCATTTTGTTTCGTCTCTCCTTCTTCCCTAAGATGAGTTGATTGATGAAACCTTTTCCCTTGAACCTTATCCTGAGTTTTATTTCTAGATGAGTACTTACCATAATGACAGGGTGAGAACTTACATTTGTGATACGATGATTTTTGTAACTGTAAGGGATAAACAGTGCAATGAAAACTGGTGTGGGGGAACTTCTGGCCGAGGTGTTGGCGTATTACTACTTTGACAGGTACATCGAAACTTGTTGCAAAAACAGGAAAAAGCACTTTCAGCTAGCTTGTTCAATTGTTTATCTTCTCTGCGTGCAGTGATGATGTGGTTGAGGACGCAGCTGGTGGTGAATCTTTTAGAGAGAGAGACGAGGAAGGATTTCGTGAAGCGGAGGTGACTTCTGTTGACTTCTCTTTGTTACATCGCTTTATGTAGTTGAGTTTGTTGGTTTGGTTTCTTCTTGTATGTTCCATGAAAGAGGCGTTTCAAGAAATGAACAATTACCAATCTTGCGATCGAAGCTTGGCTTAAAGGCCCAAAACTTATCTCTAATCATTTGAAATTCAGTAAAATTAATTAGGAAAGCTTCTTTAGCTAATCGGGTCTAGATAAGCTGGCTAATTGTAAAGTGCCATTGTATCAGACTGAAGTATTGAAGCAGCTATCAGCCATGGGTCGCCTGGTTGTTTGTGCTGGAAATGGTGCAGTACAGAGCATAACTAATCTGTATGTCTTGGGATTTTTTCGCCTTCTTTTTTCTCCATCTAATCTTGGTCTACAGCACTAGCCTGTTCTGCTGTGATCAAAGAAAGATATTCTTGTTGTTCAAAACCTGATCTGTTGATTAAAATTCCAGGGCATTGTTGAAATATGGGGTTTCTGTCTGGATTGATGTCCCTATAGAGATGGTAGCCAGGGATGTCAAAGATCATGGGAGCCAGTTTTCTTCTTCAGAAATAACTAGTTCTGGATCTTACTCTGAGGTCAATTTTCCCCAATCAAACTTCAAATCATTTCTCCTATTCGTTGTTTTTCAAAAAATGACCATCATTCAACTTGATAGATGCCACGTAATTTTTCTCCTTAGTTTAGTGATTTTGGGGAGGAATGGATGGTCATTCTTTGGCCTCCCAAGGAAATGGCCATTCCCCAAGGTTTTACGTGGACCAAAAGTTTGAATGTGCATTCCAAGGGAATGACCATTGCATTCTAGCTTCGTTCCAAACACTACACGAGTATTTGATGTCGTTGAGTTGAGTGCTCCTGATTAATAGAGATGTTAACTAAATTGTGTTGTACAGGTGTTCAATCAGCTTACTGTGTTGTATGAAGAGAATAAAGGTGGATTTGCTGAAGCAGATGTGACTGTTTCACTCCGAAGTATTACTAATGACTTCTTCTGATTCACAGGATATTGGATTCTAGTCTTTCCCCAGTTTATAACAGCTTCGTTGTCTTTCACAGAGGTGGCGACCCAGTTAGGTTATGATGACTTGGCTGCAGTAACCATAGAAGACATGTCTTTGGAGGTGAAGAGGCTTAGCACAAACAAACACACACACACACACTTACAAATTATGCATGTTCTATGACACTAATCAGGGTTATAAAGGAATAGTAAACTTAATTTGGGATTTTCCCTTGTCTCACTATAATTGCAGGTTCTGAAGGAGATTGAAAAACTGACGAGAATAAGGAAGATGAAGGAAGAGGCTGCTAGGCCATTTTAGCATTAGAGAAACTCTATTTAATAAAGAGACTATAACCAAGGGGATGACATTTTTTGTACCCTTATTATGAGCCAACTGAAGGATGAAACCCATAATTCGCATGAAATTGCTTTGTTCCATCGCTTTTCTGTGTTCTTGGTAATTAATTGGATGCTAGGGTACAATTAGGTTCTTCTTGCCAGTGAGAACGAAAATGTTAGGACCCATGAAAACTTTTCTTGAAATGTTCAGGGAAAGTTTTCATGGATCCTACTATTCCTCTTTTGTTTTTACGTAATTTTTTTTTCAATGACTTTGGTATCCGGCTCAGTTTACGTGCACTTCGAGTAATTTTAGGGACCAATCTCATCATCTATAAGTGGGGACACAATTAAAGCCAGAGCAAAGTCTCATACGAACCGGCTCTGAAAGAGTTGACCAGGAGTATTTTTTAATTAAGAGTTTATTTTAAAAAAAATCTGTGCCATGGAAGTTTCTGTGATTGTCTAAAGCATTAATTCCATTTAAAAGCAGTCTAAAATAATTGCATGTCATATATATTTTTTTAAATGAATAATTAACAAGCCTGAGAAAAACTCTTAAACAGAAATTTCTCTCACAATTAACTAGAGGGACTCTGAGAAAGACCATGAAGATCTCTGAAGCTGTTTTTCAGGGAATTGTGGATGTAAAAAATTGGAACTTGGAACTTGCGGGTCACAAGTTTTTCTTAAGTTAATTTTAGTTTCAAGATAGAAAACCAAAGGCAAACTATAGTCTCCCAATTCTCTCATCGATAGAGCAACGATAGCTTTGTAAAGTGAAAATAGGGCGTTTCTTTATGTCCTTTGTTGGGTTTTTTTTTTTTTTTTTTGAACATAAGAAATCCCTACACTACTCTAACCTAAGGGGGAAGGGGGAGGCTGGCGAGGTTTGAACCTGCCACCTCATGAACAGAGTTTGGGCTCCCAATCCACTGGGCTACCACTCATGTTCGTCCTTTGTTGGGTTATGTCGTAGAGATTTGTATCTTTTATTAATTCAATACTAATTTCTTCCGGTCTTTTCTCTCTATTTATTGAGAAAATTTTCAGTGCCGAGTGGGTATTGCTCACGTGGCACCCGCTCAGCAATCTCAGTCGTCCAAAATACAATCCAATGGGCCGAAATAGGAGAGAGAAAAAGAGGAGAGAGAGTGTCCGGGTGAGAGGAGAGAGAGGGAATCGATCTCAGCCGTCCAAAACACTTTTGGACGGCCGAGATTGTGCTCGGCACTGCTACGTGGTACCCGGTATGTACCCAATTTTTTTTCCTATTTATTAGACTCCTTGTACTTTGATATAGTAGTAGTACGCTAGTACATATCCATGTCCATATTTTGGGTGATGCAAGTATGACTTTCTGATTTAAAAACTAATAAACCAAAAGATTAGAAAAGAGGTGACGAGGCAGTTAATTACGGGTAAGCAAAAATAGGGAAAAGAGAAAGGAAAATGCAAATCATATACACAAAGACAGAAATATATATAGGGAGAGACAGAGAGAGAGAGAGAGGCTATGGGCTTCTTCTGCCGACCCGCAAAGACAACGCGACAACCTCCTCATCCTTCATTTCCCAAGAGAAAACACGCAAACCAAGAAAAATCTCTTTCAATTTTACTCCCATCAATTGAAGTTTTCGTTCCATTTTCTACCTCTGGGAATTGATCTGCGAATATAATCACTTGGAAAAACAAAGAATTCATTGACTGATTGATTGATTGTACATTTTCATGGAAGAAGATCATCACCGAACATGAATTATTGTTTCTCAATCGCAACCTCTGTTGTCGTGTGGTGCGTCTGATTTCCATATCAGAAAGATTCAGTTTTTGCTGTGCTTTGATTTCAACTGTTTATGTTTGCTTTTATTTTCTTTATTGTGATTTTTTTTTAAAATCTTTTCCGAAAGAGGAATTGGCATTATTTTGCTGTGAATGTGTGCCGTACAAGTAACTCTTTGCCTTATTTCTTTTTGTTCAAGTGATTGATCCAAGAATCGCTCTGGTTTGCAGTTCAAAATATCCCTTTCTTTATCATGGTTGAGATTTTTGGTTGGGAATCACTCTGTGTTTTAGATCAATAGTTGATTGAAGTTTGTTTTTAAGTTATGAAGTAGTTTGTTTGCTTTGTCTCTCAAAAGATTAGAGCATTTGCGCTTTGGATTGACATTATGATGGAAGAGCTAAAATGAGTTAAGTCACATTTGTCTCATCATGGTTTGTGGTAGGTTTGGTATCTAATCTTTCCTTCGTAAAGGTTTTTTCTTTATTTATTTTTGGTTTTTCAGTTCTTCGTGTTTGTATTTACCTCAAAGATTGAGCAGCAAATAAATATTCTCCTTACAATTCTTGCACCATCTGATTTGAGAAATTTATGTTTTCGTGTATCATGTAAGTGATGCAAAGTCCAGTTGATTCATTCTTTGGTTTAATCAGTTCAGTGAGAGGGAGATGAAAGCGGAAGTACATACGCGCCCCTAGTAGTTGCATAATTTTAGAAGTACTGCCATTGATTTTCATGTACACTGGAATCTCTCATTCTCATTTTGTGTTTGATTTTCAGGCAAAACCGCTGATTTGGTGTGTAACCATGAATTTTATATGCTTCATTACTTGCTGGTATGGAGGTCAGAAGATTTGCCCTATCCGTTTTTTCCGGGGTTTTAGTATGTGCTTGGGTTTGTCACCGTATTCTTGCGTGCAAGAGGTAGTAGCTGAAATGCTGATGCATTACATAGATACATAGTTCTAACTCCCTGTATTTGGGAATTGCTTTTCGCTAAACTGTTTGCTAAAGTCAAGATATTTAAATTTCTGCAATTCATTGAGTGGCCAGTAGGAGTGGCGTAACTTGGGTTTGTGGTAGGTTGATATGGCAAAAAACTTGGCAGAGCAGTGAACTGGAAGGAGACTATCAAAGGTACTTGTTTTGGTCTTCTTGTGATTAAGTTACTGATCTGGTGCTGCAAAACTTAGAGATGGGCTTGCCAATATTTTCAATGAGTGAAACTGCTGAGGAGGCTGCTGGGTCTTCGAGAACATTAGTGTCCAGTCCACCCCGTTTTGCTGGTATGAGCACTTGTGATTTGGATGGAATGCATATGGGAAGTATCAGCCGAACGGTTGGAGATCCCTTGTGCTATTCGTTAGATGATTTTCAGAAGAAAACCTCTTTGGAGCAATCAAAGATTCCAGAGGATTCGGTTAAGTGTAAAGGAACCATAGATGTAACATGTAATGTTCATGGATGGAAGATTGGTTCACATGATGAACTTGGTTTGTTTACATCGAAAACTGGTCAGGATGTTCGGAGTCCTGCGTCAAGGATTGTTGGTTTTGAGTGTGGTAAGAAGGATTCTTTATTTGATGGATTGGATAAGGTTTCAACTGATCATGTTCACCCTTCTCCTGTGGTGGATATGACAGGCGATGAAAGTGAGTCCAGTGGGTTGTTAAGGGAAGCGATTGTTGTCTCCATTGTGTGGTGGGGTTCATGCAAACCAATTCAATGGTGATCCTTCAGATATTGGCTGCCGTGACTCTCATGTAAAAACCCCTGATGGTGTTAGTGTTTCCTTGATGCAAGATTATAAGAAAGCAAACATGGGAAATAGAAACCATCTCACGACACCAACGTGGTCTTTCACTGATGGCCCTTTACTGGTGGAAAAGGGACTACCTCATACTGGTTTTTCACCATGTGGGTTAAATCCTATAAGAGAATCAAGCAAGGTAAGAACCCGAACTGCTGAGATGTCAATAGTCCCTGAAAAGGGTTTCCCATCCCCTTTCTGTTTGTCTCCTCTTGGTCCAAAATCCTCTGAAACGCTGAAAACTGCCAAACGATGTAGCCGTGGCAGTAAAAATGTAGGTGATTCATCAAACTTTAAAAATGTGGAACAGTTATTCAGCACAAATATATCAGGCATAATGTTTGCCCCTGAAGAGGATAACTTTTGGAGGGCAAGCAAATCATTTGAAGAAGTTAGTCATTTGCGCAAACAGTCGCACTTATCTTCCCTGGAAAGTGACAGTGGAAAAAGTTGCGCTTCAACTCATGAAGCTAAACCCCACTGCACTAATGTGGGTAGAAGTTTGAGGGCTCTTCCTGTTAGGTCATTGGTTGGTTCGTTTGAGGAATCTCTGCTATCTGGTCGATTGTCATCTGGAAAACTCAGTCAGGTTATATTTACTTCCACATCCTTCCTAAACTTTGATGTGTGCTGATGTTACCTATTGAAAATATTTGTAGCACTACAAGTCCTAGAGGGGGGTTGAATGGGACTACCAATAAAAAATTAACTAACACCAATTTTAATCCAACTAATCATTTTCCTTGGGGAATCAATGAAAACCACAATATAAGCAATTATAGCAATAATCGAAAGAACACAAACACGAGGATATACTTGAAAACTACTTAGGGTCTAAACACCCTAAACGTAAAACCACGGCCTTATCTGCTAATTGTTATAAATCAAAAGGTTAAATCAAGTGTTTACAAGATTAGGAATTACAAACTTACTCCAAGCTACACCTAACTCCACACTTTGATTTAGCTCCCCGAGCCCCTTCTTGATTCCATACCCTCCTCGAGTCCAACACCCGTCGATCTCCGTATCAAAGACGGCTCTGTATCATCCGACCACGAAGATTGAAGGCATGAATACATGATGTGTAATATGATGAAGATTTTTAGTAAAAAGAATCAATCTATAACAAATACATGGATTACCAGAGTATTCCACTAGATTGACAAGCTCACAAGAACATAAGAATGTAAGAGGAAAGGATTTTCTCTCTCTAAAGTGGGCTGGTACAAAGTGGTACCCTAAAAGAGTGAAAAATATATTTATATAGGGTCAGGTACAAAGCCCTGGATTGGACCAATAAGAATGTGACACTTGCGCAAAAAGGGCCAGAAAAACGAAGCGCCTCGGCCGCCAAAGAGGCACTATGCATCTGCAGTGTGACGTGCGGTCGCACTTCAGAGGCGCCATGCATCTGTTAGGTGAAGTGCACTCACGCTTCGGAGGCGCCATGCGCTGGGAGAAGCGTGCACGCTTTGGAGGCTCTTAGGAGCGTGCCTGAAGTGCGCAGGAACCTAGGAAACGCTAGGTTCTGGTCAAGATGTGCACACCATGCCTTAACCAAAAAAACAAGCTTCCCATACGTAGCCAACCCTATACACTCTCATGGCTTAGAAAAAATATTGATACTTCACCATCCAAAAACAAAAATCAATGCCTTAAGACTAGGAATGAAAAGCAAAACTTTCCAATAAAATCTTAGACGCAAAAACTCAATTGATGCATGGAAAAACTTTGAACAAAATGCAAAATGAAATGCATATGCCTTTCCAGATAGAGCTCCAAGCTTTTTTGCATGGCATGAAATTTTCTACATTTCTTGATCCCTTAGGTGGAGTATCTAGACTCAATAACTATGAAGCACGGATACTCTATTTTGGCCTCCGTATCACATATCGTACACGTATCGGATACGGATACACTATGATATGCTCCAGTTACGTATCTGATACCTTTTTTTAAAGTATCCAGAATTTAACTTTATTTTGTGGTATTTGGATACGTTTTGGATACGCTCGGATACGTTTTGGATTCGCTTCGGATACGCGCGGGGGTAAATATGTTATTACTTGAAATATGTTGGTTAAAAGTGTAATTAGGACTTTATATGTGTTTTCCTCCAAATTGTTTGACATAGAAGCTGCTATTTGGTCTATGTCTCTATCATCTCACGCTCTGGTGGATCTCTTCTCCTGTAAGTCAGTCTGTGTGTGTGTGTGTATGTAATTTTTTTTTCATATTTTTACTTTAAACGAATCCACCCAACGTATCGTATCCGACTTTTTGGAAAAATCACGTATCCGCGTATCCGTATCCATGCTTCATAGCTCAATACATTAAAAGACCACCTCCCAAACCCAAATTGAAAAAGAATAAATACAGACACTAATGGTTTGCCAAATCAGGGAATTGCCAATAATACTAACACCTATTAATGTAGACTTACGAATTGTTGCCGATGTGTTCGATGTTAGTCTCAAATACTCATCTTTGGATCTTTATTCAGCAGAGAATTGATGGTTTTCTAGCTGTACTAAGCATTACTGGAGGTAGCTTCTCACCAAGATCACAGAAACTTCCTTTTGCAGTAACCAGTGTTGATGGAGATAACTACTTACTGTACTACGCATCAATAGATCTCAGCAGAATTGCGTCGCATGACGACAGAGGCCAAAATTTCAAAAGAGGCCTTAGTAATGATGATTCACAAATTGCTACAACTCGTCTGCGTATTCCTATGAAAGGGCGTATACAGCTGGTTATAGTTTTTCTCCACCTCCTCCATTCATTTTTCAGTTTCTATAGTGAGATGTTGTTTGCTTTACAGTTTTTATAGACATCGTATGTTGCCTTAGTCTTCATATGGGCTAGTAGATTTCGTGTATACCTGCTGTTAGAATTTTTGTTATTTGATTACCTAAAGTATATCCAATTGAGTGCCCTTACATATGGATAGCGATATGCAAGGTTAAAAACTATTATCTCGTTGAAGTGCTTCTTTTGTTGCTGATAAAGAAAAATCCTTCGTATGTTCTTCTATTTCCGTAGAAGTAGCACTGGACGCCTATGCGTCCTAAGTATCATGAGTTTGTACTGCACCATATCATATTTTAGTCGGAATACTTTTGTATTTGTGGTCAAGGAATCGGCTCTCACTTCCTAACGTTGTGGCTTCATTTACTCAGGTTCTAAGCAACCCGGAAAAAACACCTTTGCATACCTTCTTCTGTAACTATGATCTGAGTGACATGCCTGCTGGTACCAAGGTAAGTCTTATAACAAACAGTGCACTTATGCTATTTCAAAGTAGCATGAATCATGCAGATTTTTCTTTTTCAGTTTTATAATATTTTTGGAAAGTTGTGCTATTTAGTCTCCATTGTCCCTTATAGTAGTATGCAAATCTTGTGGCTGTTCTTGGAGAAATTGATATGAACAGAGACTGTTTACAAATATGGCAAAGCCTATAGCTGTGAGCTGTCTACCTCGCTGCTACTCAGCACCATAGTTTTGAATAGCTGTAGGGAGATGGAAGGAAAATGGAGAGAACACATCAGAAGGAAGAAATAGACTGGATAACAGAAACAGATTTAAAAGCACAGGATGATCTTTTAAGCTGTGATATCCACTTCACATGGAAATACATTACTGCTTGTAGGCTGCTTTTGTTTTATTTTTGAACTTTTGCTTCATAATATGACTATGGACTTGAATTCGTCTGGTAATTATTTTCATCTTTGCCTCAAATTGAACTAGACATTCTTGCGTCAAAAGGTCTCCCTAGCCGCTTCTGGACCAGCTTCTCCACAGGTCAGTGAGGGGCAGAAAAATGTGAACATAAATTCCGTCGATAAGGTTACTACCTCGGAAAGAAGTTCTACTGGTCTAATCATCAAAGAAATGGAGGGTTCTAATCCAATGTGTCCCATTGATATGGAAAATCTTTCAAATGATAGATATCATTTGGGGAAAATAGGTCCCCTGACGCTAATTGTTCAGAATAAATGCGAGAGAACTGGCCACAAAGATTTCAGGTGGGCAGAGTTAGGCCGAGAGGCCGAAGAGAAGAAGTTAGAACATGCTTGTCCAAAGGTCAATGAGAGTACTGCGTGTGTTGGGGCTCTTCGTTATGCCCTTCATCTCCGTTTCCAATGCCCCTTTCCTAAGAAAACTTCAAGATCAGTCCAGGGTTGCAAATTGGATCCTCTATCCGTGCCAGAGAAGAGTAACTTGGATGCTGAAAAGGAACGCAAATTTTATTTGTATGACAATTTGAGGGTGGTGTTCCCCCAACGCCATTCTGATGCTGATGAGGGAAAGGTACGACGTTTCAATTTCATACATTGGTCTTAATACTACTCTTAGACATGATTCTCAGTTCTCTCGATTTGGCAAATTTATATATTTTTTGTTGCATGGCCTTGTCCGCACCCAAGTATGTTCTAACTTGGGTTTGATTTTTACGTTACCCTAAAACTAAGAATCAGCATGGCAAATGGAAGGTTTTTTTGGTGGGTTCAGTGTGTTGATGAAGAAACAAATACTTAGGAAACTCTTATGAACCCAGTACCAATATCTAAGCTTGTTTGCATGGGCTAACAAGTCGTTTTGCTGATCCATCGCAGCTGAATGTGGAATACCATTTCCCGGAAGATCCAAAGTACTTTGATATCAGCAGCTGAAAGTTCGCATTATCTCTCAGTGTATGGTTTATTGTCATCAGTGTACATATACTTGTAAATTGTCCCTGTTCTTTTATCCTGAAACGGGACCATTACAATTTACCTGTAAAAACTTTTCCTCAATCACCAATTATTTGGGAGTAATTTATATTTCATTTCTTTGATCTTCTAGTGCCAGTACTGACAATTAAGCCAAATCATGTTTCATCTCTTTCGTTTCATATGTTATGACATACGAGCCCCAAAGTAAATGCCATTTCATAATGAGTCCTACTTAATCCATGTAAACTTCCCAACTCCACATAAATACATGATTATCACAGTAAATTTAGGGTGGTTGAGTTCATACATCCTACTCAACAAAGTCAGTGACGAATGACCAGCTCCAGGGCTGTGTGGTAAACCAATTGTAAGCTGTGTGACTAGTTTGGATGTTACTCTAGTTTAAGACCCGATGAAATGACTTGTGGTGAAGTAACTTACTTTTTTGGGTGAAAAAGAAATAGATTGCTGGAAAGCAACTTACTTTTTGTTGAATCACGTCACGGCATAGTTTGAAAAGTTGACCTATTCCGGAATCTCCGGATCTATGCTTATTTTTAACTCCCCGAAGCATTTCGTCTCTTACTACTCCCTTCCTCATCTCTGGGTGCCTAGGTATCTACTGTAAGCCTTTCCTCGTTTTAGCCAATTTCTCTCTTCTTCTCTACAATACGCAGTGTACCTCTGGAACCTCATACTGAACTTCTACAAACAGTTTTGTGTGCTTATCATTTTTCCTTATTTCCAGTTGCCTACCTTCTCTCAAAATGAAGGTTGTTTTAACACTAAATGGAATTGGTCCAAACATTCAATTGAATACTGATTGAAACAATGCCACTCCTCTCTCTTAAAGCTGTTCTCAACTATACAATCTGTATATGATAATTTTCCAAAAACACCATCGGAGCCTATTCTAAGGTTAATCTGGGTAGTACAGATGAAGTTACAATCACAATTGCACAAGCACTTCAACAATTGTAATAATGAATGGAATGGGCTGCCACAGTTCCTACTGCATGAATTGGCTGCATTGAGAGGATTCGACTAATTCACAACCAGCATAACAGAACCCTTGATGATTGAGGATATCTGCAAGCCGAGCATGGTACATAAATAGCTTACAAGTTGGGGATTAACTACGATAAGCCATATGGTACACATGATGTGTTTCCTTTTGTAGAGTACATCTCTATCTACTAAGCAAAGCATGACACTAACCTTCGACCGGGGTAACGGATTAAAGTTCAAAGGATGGGACTTCACAATCAAATCCATGTGTCGTCTGATAAATTAACCGAGGCAAGATATTCCTGAATGGATCATTTTCTCTTTTCTCCTTCAGGTAAGCCATGCATCTTTCAACCTCCGACTTGACTTCCATATACATTTCTTGTGTTTTCTCTCTGTCACTTAATTCCAGCTTCCTCCCTTCACCATAAAATGATAATTGCATTAAGATCAAATGAGATAAAACCGACCGAAGAATATGCACTAAAATAAAACAGAAAACATATGCCAATATATATGGTTTAAGCATCCAATGGTACGTCTTAGTCAAGCAGTTCCAAGTCCTTAATTTGTCAATTTTTAAAAATCAGCCTAACTCAAACTCGTACCCGCTGCATAAGCAAATTCAGCAATACATGTATTAATGAAGAATCTTGCACATGCAAAGTTTAGGACTGATCTACAGCAATGTGTTGGTGCGACTAGTAAACATCTACTACTAAGTACTAAGATTTTACTTATTTATATAAATGTTCATGAGTTTTAAGCATTTGGGTTGGCTCAGAGCCTACCGCCTAAAAGAACTCAAACAAAACAAGCCTTCTAAATTCTGGCCCAACACCAAAATGAATTGTAAGAGCGGATCACAATATCGCCCTTAGAGTTGTACTACACTGGTTTGATCTGTTACAGGTTAAGCAGAAGACGAGCGTATTTTCTTGCGTACACTCAACAGGCATATGTGTGTGTGTGTGTGTGAGAGAGAGAGAGAGAAGGAAATAAGCTGCCAAACTAAATTGGGGGTAGTTGAAATTTTGTTCCCAAAGGACACCACAGCAACAAACTTCGCATTGCCATAATGCCATGAGATTGCATAGACATGAAAGATGCAAATATTGAGTTGAGCATCATTATTTACTTTGCCAGATTACAGTTACCGCATGTTCCTAATAACATATCAAAAGAGGAACTCATTACAGGTTATAAGACTATCTTTCCGGGAAAAGAAGTATAGCACTTCTACTAGTTAGGTTTTGGTAAGATCAGACCACCCAACAGGAAATACAGAATCAAAGCCTTGTTCCATTTTGCATTTACTAATCCTAGGACAGAACAGGTCAATGTTGACATCTACTCCAGCACGATAAACTAGAGGCAATGTTGAATACCTATGTTCCCCCACACAACAGTTACGAAGCACCTACATTTGCAAGAGCTATACCTGTTAAGTCACCATCGTCTACCTACATTGCCAGATTTTAAACGGTATTCATAAGTTCAAAATTCAAAAAAAACTTGGTATGTGACAAAGAGAATGCATGATTTAAACCCTACATAAATTACTCCTGGGTAATTGAAAACAGCCAAATACCAAAAGGCTGGTTATAAACCAACTATTTTATCTTTTATCTTCCATTTTTTAAGGAACATGGATTCTTCTTTGCGTATCCTAAGATGGACACATGGGTTTCAAGAATGGTCTCTTAGAAAAAACGTTTAATTTGTGTCTTTCAGGTACGTATGCACCCAGACATTTCTGTTTAAGTACCATACCTTTTGTTTCTATTGGTTTCCCGAACAAGTAATAAAAACGTCCGGGAAGTTTAGGTAGCATTAGTGGAAAGTGTGGATCTTGGTTTCCAATCTCTCCATCAATGGTCGGCCTGTAATCACAAGATAACAATGACAGTTATATAATTATTTACGGGGACCTAAAAAGGAACCTGCAATAGAAAATTTAATAAAACCCAAACATATTATATTATCATACAATATGAAGTAGACACAATACTGTGTATTTAGGAAGAGTATGCGACCAGAATGCTGAAGTGATTTGATCAATATCTGTTCACCGAACGTTTTTATTACTGGAATGTGAACAACCCTTGCCTCGAAGGTTTGATTTGCTTCTACGAATTTGATAAGTCAAAAAAAGACAATCCCTACAATTCACAATCCAAGTTTAAAGTTTAAACAACTTGTAGCTAGATTAACCCTAATTCAACCAAATTTAACTAGGTCCATCATAATTGCTTGCAAATAAATCAAGCAACATACAAGAGATAGACAAGTAATTTCTAATGTGGAAAACCCCCCACGGGGTCAAAACCAATGGGACCTGGTCCAGAAGTTCAAGCACTAGGAACCAAAGATCGGTTACAAGAGATTTTACAACCTATCTAGCCAAATCCAAGAGCACTGCAACCCGACCTTGAATGCATTCGGAATCCACCAAGGGCTTGATCTACTTGCCTTGAATCCTCAACCACGACAATCACATCCAGAACTCACTCCAAAGGTCTCCAACTTAGATGATAGACAACAAAAATCACTCTAGAAGATCTCCAATAACCCTTAAGGATCCATCCATAGATCTAGCTTATCTCCAATCACAACACGGATCCTCCCTCATAGGATGTTGTGAAGCTGTTAGCGTGGGACAACTGGGATTTTAAAGCCCATTTATAATAACCAAAGTGATTTTACTAGAAGTTACAAGTCTCCCAAAAGAAAGATAATGCACCCTAAACCTTCGCTCTGCTTTTTTAATTTCCCCAAAAATAGTCTCCTTACCAATTCTCCATGAATACTAATGGTAATCTAAACCCCAAACAACTATGTAAACTCCAAACCAAACTGAGCCTTATGTCCTAGTCAATTGGAAACGTTATGGGATTCTTCCACAACTTATTTGTTTGGTTAGAATACTTTCACTGGGCTTCAGATTACCATGCAATTGACACCAAATTCTTGATATTACTGAAAAGGAAAAAGACTACTGATGAACATAAAACAAATGTTGTGTCAAGGCTGTCTTGTCCTTTCAAAACAATAGAAGTTCTGGAAATTTAGCTCGGAATATCCTCCTCCAGCAAAAGTTCACAATGATTCCTTTCCCACTGTATTGTAACTTAAAGTCAACTCCAGTAACTTTTTCACCATTTCCAATTCAGCTCTGCTTAACAATCAAAGCTTTTATCGCTTTTCAAAAAAAACAATCAAAGCTTTTAGGTCTACCGTTATGTGTCAGCTTGAACCCAGCGTTCTCAGTATGAATTATTTTATTCTGTTTTTGTAACTTTCTGAGAACCAATTAGCACCCAATGTTTCATCTTAACTGCTTAAAGTTTTCAAGAGAGTTCTTTCTCATAAATGAAATCTACTCAATTTTTATTAATTGATTAGAATTCTTTTATTCACTTCCTTTGATCGGTCACTACAGTATATAACAGCTACTTTCCCAAAATGGCTCAAGAAAATATTAAGACTCAATTTTTACTAGGAGGCCAGCAGTCCTGGAAGCAATTTCAAGTATGAGGTAAGATATTAATAAAGCATAAACAAAAAATTACATGGAGCAAGAGGGAAGTGTGAACATCTGAGCCCGATAACAGCAAGAAAACCAAAGCATCTTATGAAGGTCAATGAAACCAAGAATGAAAGCTTAAAATACCTCAACGTGACAATCCCTTCTTTCATTTTCTCAAATTCAGCCTTCAAAAAAGGAATCTGCTCTAGCATCTTCATTTGGTCCTCATAATCAAAGACAACCTAATTAAAGAAGAAGAATAAAATCACTTGTCTATCGAATTCACTTGTCTATCGAATGATTATTTTAAAGTTCCAAAAAGCAGGGAAAAACCTTTCAGCTTCAAATGCCTGAAGTAGCACCATCAGGACACATTAATACTAGGTAAGGCATTTTAATGGGTCCAATGTGTGTTTCTTTATTTGGAGCTTCAATAGGCTACTCCAAATATCCGCCGAGGTTATTGCCCTTGGACCACATAGTCCTTTGTAGGGAACCATCACCTATATCGGGGCCGAAGATAAGTTCTCACCTCGTGCTATGAGCGGTAAAGAGTATGTTTAGCCCCACTAAGTGGGTATGGATACTTCAACCCAAGCATTGCGTGAGGAACTCCAAGTACTTACGCATTGAACCAACCACTTGGTGGTAATGGGTTCAATATGCATAGTTGGACATGCACCCAACAAACATGTAACTCAGGATGAGACTCCCCACTAGGCCACTTATGTTACTTACGCAACAGAACCCAGTTCGTTTGAAATGAGGTAAATGTCCACAATGAATTCCGTATTACATGAAGCTATTTATCCTGGGAAATAAAAGTTCAATAAGAAGTAACGGATATTTAACTGAGTCCACATGTCAAAGAGCTCCAAGAATTACATAGATCAACGCTTGGAGTGTGACACCCCTTCCTAATATGCATGTGCATTTCATATGATAGTGCATTTTGTACATATTTTTATTTAATAAGTCATTTGGTGCGTGACATGTCATGTTATTAATAATACATGGATAGTATGAGTGTAGTATAGTCCGCATTAAATACCTTGTGTGTTTGTGTTCCAAGTATGTGTGTAGTTTGTGGCCTAAAAAAAAAAAAGAATTAGAAGTCAAGAGGAGGAGGGACGTGGCTCTTAGGCGAGAAATGGCCCCCTTTGGTTTTAATTAGCCTCATTAATTACTTGTGGAAAAATTAACAAAGGGGACACCTCATTGCCTTAAGGGGTAAGAACCAAAGAAGACCAAGACTTCTTTTCTGCCTATAGTCACCGAAGAGAGAGAGAGAGAGAGAGAGAGAGAGAGAGAAGGAGGAAGTGAGAAGTTTGGGAAAAATTCTGAGAAAGGTACGAATTTTCTTCCATAATATTTTAACTCATAATTTTATGATATTTTAACCGTAGTTGTATTTAGGTGTTATAGAGATCGTGTTAAATTTTCAGAATTTTTCGTGAAGTATAGAATTTATTAAAAATGTTTTACCGATCTGCTGTTTGTTGAAACTGGTGGCTGGCAGCACTGCCACACTTATTTTCATTCCACTTGATTTGTTAGAAACTAGACACATAGGGCTTTCAGAATATATAAGTCAAACATCCTAGTTATTTCTGAGATATAGCAGTTTTTAGTTTGAAGTTGGAGAAAAATCTGTTTTTGTAAATTTACAGCAAGTTACCGGTCTGTTTGGCGTTGGTTTAAAAATAGCTACCAAGCTCGGCAAATTCTGAAGTTTTGATATGATGTTTCTATCTGTGTCTAGTGTGTGTGGTAAAAATTTCGTGGAAAAAGAATGTGTAGATTAATTCTGTAAATTCAGAGACCGTAAGGCTGTTATAGTGTTTCATGCATTTCACTTGCATTTAAGCATGGGGGGTGAACGCGAGACTTATGGATGTCTTATAAACTATATTTTTAGGCGAGGAGAATGTAAGGAGGATCATGGTTACGTCTCCAGCTCGTAGAGGATAGAGCCTATAGTGAAGTTGGTCTTTTTGTCAGGTGAGAATGTACAGCTTCTATAATAAATTGAAATGTTGTGTTTTTCAAAGTTCTTTTGTGATTATTACTGTTGTTGAAAACTCTCCTTATGTTTTCAAGTATATGTTGGCAATATTTTTGTTTGGATGGATCAAATGATTTTTGGTGATGGATCAAATGATTTTTGGTGGGTGGAAAGAGAATTTTTATGCCTCTTGTGCCAATATTTGTGTGAGCGGCAAACAACTGTGAGGTTTGCCAGTAAGCTTTTGCTTACCTTTGTGGATGTGCTATTTGTGATAGACGACAAACAATTGTGAGGTTTGCCGAGCCCTTTGTGAGATGGCAAGCAATTTGTGAGGCTTGTTGGTGAGCTTTGCTTACCTTTTGTGGGCTGCACCTACCATTGGTGATAAAGAATGGCCCTCGTCACCGCCATTATATGTGAGCCTGTGAGCGAGGTTACGGTACCGTCTTAACTCCTGGTCGTGAGGTAGACGACTCGTTGGCACACTTGGTAAATTTTATGTGTTATTGTTATGAGGAATGGGTGAGAATATGATTATTGAAATCCTTTGGGATAGGTAGTGTCAGGTGTCCTACCACTTTGGTCAGGCTAGGTCCTGCCGAAGTGGGGTGTGACATGGAGACACACCCGAACTTGGCATTTCATGAAAATGAGACAAATTGACTACCTAAATAAGAATATGAAATGCAAACGGACATACTATTGGTGATTATAAAACTAAAAGCCGTAACAAAGAAGAAAGTTTGAGAAGTTAAGTTTCAGGCTTACCTGAGCCAAATCATCTTCTCCAACAGCACCAAAAGGTATAATTGTTGCTCCAAATCTTGCTGCCATTCTGACAAACTCTGACCGTTCTGGCCAGAACAACTTGTATTCCTCACCCTGGAAAGCACGAATAGCTGGGTATAAGAGTAGGAGTTTAAACATAAATCTAGACACGACAATGTACCACACATTTCTGTCTAGGAGTAAGCAAGATAGTTACACTAAGGCCGAGTAGAAAATATGTGCCTTCATATTACACCAGAATTGGTAAATATTATTCCATACAGGGGTTAAATAACTACAGAGACAAGAAAAGATAGAAGATCCAAATAATGAAATGAGCGGAAAGATGTTGCAATTAATGAAACTTTACTATAGTCCATAGATTTGTCCCTGCAACTTAAAAAATGATGCTATCATCCACTTCGACTACCTTCTATTTTCGAAGTGACTTATTTATGAAGCAAGCAGGGAGGGACCATCTCAATGGCATCACATTTATATACAATTCTAAGTCTGCACTTGTTAAAACGGAAACTCGTAATTTGCAATGGAAGGGAACATCCGACAGGTAACGTGTTGATCAAGGCATGATGCATCTACTAAAATCTTACCTTCCGATGAAGAGCCTCACGCACACCTCCTGGATAAAGCAGCACATGGGAATCCAAAGAAAGAAGTTTATAGAAGTTACTTCCTGATACAGGAACTGCCCCCATAACTCTTATTGTGTCATATGCTGATACATCAATTGCGGGGCTCGAACTCTCAAACAACATTGGATGTGCTATCCCTCGCACAAGAATATTTCTCTCTCTCCAGAAACGGGTTATCAATGAAATTACTTCTAAACCCAACAACATGTGATAGCCAACAAACAAGACCGGTCCCTTGGAAGGAATCCCTGCAAGGCCTTTCACAATCTTCCCATTCTCTAAAGTTGACAGCATCACAGGAGCAGTAGCCACCTCAATCCATCTAGGAATTCAAAAAAAATTGTGAAGCAATACTAAACAACTCTTAATGCGGAAACACAATCAACTATATGAACACCTCAAAAAGAAAAGAAAAGAAAATGTTTGGAAAACTGCCAAGTACATAATAAGCACCAATAGCTAATGGAAAAAATCCATAATAGCAAGCCTATAACAGACGCCACCTTCAATCTTATTGGAAACTAATAATTATGGTGTTTTCAAGAAACACGTATCTCTAACATGATAAGACCGCACTGAAAATAAAATGTCTTATTCCCACGTATAGTAGTGTTAAGCCACTGATGGACAAGTTACAATGCCAAATTCAATCATTATCATAGCAAAGAGCTAAGTTATAGTTATGAGGTTCTTTCAGACTACATACTTGCATGATTCATATACTTTCTTGAACTCAGAAGGGCTTGGTGGAAAGTAATCAGAGCCATAGTCATGGAACTTTGCACGGCGATAGAAACTAGTGCCTTTTATGATAGTTACCAGATCAACGCCATCTTCCTGTGAGATATTGGGAAACGCCATAGTTACATCAATAACACACACACACACACAAACACACACACACACACACACACACACACAGACACAAACACACAAAGAGAGAGAGAGAGAGAGAGAGAGAGAGAGAGAGAGAGAGAGAGAGAGAGAGAGAGAGAGAGAGAGAGAGAGAGAGAGAGATACCAAGAGTATGGCATGATTGCTGTCACTGAACTTCCGAATCTCACATTTTGCCAACATACGACGAAGTCTTTCACCTTCCTCTTGACTTGGTAGTAACTGATCCTTCCCACTGTAAAGCAACAACAATTCACACATGCGATTAACAAACACTGATAGGTTATTGAACAAACATTTGAATGCAATGCAATAAGTTTGTATGGAAAATTCTCTAAGTTCCAGATGATTAGGAAAGACTTCAATATCGACACTTTACCAAGAATGCCACGTGATATAAGTGAATTCCGACAAAGAAGCAAGTATTAATTACATCAGTACAGCCATTACGGCTACTATTCATGAACATATATGTGCAAACTACTTTTTGCTTGTGTTTCTTGATCAACAGCACGAAACCACGAAACCAGTATGTTGTGTTATTATCTTCTCCAAAATAAGTGTAGGACTGCTTCTGCCCTGGCACTGTTGCTATTTCCTTTCAAAAATATCTCAACCGTGGTCACAATCATAAGTTGAACAATAGGTGTATTGGCCATGGGTGTGCCTTGTATTTGTTCGTCGTCTCATTAATCCCTATTCTTACTGGTAACAAAGAAAAGGTGAATCAGTAGGAGTTACAAATTCACCTCCATATTCTTCTCACAACACAATCTATAAATTGACATATACAAGATCCAAAATGAAAAACTAGAATGCAACCAAGAGGTCTAAAAGTGTCATTGACTTCCATAACGGTTTAGCTTTCAATCTTAATAATAGGCTAATAGCTTTAGAATGGCTTTCCCTTAATCATTTGAGTACGACGGCTAGAAATGAAGACCTGGAAAGTATTAGCGTCCGTGCTTTGACAGCATGTAGACGTGAATTTGCATATGCTGAAGCTGATCTGAGCATCTGCAGCTTCCAGGGAAGTGTGTCTCCAGTTACAACTTCAGCCAGGACCTGTGACCTTAATAGTCAGCACTTCTACAAAAATTGGCACCATATGATAATTGCATTTGAAGACCCAAAACGAAATGAAAAAAGCATCACCTATGATGAAACACTATTGAATTCCCACTTATTGAATTCTTACAGAAATGTAAAAGAGGGCATAGCATCCATGTTGGTAACAAACACCACAAGTCTAAACAAATTCCGAGGGGACATCTTTTTCGTGTATAAAAATTAAAAGGCCATCAAACTAGGTATGGAGAATTAGTGCCCTTTTTTGACCAATGACATAAACATATCTCTTCAGATCCTTCAACAAGAAGAAAACTTATCAGCACTAAATTTTTTCCATCCACATGCAAAAGTAAATCTTACAGAAAGGTAAGATGACAAATCTATAATAGCCTTGGATAGCTCTCCAACTGTTTGTTGCATAGGGAGCCCTTTCTCCACTGTAGCCATCACCATCCTCAAAGGTGCTCCTACAAGTTTAAAATTCAGTTTCCTTGGAGAAAAGCATCTTGCATTTTTAATATCTAACAAGACATCCTTATTTCGAGCGCTATAATAATTTTCTACTTTGAAGGGGAAATGAAATGCATTAAAATAACTTCTCAATATCTATTTCTATCACAAAAAGGCTTATTTGCTTCGAAATTAACCTTAAGAACACGCTAAAAATATGAGGTTATCTGCAATTCCAAGTATCGAAGGTTCAGAACTTCAGGCAGCAAGCTTGAGGGCTAAAAGAATGTGGAATATAACAATTTGGGTAAGAGTGCGATCCAACCACAGTGAAGACTGGTAAAAGCAATTTAAGTTGTGGATTTCTCTGCAGTTACTAGTAGGAAAGTTCTTTGGGGGCACAACTCCAATCACCAATTGTCATGACCTCATTTGTTGGGTAAAACACCAGCATAAGAGTGACTGGTCCTACTTTTTAAACCAAGCACATTCAGCAATGGGCAGTTTTTGACAGCCCAATCTGATCTATTGCAAGCTTCCATTGGAAATCAATCAGCAACTACAGCAGTTGAAGACAAAAAAGATTTTATGACACAAGAAAAGCAAACCTGTCAATAAACTCAGCAAATATGGCATGCTAAAAGGAAGCTGCTTGGGCATTATTTCCAGGAAAGGTAGTAAAGGTTGTAGCGGCGACTTGGCGAAACATGTAGCTGTCAGACAAACATAATGCAAGAGGGATAATGAAAGTTCAGACATTGATGAGAATTGAGTTGTCAGAGCTCCTTTTAAAATGACGATCGGCGAGAAACAAAAGTCTCACCTGGGTTGGCCAGAATTAACATAATATCAATATCAGGGTTCCTGGCAGCAACAGCTAGGGCAAGGCATCCCCCAAGAGACTCTCCAACAAGGTATATGGGTCTGCTTGGTGAATGGTAGTTCTCTGACCTAACCGTTCTCTCAACCAGCTTCACCAGTTCTGAACCAAATGAAATAGAAAGGACATAATTAGCACGCTGTCATTTTATACTATTGTTAATGAGATATTCAGCATGGGTTCAATCATCAAAAGACAATAACAGGTGCATTAGGATGCCCCAGAATTTCTAATTTTCTTGACTAGCAGAATGGATAACTATTGGGTATGGAAGTTGTTTGCTCAGAATTCAGATGTTCTATAACAAGTGCTTCTATTTTTCCTACAGTGCACTCTAGGCTCTAAGGTGAAGAAGCCAAGATTTAAATTCATGAAAAAAAAGAATTGACAACTCTCTCTCTCTCTCTCTCTCTCTCTCTAAACTTCCCAGCCTAGATCTAAACCTTGCTTGGGGGGGGGAGGCGCCGCCTCTTGCCCTCCTCCCCCGGGCCTTCTCCTCCACTGCTCCTCCCCTTCCCTCTTCTCCCCATCCCTTCTCTCCTCTCTTTTCTCCTCCTTTTTCTTTTTCCCCCCTTTTTGCAGGTTTTTCTCAATGTTTTTCTCTTGCTGCCGTTTCATCTTCCATGGTTTGGCTCGCCATCCACCCGCTGGGTTTTGTTCTTGGGCGTATCCGGTTGGCTTAACGGCGAGGCGTGGCTTGGTGTTGCCAGCATGGTCCCCGACGTCTACGACTCATGGGTGTATTCGGTTTGGCCTAACGGCATGGTGGGGCCGTGCAGCAGGCGTGAGGATGGTGGAGGCTTGCCGACAGCGCCGTGTGTTTGCAGATCGGGGGAGCCAGTGGCGGCGGTGGTGGGTTGTTGTTCGGCAAGCTTTGGTGTTGGTGGTGCCTGTTTGGTGGTGGTCGGCGGCTCGGAGACAGTGGTGTTTTGTGTTGGGCCTGGCCCTTTTGGGCTGGGCTTAGCCCTTTTTGTTTTGTTGTTTAGGCTGGCCTATGTTGTCTATGGGTTGGTCTCCGGCTTGGCCTATGTTGTCTATGGGCTTTGCTATTTTGTGTTTGTGATGGTTTTTGGCTTGTGGTGAGCTGGCGGTTGCGGTGGAGGGGTGGTCGTACTGACCTATGGAGCAGCAACAGGGGCATGTTTCCCGGGTTCCGGCGTTGGTTGGCTTCGCTCGTCTTTTCACTGGTTCCGTGTGGCTGCGGTGGCGTATGGTTTGTTTTTGTGCTTCTATTGTAAAATTTGGGGCGATGTTTGGCCCATAGGGTGTGGGCTTTGTCCCATTAGGTTTGGGCTTCGGCTCTTGAGGTTCTTTGGTTGGTTCCTTGCCAATCGAGGATTGGGTCTCGGATTTGGCATTGAATCTTTGTATTTGATGTTGTCTCCTTGTTCCTTTTAGTCGTTGTTTCTTCTTCAATGATTAATAAAATTTTTTGCCTTGCAAAAAAAAAAAAAAAAAAAGGCTCTAAGGTGAAGTTTAAAATGAATATAGTGAGCCAGGGCGGAACCCAGGGTATACACATTGTACAGCCTAGGCTACAAGAGTACAAGTATGAAGTGTGAGAAGAAGAAAAAGAGTGACCTGTAAATGGTGTCCGATCCGTGATGGGAATGTGCAGGCACCACAAATCAAAAATCCTTCATTTCAGGAAAAAGAAAAAAGAGAGAGGGGAGGTAATTAGATAGAATACCGACAATCCAAATAAAACAACAGAGTTTGATATCATGATGTGGAGGCATTTTCTCATTAGCATTTTTTGTTCCTTTTGAAATCCATTTTCTCCCAAAACAAACAGAGAGATTGTTGTTTCCACCGCCGGTGGAAACAAAAGTTTCCTCCAAATCAATTGTATTGCGCCATGTGTCCAAACAGTGGCCCCAAATAGTAGAACATGGACATGTGGCGCAATGCAACCGATTTGGAGGAAACTTTTGTTTCCACTAGCGGTGGAAATAATATAAACTCAAACATGTTTATGCATGTTGGCTAATGTAATGAAGGAAATTCAAAATTAGGAGAGATGGAAAAAAAATTACTCTCCAAGTCTTTGATGATGCAACATAAGTCCAAGTCCCACGCCATCAAACCCTGGTCAATTAACACGATAACGTAGTTCAGCACTGAATAATGTCAAGCTTTTGGCAAGCTTAATGTCAAGCTTTTGGCAAGCTGCTATGATTCACATACTTATCTCAAATCGCTTTAATCATTCACTAGTACAGCTCCAACTACCAGTATGGCCTTTTGTGAAAGGAAAAAGAAAAAGGTTTCAACTTTTATGAATGACATCTTTTTAGTAGTAAATTAGAAGCAGGAAAAGTTACTACTAGTAGCAATTACTACTAATAAGGAAGAGTCTGAAGAGTTTACCAACCGGGCAAAAAGAGCAAGAGAGGAGAGTCGTCAGATCGAGCCCCGGACTCCAACGGTGAAAACCAACGAGGCGGCCCACCGTCATTGGATCTTATCATACCAATCGACTGCTCATAGTAATCCTTCAAAGTAAACGACGTCTCAGCCCCAGAGTTGGCCACCGAGTCGTACTGTTTAACCTCCTGCGTGGCTCCAGAGGAGCTCTTCTCTAACCTCCCGTTGTTAGAGCCAGTAGTAGTAGTAGTCGTCGTCGTTGAACTTTGTACGGTGGAAGTTGCAACCGACTGTCCAGCCGAAACCGACGCTGCTTTGGGCTGTAATTGGGCAGTGGTGCGAGGAATGCGGGTGCCAAGCGGCGAGTAGGAGGCGGCCCAGAAAAGTCCTGCTCCGGTGGCCGCCATGAAGGTATCCTCCTCCTGAGTTCTGAGTCTTGTTCGTAACGTAGCATCGCCCTCGCCGTAAATATTTAAACAACTGGACTAGTAATTTGAGTTGACATTTTTTTGTCGGTTTTCATAACTAATTTACTAAATTTGTCAGATTAGAGGAGACTCCAGATGAATTACTCCTACTAAAAAGGACATTTGTTTTAAGTGGATTCGTCAAGATTTTGGAAATAAATATATTACTAAAAAAAAGAGAATCATAGAGCTGGTGAATGGAAGACAGCAGAACTTTTTATGATGCACATCAACCGTTAAAGACGAGAGAAGACAATTTGCCCACAAAAATGCTAGATACACAATAAAAATGGACAACAAGGTGGACGACACACTCACATGGTGTGTGGATTCCACACACAGTTGAATGTGAAGTGTGTGTGAAGCCCACACACCATGTGAGTATGTTGTCCACCTTGTTGTCTATTTTTGTTGTGTACCTGCATTGACAATCACTTGTAATGAGAGGTCGGCGGAAGCTCGGAGGGCAATTTTGTTCACCGGACAAACACACTCCCCTATTGGTTAAAATGTTTGGGTCTCACCACAACAAAGTGATGTCATGCTTACCAAAAAATGTATTATAGATGTAAGCATAACATCACTTTGTAGTGGGATCCACACGAATTCAACCAAGAGGAGGGAGGTTTTATTTAAGGAGGGTGAACAAAATTGCACTCGGAAACTTGTGAGGGTGTGTAAAATGTGGAACCTGGGGGCTGTAGTGGCCGTCGGTTCAGCAATCTCGAACCAATTTCATTTAATTTAGACCGTTAATTACCGAACCGACGACTGTGATTGCTCACTACACGTGTCACTAATTTTATTTAATCTGGACCATTAATTGCCGAACCGGCGCCGTGATTGCTACTACATGAGTCACCTCCAATATAAATGTAGGGTTGGTTAGTTGAAGTGCCGTGGAAAGAAACGTAATGCATTGCCATCACTGAAAGGAACAACGTTGAGTATCACAATTGAAGTCTGTTTTTTTAAAGTAATTGGACCTGTCCATCCGAGTCAATTCATTTTACTCGCATATCACCAATTTTTAAGACCACTCAAATAGGAACCGTCACTCAAATAAGAACCACATACGCGTTCATATATTTGTCATTGAGTTAAGTTATCACGTTCGGGTAATGATTTGATCAGTTTAGTAAAAAGAATCAATCTATAACAAATACATGGATTACCAGAGTATTCCACTAGCTTGACAAGCTCACAAGAACATAAGAATGTAAGAGGAAAGGATTTTCTCTCTCTAAAGTGGGCTGGTACAAAGTGGTACCCTAAAAGAGTGAAAAATATATTCATATAGGGTCAGGTACAAAGCCCTGGATTGGACCAATAAGAATGTGACACTTGCGCAAAAAGGGCCAGAAAAACGAAGCGCCTCGGCCGCCAAAGAGGCACTATGCATCTGCAGTGTGACGTGCGGTCGCACTTCAGAGGCGCCATGCATCTGTTAGGTGAAGTGCACTCACGCTTCGGAGGCGCCATGCATCTGCTGGGAGAAGCGTGCACGCTTTGGAGGCTCTCAAGAGCGTGCCTGAAGTGCGCAGGAACCTAGGAAACGCTAGGTTCTGGTCAAGATGTGCACACCATGCCTTAGCCAAAAAAACAAGCTTCCCATACGTAGCCAACCCTATACACTCTCATGGCTTAGAAAAAATATTGATACTTCACCATCCAAAAACAAAAATCAATGCCTTAAGACTAAGAATGAAAAGCAAAACTTTCCAATCAAATCTTAGACGCAAAAACTCAATTGATGCATGGAAAAACTTTGAACAAAATGCAAAATGAAATGCATATGCCTTTCCAGATAGAGCTCCAAGCTTTTTTGCATGGCATGAAATTTTCTACATTTCTTGATCCCTTAGGTGGAGTATCTAGACTCAATAACTATGAAGCACGGATACTCTATTTTGGCCTCCGTATCACATATCGTACACGTATCGGATACGGATACACTATGATATGCTCCAGTTACGTATCTGATACCTTTTTTTAAAGTATCCAGAATTTAACTTTATTTTGTGGTATTTGGATACGTTTTGGATACGCTCGGATACGTTTTGGATACGCTCGGATACGTTTTGGATTCGCTTCGGATACGCAGGGGGGGTAAATATGTTATTACTTAAAATATGTTGGTTAAAAGTGTAATTAGGACTTTATATGTGTTTTCCAAATCGTTTGACATAGAAGCTGCTATTTGGTCTATGTCTCTATCATCTCACGCTCTGGTGGATCTCTTCTTGTTATGATCCAGTGCAAGGTATGAGACTTGTCCCACATCGGGAGTATGGGCTCCTGGTGGGGGGTTTATAAGTCCCTGGGCACCCTTCCCCCTTGAGCTAGCTTTTGGGGGCGAGTTCTACCCAAGGGCTTGTAACATTGGTATCAGAGCAGGTCCCTCCTGGGAAGAGGCCGCCACGGGTGTTGTCGGAGGTGCCGGAAGGGCGACCTGCCGCCGTGGACGTCGGCTCTGAAGGGGTTGGGTTTGTTATGATCCAGTGCAAGGTATGACTTGTCCCACATCGGGAGTATGGGCTCCTGGTGGGGGGTTTATAAGTCCCTGGGCACCCTTCCCCCTTGAGCTAGCTTTTGGGGGCGAGTTCTACCCAAGGACTTGTAACACTTCTCTTGTAAGTCAGTCTCTGTGTGTGTGTGTAATTTTTTTTTCATATTTTTACTTTAAACGAATCCCCCCAACGTATCGTATCCGACTTTTTGGAAAAATCACGTATCCGCGTATCCGTATCCGTATCCATGCTTCATAGCTCAATACATTAAAAGACCACCTCCCAAACCCAAATTGAAAAAGAATAAATACAGACACTAATGGTTTGCCAAATCAGGAAATTGCCAATAATACTAACACCTATTAATGTAGACTTACGAATTGTTGCCGATGTGTTCGATGTTAGTCTCAAATACTCATCTTTGGATCTTTATTCAGCAGAGAATTGATGATTACTTACTGTACTACGCATCAATAGATCAGGAGATAACTACTTACTGTACTGCGCATCAATAGATCTCAGCAGAATTGCGTCGCATGACGACAGAGGCCAAATTTCAAAAGAGGCCTTAGTAATGATGATTCACAAATTGCTACAACTCGTCTGCGCATTCCTATGAAAGGGCGTATACAGCTGGTTATAGTTTTTCTCCACCTCCTCCATTCATTTTTCAGTTTCTATAGTGAGATGTTTTTTGCTTTACAGTTTTTATAGACATCGTAAGTTGCCTTAGTCTTCATATGGGCTAGTAGATTTCGTGTATACCTGCTGTTAGAATTTTTGCTATTTGATTACCTAAAGTATATCCAATTGAGTGCCCTTACATAAGGATAGGGATATGCAAGGTTAAAAACTATTATCTCGTTGAAGTGCTTCTTTTGTTGCTGATAAAGAAAAAACCTTCGTATGTTCTTCTATTTCCGTAGAAGTAGCACTGGACGCCTATGTGTCCTAAGTATCATGATGATACAGTCCTACAAGTCCCATATAGCAATTTAGTTTCTTTTATGTCTTTTCATTGTAATTTCCCAGTGTATCTCTTTGTTTTGGTTGTATCTCTTCTTTTCTGTTATATTCGTTAGTAGAGGAGCGTATGGGATAGGCGGGAATTCTTGTTATCCTGCAGTAGTATAAAAGGATAGAGAAGGGATGAGAAAGGCTAACAAATTGTAACTAACAAATTGGCATAGTTTGTTGTGAATTGGAACCAAACGCTTCCTGCAACTGCTATTGTATCTCTTTCAGTTCTTGAATTCCATAAACCCTCTTTACACAACATCATTCATCGTCTTCTTTCCACATTTCCATTAAATCCCAACATTTCCAGTTCAAGATCGTATCATTTGGTATCAGAGCCCTCCATCCTTGGACAATCTGATTATCAACGATGGACACTCGATCGCAGGAACAAAGGCGGAACGAAGAAGCCCTCAAGCAATTAAAGGATAGCACAGACAATTCGATCAAGGAATTGAAGGAACTCATCGTTGCTATGAGTGTGAAGTATGATCAAGTCGCAAAAACCCTTCCTCAAACGGCGGATAATGCTGAGCATTCCAACACCCATCCAGGGCATGGGTCACACTCAGTTCATTCGATGCAACCCAGATTCTCTAAGATCGATTTCCCGAGATTTCAAGGGGAGGATCCGTCGGGGTGGGTATATAAATGTGAGCGGTTCTTCGAGTTCAATCAGATTGAAGAATCACAGAAGGTCAAGTTGGCAGCGATGCACTTAGATGAGAAAATCATACGATGGTTTCAGTGGTTCGAAAAGACTCACACAACCCTAGGTTGGAAGGGGTTTGTGGAAGGAATTGTGTCAAGATTTGGGCCAAACATATTCGAAGATGCAATTGGGGAATTAACCAAGCTTACCCAGACTTCTACAGTTAAAGCTTACCAGGAGAGGTTTGAAGAGTTGGCTAATCGAACAAGCGGCCTTACACAGGAGTTCTTTGTCAGCTGCTTTGTGAGTGGGTTGAGAGAAGATATTAGGGCTGGGGTCCAAATGTTTTACCCTGCGAACATCACCCAAGCCATTGGATTGGCCAGATTGCAGGAGGAAAGCATTGAAGCAATTCATAGGAGATCCAAGATTCCAAGTAAACCAGGCCAGACTAATTGGGGGGCACCCCCCATGCTATCACTACCACGGTCAAATCCACCAATAGGGGTAAGATCAGATCCCAGGACTCACGTTAATTATGCTATTACGGCTCCAATAGCACCCCCACCTCAGAATAATATAAACCAATACCCCATCAAGAAACTTACTCAGAGAGAAATGGAGGCAAGAAAGGAAAAGGGGTTATGCTTTAATTGTGATGAAAAGTTTGTGAGGGGACATAGATGTCAGAGGAAACAATTGTTCCTGATAATTGGGGATGAAGAGGAGGAAGAGGAAATTAGTCCTGATATATCAGAAATGATAATAGAAGATTTGGAGAATGTCCAGATTTCAATGCATGCACTGGTGGGAAGTTACTCTTTTAGAACCATGAGGATCAAAGGAAACCTCAGAGGAAGAACTATTACCATATTAATAGACTCTGGTAGCACCCATAACTTTATAGAACCAGGAGTGGTGAAGTTCTCTGGGTATAAGGTGGAGCCAACCCCAAATCTGTCAGTAGCAGTAGCGGATGGCACTAAATTGTGTAGTAAGGCAGTATGCAAGGGTTTCACTTGGGAGATGCAAGGGATACAGTTCAATACAGAAGTTAGGGTATTGGCCATTGGAGGGTGTGACATGGTATTGGGAATCCAGTGGCTATCTACCCTTGGTCCAATTCTTTGGGATTTCAGAAATTTGAAGATGGAATTTCAGTTACAAGGGAACTCAATTTGTTTGCAGGGGAATGACCAGGTTAAGGTGGAACAAGTTACGCCTAGGCAGATGAAGAAGACAGTACAGCAGGCACATCATGGGATTCTTGCACAGTTGAATTGCTTAACACTAATATCTGAAGACCAACAGGTACACCCTGATATTCAGATTATATTGAATGAGTTTAGTGACATATTTGAAGAACCTAAATCTCTACCACCCCAAAGAGATGCTGACCACCAAATACCTCTTAAAAAAGGGACTGAACCTATACATGTCAGACCTTATAGGTACCCCTTCATACAAAAAACTGAAATTGAGAAGTTGGTCAAGGAAATGTTGCATACAGGAATCATAAGGCCCAGTATGAGTCCTTTTTCATCACCTGTGCTTTTAGTTAAGAAAAAGGATAACACATGGAGAATGTGTGTTGATTATAGGGAATTAAACAAGTACACAATCAAAGATAAGTTCCCCATTCCCATAATTGATGAGCTATTGGATGAACTACATGGGGCCAAGGTGTTCACTAAGTTGGACCTAAGGGCTGGTTACCACCAAATCAGAGTCCAATCACAGGATATTGAAAAGACCGCTTTTAGAACCCATGAGGGACACTATGAATTTTTGGTAATGCCCTTTGGGCTAACCAATGCTCCCTCAACCTTCCAAAGTCTGATGAACACCATTTTCAAACCTTTTTTGAGGAAATTTATCTTAGTATTCTTTGATGACATATTGGAATATAGCCCCACTTGGGCTGATCATTTACAACATTTGACTACTGCCTTGTCAATTCTAAGATCTCATCAATTGTTTGTGAAGAGAAGTAAATGTGCCTTTGGGCAATCTAGCCTTGAGTACTTAGGGCACATTATCTCTGATCATGGGGTCTTAGCTGACCCAACCAAGTTAGAAAGCATGAGTAAATGGCCAAGACCCACTTCTATCAAGGCACTCCGGGGTTTCTTGGGACTCACGGGCTATTACAGAAGGTTTGTAAAAGACTATGGGAAGATTAGCCAACCACTGACAAGATTACTCAGGAAAGATGCTTTTGAATGGGATCAAGGTGCTGAGCAAGCTTTTCAATTACTTAAAGTTGCCATGACTACTTCTCCTGTGCTAGCATTACCAGATTATTCTAAGGAATTTGTAATTGAATGTGATGCCTCAGGGGTGGGCATAGGGGCTGTGTTGATGCAGGAGGGTCATCCCATAGCATACATTAGCAAAGCCTTAGCTCCTAAACATCTGGGATTATCTGCTTATGAGAAGGAGTTATTGGCATTAGTGTATGCAGTCCAAAAATGGGGGCATTATTTGTTGGGAAGTCACTTCATAATTAGGACAGATCACTTGAGCTTGAAGTACTTATTGGACCAGAAGATTACCACCTTGATGCAGCAGAAGTGGCTCACCAAGTTGTTGGGCTATGATTACGAGATCATCTACAAATCTGGCCAAGAGAATAGGGTAGCAGATGCCCTCTCTAGACAAGAATTGCAAGGTTCAGTGGCCCTTAATGCCTTATCTGTGGTACAAACTGATTGGTTGTTGCCCTTAAAACAAGCATGGGAAACTGATCCTGAATTGCAAGTCATTATCCAGGACCTGATTTCAGATCCCTTGTCACATAAACACTACCTCTGGCAGCATGGGCTCCTTACTTATAAGGACAGGTTGGTAGTGGGTGCCTCTGACAGCATTAGAAATGCTGTCTTGCAGGAAATTCATAGTAGTCCTCTTGGGGGGCATTCAGGCACCGAAAGAACATTCAAAAGGGCCAAAAGGTCCTTCTTCTGGAAGGGAATGAAGAGCAGTGTTATCCATTTTGTAACCCATTGTGATGTATGCCAAAGGAATAAACATGAAACTGTGGCCAGCCCAGGTCTGCTGCAACCATTGCCCATTCCAGAAAAACTATGGACTGACATTTCAATGGATTTCATTGAGGGACTACCCAATTCAAATGGAAAGAGTGTTATTCTGGTAGTGGTGGATGGACTCTCTAAATATGCTCATTTCCTACCCCTCAATCACCCTTATACTGCTATTGAGGTGGCTCAGACCTTCATGAATCATGTGTTCAGATTACATGGAATGCCAAACTCTATAGTTTCTGACAGGGATGCTGTGTTTACCAGTATTTTTTGGAGGGAACTCTTCAGACTTCAGGGAACAACCCTTGGCCTGAGCACTGCTTACCATCCACAAACCGATGGCCAAACTGAGGTGGTTAACAGGTGTTTGGAATCTTATCTGCGGTGCATTACTGGGGAACGACCTAAAGCTTGGCTGCACTGGCTTCCATTGGCCGAATGGTGGTACAACACCACCTACCATTCCTCTACCAAGCTTACTCCTTATCAGATTGTGTATGGGCAGGCCCCTCCGACTCACATTCAGTATGTCCCTGGTTCAACCACTGTGGCAGCAGTGGATCAGTGGGGTATTGACAGGGAATCTACCCTAAAAATGATCAAAGAACACTTGGTGCAAGCCCAAAATCGCATGAAACAGTTGGCAGATCGTCATAGGACTGAGAGGGAGTTCTTGGTGGGAGATTGGGTGTACCTACGCCTCCAGCCCTACAGACAATCTAGTGCTCAGTTCAGATCTAACCAGAAATTGGCACCAAAATTTTATGGTCCCTATCAGATATTACAAAAAGTGGGATCAGTGGCTTATAAACTCGAATTGCCTTCTACTTCCAAGCTTCACCCCGTTTTTCATGTCTCTCTCCTCAAGAGGAAGCTGGGCCATGCCATTTCTTCCTCCACGGTCTTGCCTCCCATTTCGGATGCTGGGGTTCTTGACCCTGCTCCTGTGGCTGTTCTGGATAGAAGATTGGTCAAATATCACGGGCGGCCAGCTACCCAGATATTGGTACAATGGGAGGGCTCTTTCCCTGAAGATGCCACTTGGGAGTACTATGCCCAGCTTAAGGCCAAATTTCCTGATTTCCTGCCTTGAGGACAAGGCTTGTCATAAGGGGAAGGGAATGATACAGTCCTACAAGTCCCATATAGCAATTTAGTTTCTTTTATGTCTTTTCATTGTAATTTCCCAGTGTATCTCTTTGTTTTGGTTGTATCTCTTCTTTTCTGTTATATTCGTTAGTAGAGGAGCGTATGGGATAGGCGGGAATTCTTGTTATCCTGCAGTAGTATAAAAGGATAGAGAAGGGATGAGAAAGGCTAACAAATTGTAACTAACAAATTGGCATAGTTTGTTGTGAATTGGAACCAAACGCTTCCTGCAACTGCTATTGTATCTCTTTCAGTTCTTGAATTCCATAAACCCTCTTTACACAACATCATTCATCATCTTCTTTCCACATTTCCATTAAATCCCAACATTTCCAGTTCAAGATCGTATCACATGAGTTTGTACTGCACCATATCATATTTTAGTCGGAATACTTTTGTATTTGTGGTCAAGGAATCGGCTCTCACTTCCTAACGTTGTGGCTTCATTTACTCAGGTTCTAAGCAACCCGGAAAAAACACCTTTGCATACCTTCTTCTGTAACTATGATCTGAGTGACATGCCTGCTGGTACCAAGGTAAGTCTTATAACAAACAGTGCACTTATGCAGTTTCAAAGTAGCATGAATCATGCAGATTTTTCTTTTTCAGTTTTATAATATTTTTGGAAAGTTGTGCTATTTAGTCTCCATTGTCCCTTATAGTAGTATGCAAATCTTGTGGCTGTTCTTGGAGAAATTGATATGAACAGAGACTGTTTACAAATATGGCAAAGCCTATAGCTGTGAGCTGTCTACCTCGCTGCTACTCAGCACCATAGTTTTGAATAGCTGTAGGGAGATGGAAGGAAAATGGAGAGAACACATCAGAAGGAAGAAATAGACTGGATAACAGAAACAGATTTAAAAGCACAGGATGATCTTTTAAGCTGTGATATCCACTTCACATGGAAATACATTACTGCTTGTAGGCTGCTTTTGTAATCTGCTTTTGTTTTATTTTTGAACTTTTGCTTCATAATATGACTATGGACTTGAATTCGTCTGGTAATTATTTTCATCTTTGCCTCAAATTGAACTAGACATTCTTGCGTCAAAAGGTCTCCCTAGCCACTTCTGGACCAGCTTCTCCACAGGTCAGTGAGGGGCAGAAAAATGTGAACATAAATTCCGTCGATAAGGTTACTACCTCGGAAAGAAGTTCTACTGGTCAAATCATCAAAGAAATGGAGGGTTCTAATCCAATGTGTCCCATTGATATGGAAAATCTTTCAAATGATAGATATCATTTGGGGAAAATTGGTCCCCCTACGCTAATTGTTCAGAATAAATGCCAGAGAAGCCACAAAGATTTCAGGTGGGCAGAGTTAGGCCAAGAGGCCGAAGAGAAGAACTTAGAACATGCTTGTCCAAAGGTCAATGAGAGTACTGCGTGTGTTGGGGCTCTTCGTTATGCCCTTCATCTCCGTTTCCAATGCCCCTTTCCTAAGAAAACTTCAAGATCAGTCCAGGGTTGCAAATTGGATCCTCTATCCGTGCCAGAGAAGAGTAACTTGGATGCTGAAAAGGAACGCAAATTTTATTTGTATGACAATTTGAGGGTGGTGTTCCCCCAACGCCATTCTGATGCTGATGAGGGAAAGGTACAACGTTTCAATTTCATACATTGGTCTTAATACTACTCTTAGACATGATTCTCAGTTCTCTCGATTTGGCAAATTTATATATTTTTGTTGCATGGCCTTGTCCGCACCCAAGCTCGAGAGAGAGTTTGATTTTTACGTTACCCTAAAACTAAGAATTAGCATGGCAAATGGAAGGTTTTTTTGGTGGGTTCAGTGTGTTGATGAAGAAACAAATACTTAGGAAACTCTTATGAACCCAGTACCAATATCTAAGCTTGTTTGCATGGGCTAACAAGTCGTTTTGCTGATCCATCGCAGCTGAATGTGGAATACCATTTCCCGGAAGATCCAAAGTACTTTGATATCAGCAGCTGAAAGTTCGCATTATCTCTCAGTGTATGGTTTATTGTCATCAGTGTACATATACTTGTAAATTGTCCCTGTTCTTTTATCCTGAAACGGGACCATTACAATTTACCTGTAAAAACTTTTCCTCAATCACCAATTATTTGGGAGTAATTTATATTTCATTTCTTTGATCTTCTAGTGCCAGTACTGACAATTAAGCCAAATCATGTTTCATCTCTTTCGTTTCATATGTTATGACATACGAGCCCCAAAGTAAATGCCATTTCATAATGAGTCCTACTTAATCCATGTAAACTTCCCAACTCCACATAAATACATGATTATCACAGTAAATTTAGGGTGGTTGAGTTCATACATCCTACTCAACAAAGTCAGTGACGAATGACCAGCTCCAGGGCTGTGTGGTAAACCAATTGTAAGCTGTGTGACTAGTTTGGATGTTACTCTAGTTTAAGACCCGATGAAATGACTTGTGGTGAAGTAACTTACTTTTTTGGGTGAAAAAAGAAATAGATTGCCGGAAAGCAACTTACTTTTTGTTGAATCACGTCACGGCATAGTTTGAAAAGTTGACCTATTCCGGAATCTCCGGATCTATGCTTATTTTTAACTCCCCGAAGCATTTCGTCGCTTACTACTCCCTGGGTGCCTAGGTATCTACCGTAAGCCTTTCCTCGTTTTAGCCAATTTCTCTCTTCTTCTCTACAATACGCAGTGTACATCTGGAACCTCATACTTGAACTTCTACAAACAGTTTTGTGTGCTTATCATTTTTCCTTATTTCCAGTTGCCTACCTTCTCTCAAAATGAAGGTTGTTTAACACTAAATGGAATTTATCTATCCGAGGAGACAAATAGAAACAACATAGCTAGATGGAATTGGTCCAAACATTCAATTGAATACTGATTGAAACAATGCCACTCCTCTCTTAAAGCTGTTCTCAACTATACAATCTGTATATGACAATTTTCCAAAAACACCATCGGAGCCTACTCTAAGGTTAATCTGGGTAGTACAGATGAAGTTACAATCACAATTGCACAAGCACTTCAACAATTGTAATAATGAATGGAATGGGCTGCCACAGTTCCTACTGCATGAATTGGCTGCATTGAGAGGATTCAACTAATTCACAAGCAGCATAACAGAACCCTTGATGATTGAGGATATCTGCAAGCCAAGCACGGTACATAAATAGCTTACAAGTTGGGGATTAACTACGATAAGCCATATGGCACAAATGATGTGTTTCCTTTTGTAGAGTACATCTCTATCTACTAAGCAAAGCATGACACTAACCTTCGACCGGGGTAACGGATTAAACTTCAAAGGATGGGACTTCACAATCAAATCCATGTGTCGTCTGATAAATTAACCGAGCCAAGATATTCCTGTATGGATCATTTTCTCTTTTCTCCTTCAGGTAAGCCATGCATCTTTCAACCTCCGACTTGACTTCCATATACATTTCTTGTGTTTTCTCTCTGTCACTTAATTCCAGCTTCCTCCCTTCACCATAAAATGATAATTGCATTAAGATCAAATGAGATATAAAACCCACCAAAGAATATGCACTAAAATAAAACAGAAAACATATGCCAATATATATGGTTTAAGCAACCAATGGTACGTATTAGTCAAGCAGTTCCAAGTCCTTAATTTGTCAATTTTAAAAAATCAGCCTAACTCAAACTCGTACCCGCTGCATAAGCAAATTCAGCAATACATGTATTAATGAAGAATCTTGCACATGCAAAGTTTAGGACTGATCTACAGCAATGTGTTGGTGCGACTAGTAAACATCTACTACTAAGTACTAAGATTTTACTTATTTATATAAATGTTCATGAGTTTTAAGCATTTGGGTTGGCTCAGAGCCTACCGCCTACAAGAACTCAAACAAAACAAGCCTTCTAAAATTCTGGCCCAACACCAAAATGAATTGTAAGAGCGGATCACAATATCGCCCTTAGAGTTGTACTACACTGGTTTGATCGGTTACAGGTTAAGCAGAAGACGAGCGTATTTTCTTGCATACACTCAATAGGCATATGTGAGAGAGAGAGAGAGAGAGAGAGAGAGAGAGAGAGAGAGAGAGAGAGAGAGAGAGGAAATAAGCTGCCAAACTAAATTGGGAGTAGTTGAAATTTCGTTCCCAAAGGACACAGCAACAAACTTCGCATTGCCATAATGCCATGAGATTGCATAGACATGAAAGATGCAAATATTGAGTTGAGCATCATTATTTACTTTGCCAGATTACAGTTACCACATGTTCCTAATAACATATCAAAAGAGGAACTCATTACTAGTTAGGTTTTGGTAAGATCAGACCACCCAACAGGAAATATAGAATCAAAGCCTTGTTCCATTTTGAATTTACTAATCCTAGGACAGAACAGGTCAATGTTGACATCTACTCCAGCACGATAAACTAGAGGCAATGTTGAATACCTATGTTCCCCCACACAACAGTTATGAAGCACCTACATTTGCAAGAGCTATACCTGTTAAGTCACCATCGTCTACCTACATTGCCAGATTTTAAACGGTATTCATAAGTTCAAAATTAAAAAAAAAACTTGGTACGTGACAAAGAGAATGCATGATTTAAACCCTACATAAATTACTCCTGGGTAATTGAAAACAGCCAAATATCAAAAGGCTGGTTATAAACCAACTATTTTATCTTTTATCTTCCATTTTTTAAGGAACATGAATTCTTCTTTGCGTATCCTTAGATGGACACATGGGTTTCAAGAATGGTCTCTTAGAAAAAAACATTTAATTTGTATCTTTCAGGTACGTATGCACCAAGACATTTCTGTTTAAGTACCATACCTTTTGTTTCTATTGGTTTCCCAAACAAGTAATAAAAACGTCCGGGAAGTTTAGGTAGCATTAGTGGAAAGTGTGGATCTTGGTTTCCAATCTCTCCATCAATGGTCGGCCTGTAATCACAAGATAACAATGACAGTTATATAATTATTTACGGGGACCTAAAAAGGAACCTGCAATAGAAAATTTAATAAAACCCAAACATATTATATTATCATACAATATGAAGTAGACACAATACTGTGTATTTAGGAAGAGTATGCGACCAGAATGCTGAAGTGATTTGATCAATATCTGTTCACCGAACGTTTTTATTACTGGAATGTGAACAACCCTTACCTCGAAGGTTTGATTTGCTTCTACGAATTTGATATGTCAAAAAAAGACAATCCCTACAATTCACAATCCAAGTTTAAAGTTTAAACAACTTGTAGCTAGATTAGCCCTAATTCAACCAAATTTAACTAGGTCCATCATAACTGCTTGCAAATAAATCAAGCAACATACAAGAGATAGACAGGTAATTTCTAATGTGGAAAACCCCCCACGGGGTCAAAACCAATGGGACCTGGTCCAGAAGTTCAAGCACTAGGAACCAAAGATCGGTTACAAGAGATTTTACAACCTGAAATCGTGAATCCAAACCGCATGGACTTAAGCCTATCTAGCCAAATCCAAGAGCACTGCAACCCGACCTTGAATGCATTCGGAATCCACCAAGGGCTTGATCTACTTGCCTTGAATCCTCAACCACGACAATCACATCCAGAACTCACTCCAAAGGTCTCCAACTTAGATGATAGATGACAAAAATCACTCTAGAAGATCTCCAATAACCCTCAAGGATCCATCCATAGATCTAGCTTATCTCCAATCACAACACGGATCCTTCCTCATAGGATGTTGTGAAGCTGTTAGCGTGGGACAGCTGGGATTTTAAAGCCCATTTATAATAACCAAAGTGATTTTACTAGAAGTTACAAGTCTCCCAAAAGAAAGATAATGCACCCTAAACCTTCGCTCTGCTTTTTTAATTTCCCCAAAAATAGTCTCCTTACCAATTCTCCATGAATAATAATGGTAATCTAAACCCCAAACAACTATGTAAACTCCAAACCAAACTGAGCCTTATGTCCTAGTCAATTGGAAAACGTTATGGGATTCTTCCACAACTTATTTGTTTGGTTAGAATACTTTCACTGGGCTTCAGATTACCATGCAATTGACACCAAATTCTTGATATTACTGAAAAAGAAAAAGAATACTGATGAACATAAAACAAATGTTGTGTCAAGGCTGTCTTGTCCTTTCAAAACAATAGAAGTTCTGGAAATTTAGCTCAGAATATCCTCCTCCAGCAAAAGTTCACAATGATTCCTTTCCCACTGTATTGTAACTTAAAGTCAACTCCAGTAACTTTTTCACCATTTCCAATTCAGCTCTGCTTAACAATCAAAGCTTTTAGGTCTACCGTTACGTGTCAGCTTGAACCCAGCGTTCTCAGTATGAATTATTTTATTCTGTTTTTGTAACTTTCTGAGAACCAATTAGCACCCAATGTTTCATCTTAACTGCTTAAAGTTTTCAAGAGAGTTCTTTCTCATAAATGAAATCTACTCAATTTTTATTAATTGGTTAGAATTCTTTTATTCACTTCCTTTGATCGGTCACTACAGTATATAACAGCTACTTTCCCAAAATGGCTCAAGAAAATATTAAGACTCAATTTTTACTAGGAGGCCAGCAGTCCTGGAAGCAATTTCAAGTATGAGCTAAGATATTAATAAAGCATAAACAAAAATTTACATGGAGCAAGAGGGAAGTGTGAACCTCTGAGCCCAATAACAGCAAGAAAACCAAAGCATCTTATGAAGGTCAATGAAACCAAGAATGAAAGCTTAAAATACCTCAACGTGACAATCCCTTCTTTCATTTTCTCAAATTCAGCCTTCAAAAAAGGAATCTGCTCTAGCATCTTCATTTGGTCCTCATAATCGAAGACAACCTAATTAAAGAAGAAGAATAAAATCACTTGTCTATCGAATGATTATTTTTTAAGTTCCAAAAAGCAGGGAAAAACCTTTCAGCTTCAAATGCCTGAAGTAGCACCATCAGGACACATCAATACTAGGTAAGGCATTTTAATGGGTCCAATGTGTATTTCTTTATTTGGAGCTTCAATAGGCTACTCCAAATATCCGCCAGAGGTTATTGCCCTTGGACCACATAGTCCTTTGCAGGGAGCCATCACCTATATCGGGGCCGAAGATAAGTTCTCACCTTGTGCTATGAGTGGTAAAGAGTATGTTTAGCCCCACTAAGTGGGTATGGATACTTCAACCCAAGCATTGCGTGAGGAACTCCAAGTACTTACGCATTGAACCAACCACTTGGTGGTAATGGGTTCAATATGTATAGTTGGACATGCACCCAACAAACATGTAACTCAGGATGAGACTCCCCACTAGGCCACTTATGTTACTTACGCAACAGAACCCAGTTCGTTTGAAATGAGGTAAATGTCCACAATGAATTCCGTATTACATGAAGATATTTATCCTGGGAAATAAAAGTTCAATAAGAAGTAACGGATATTTAACTGAGTCCACATGTCAAAGAGCTCCAAGAATTACATAGATCAACGCTTGGAGTGTGACACCCCTTCCTAACATGCATGTGCATTTCATATGATAGTGCATTTCGTACATATTTTTATTTAATAAGTCATTTGGTGCGTGACATGTCATGTTATTAATAATACATGGATAGTATGAGTGTAGTATAGTCCGCATTAAATACCTTGTGTGTTTGTGTTCCAAGTATGTGTGTAGTTTGTGGCCTAAAAAAAAGAAAAAAAAGAATTAGAAGTCAAGAGGAGGAGGGACGTGGCTCTTAGGGGAGAAATGGCCCCCTTTGGTTTTAATTAGCCTCATTAATTACTTGTGGAAAAATTAACAAAGGGGACACCTCATTGCCTTAAGGGGTAAGAACCAAAGAAGACCAAGACTTCTTTTCTGCCTATAGTCACCGAAGAGAGAGAGAGAGAGAGAAGGAGGAAGTGAGAACTTTGGGAAAAATTCTGAGAAAGGTACGAATTTTCTTCCATAATATTTTAACTCGTAATTTTATGATATTTTAACCGTAGTTGTATTTAGGTGTTATGGAGATCGTGTTAAATTTTCAGAATTTTTCGTGAAGTATAGAATTTATTAAAAATGTTTTACCGATCTGCTGTTTGTTGAAACTGGTTGCTGGCAGCACTGCCACACTTATTTTCATTCCACTTGATTTGTTAGAAACTAGACACATAGGGCTTTCAGAATATATAAGTCAAACATCCTAGTTATTTCTGAGATATAGCAGTTTTTAGTTTGAAGTTGGAGAAAAATCTGTTTTTGTAAATTTACAGCAAGTTACCGGTCTGTTTGGCGTTGGTTTAAAAATAGCTACCAAGCTCGGCAAATTCTGAATTTTTGATATGATGTTTCTATATGTGTCTAGTGTGTGTGGTAAAAATTTCGTGGAAAAAGGATGTGTAGATTAATTCTGTAAATTCAGAGACCATAAGGCTGTTATAGTGTTTCATGCATTTCACTTGCATTTAAGCATGGGGGGTGAATGCGAGACTTATGGATGTCTTATAAACTATATTTTTAGGCGAGGAGAATGTAAGGAGGATCATGGTTACGTCTCCAGCTCATAGAGGATAGAGCCTATAGTGAAGTTGGTCTTTTTGTCAGGTGAGAATGTACAGCTTCTATAATAAATTGAAATTTTGTGTTTTTCAAAGTTGTTTATTGATTATTACTGTTGTTGAAAACTCTCCTTATGTTTTCAAGTATATGTTGGCAATATTTTTGTTTGGATGGATCAAATGATTTTTGGTGATGGATCAAATGATTTTTGGTGGGTGGAAAGAGAATTTTTATGCCTCTTGTGCCAATGTTTGTGTGAGCGGCAAACAACTGTAAGGTTTGCCAGTAAGCTTTTGCTTACCTTTGTGGATGTGCTATTTGTGTTAGACGACAAACAATTGTGAGGTTTGCCGAGCCCTTTGTGAGATGGCAAGCAATTTGTGAGGCTTGTTGGTGAGCTTTGCTTACCTTTTGTGGGCTGCACCTACCATTGGTGATAAAGAATGGCCCTCGTCACCGCCATTATATGTGAGCCTGTGAGCGAGGTTACAGTACCGTCTTAACTCTTGGTCGTGAGGTAGACGACTCGTTGGCACACTTGGTAAATTTTATGTGTTATTGTTATGAGGAATGGGTGAGAATATGATTATTGAAATCCTTTGGGATATGTTGTTGAAATGAGTTTTGTGAACAGGTTGAAAATTTTATGCAGTGGATGATATTCAGAACTTCGATCCATCTAAGGTGTTTAAGCATTTCTTTTTATTATGTTGCTGTTATAAGTGAGAGAGAGAGAGAGAGAGAGAGAGAGAGAGTGTATAGGGTGTTGAATTAACCCTTACACATAAAACCTTTATTTATATTATGAAACGACTAGACACATTTCCTGACTAGTCAATGTGGGACAAAGACATTGTAGAGTAATATTAATAAGCTATTCTAACACTCCCCCTCAAGCTGGAGAATAAATATCACAAAATCCCAGCTTGTTACATAGAAACTCTAAACGTGGTTTAAACAGTGGTTTGGTGAAGATATCAGCCAACTGAGCTCCGGTAGAAACAAATGGAGTAGATAACACACCACCTTCTATCTTCTCACGAACAATATGACAATCTACTTCAATATGTTTTGTTGTTTCGTGAAACACTGGATTTGAAGCAATATGGATTGCTGCTTGATTATCGCAATACATAGGAATAGGTAACTCCACACCGAACCCTAACTCCATGAGCAAAGCTCTCAACCAGACGATCTCACAAGTCGTATGTGCCATGGCTCGATACTCGCTTCTGCATTGGACCTTGCAACAACTGTTTGTTTCTTACTTTTCCATGTGACCAGATTGCCGCCAACAAAAGTACAATACCCAGTAGTGGACCGTCTGTCAGATGGTGATCCTGCCCAATCAGCATCAGTAAAAGCTTCAACACGCAAATGACCATTAGACCGATAAAACAAACCTCGTCCCCAGATGAGCCTTAAGATATTTCACAATACGGAGACAAGCTTCCCGGTGTGGAAGCCGAGGAGTTGACATAAACGACTCACCATACGGCGATAAATAATGAAATATCGGGGCGTGTATTGGTAAGATAATTCAACTTGCCAACCAAGCGACGATACCGGTCCGGATGTGGAAATATCTCCCCCTGATCAACACAAAGCTTCACTTTAGGATCCATCGGAGTCTCCACAGGTTTTGCTCCCAATAAACCTGTTTCCTCAAGAATATCCAATGCATACTTCCGTTGGGACAAATTAATTCCATCCTTAGATCTTGCTACCTCAATACCCAAAAATATCGTAGCTTACCCAAATCTTTAGTATGGAACTCGTCATCCATAAACCGCTTCAACTCATCAATACCTTTCGATCATCTCCAAAAGAATAATGATATCATCTACATACACAATCAATACTATTTTCCCACGCTCTGACTGAAGAGAGAAAACAGAGTGATCCGAATGGGATCGACGCATACCAAACTGCAGCACAGCATCACTAAACCGACCAAACCAAGCTCGAGTGGATTGCTTCAGACCATATAAAGCTTTGCGAAGACGACAAACCCGAGAACGCTCCCCCTGAGCAACAAACCCAGGGGGTTGCTCCATATAGACCTCCTCGAGCAGATCACCATGTAAGAAGGCATTCTTGACATCCAATTGAAATAAAGGCCAACCTAGATTAGCAGCAAGAGAAATAAGGATCCGAACAGAGTTTATCTTGGCAACGGGGGAAAAAGTCTCTGCATAATCAACCCCATATGTCTGCGTATAGCCTTTGGCCACAAGGCGGGCCTTATACCGCTCAATAGTGCCATCCGGATGATACTTGACAGTGAAGACCCAACGACAGCCAACAGTAGTTTTACCAGCAGGAAGAGAAACCAACTCCCAAGTGCCATTATGATGAAGAGAAGACATCCCATCCTCCATTGCTTTCCGCCACTCAGACACAGATAAGGCCTCCTGAACAGTGTTAGGAACAAAAACGGAAGAAACCGAAGTAGTAAAAGCACGAAGGGATGGTGACAAATGGCTATAGGAAACAAACTGAGCAATAGGATGTATAGTGCATGACCGAATACCTTTACGATGAGCGATAGGACGATCAAGATCATCTGGATCCCGCAACAGAGGGGAAGACGGAGCGGTGGGCGAAGGTGGGCCTGGTTGCTCAGATGGCTCAGGTTGAGATGGTGCTGGCTGAAATGGCACTGGTGGCTCAGGCTGAGATGGCATTGGTGGAACTTTAGGACGACGAACATACACCTGCAAAGGGGGCTCAGGTTGAGATGGTGCTGGCTGAAATGGCACTGGTGGCTCAGGCTGAGATGGCATTGGAGGAAGACTAGTACCTGACGGGACAGCCACAGGAAACACAGACTCATATGCAAACCGATCATTTGGACTGAAACACAGACTCAGATGCAAACCGATCATTTGGACTGACAGGCTCCGAATAAAACGGGAGCGACTCATTAAATGTGACATCAGCACACACAAAATGACGACGTAAAGATGGAGAATAACACTTATACCCTTTCTGAGTCCGAGAGTAACCAAGAAAAATGCACCTAATGGAACGAGGGTCAAGTTTGCTCCGGTTAGAATCCAGAGCATGAACATAACACGTGCACCCAAAAATCCAAACGGGTAATGAGTGAAGGGGACGACCGGGAAACAATACCTCATGGGGTATTTGACCTCGAAGAACAGTAGAGGGCATACGATTAATCAAATAGCAGACAGTAAGAACTGCGTCACTCCAATAAGACTTAGGAACTTGCATTTGAAATAACATTGCACGCATAACTTCTGATAAATGTCGAATCTTGCGTTCGGCAACTCCATTTTGTTGTGGAGTCCGAGCACAAGAGGACTGGTGGATAATACCGTGATCATCAAAAAACTGAGAAAGAGTATTTTAAAAATATTCACGGGCATTATTAGAACGAAATATGAGAATGCAAGTATCAAATTGGGTTTTAATTTCCATATAAAATGAGCTAAAAATAGAAGATAACTCGGACCTGTTTTTCATGAGATAAAGGTAGGTAACACGAGAAAAATCATCGACAAAAATAACATAATACTGAAAGCCAAAAATATTAGGAACATGCATTGGACCCCAAATATTAGAATGAACTAACTCAAAAGGACGCGACGCACGATTCTCAACCCTAGGAGAAAAAGACACTCTATGATGTTTGCTAAACTCACAGACTTCACATGGCAAAGCATCCACACGGCTACATGAAGGCACTAGCTTTTTAAGGTTCTCAAGTGATGGATGACCAAGACACAATGATGTTGATATGGTGACACTGATGACTGAAGAGCAACAGAGCTAGGGTGAACGTCATCGGTAAAGTAATACAGGCCACCTCGTTCAACACCGCCACCAATCTTCCTTCCCGTCTTGAGATCCTGAAACACACAACCATTAGGGAAGAATGTGACTGAGCAATTCAAAGACTTGGTAAGTTTACTAACAGACATAAGATTTAATGGAAAACGAGGAACTTGCAGTACGGAGTCCAAAGTAAGAGAAGAAGTAACATGAACAAAACCCGAACCAGTAACATTGGTGGTAGAACCATCAGCTAAGGTAACACGAGATGGTTTACCAAGAGACTGACGACCGGAAAGAATAGAAGGAGTACCGGTCATATGATCAGATGCACCAGAATCAATAACCCAGTGATTAGAAGAATGAGAAGACGCAATGCAAACAACGGAGGAACCTGTCTGAGATAACGTAGCAATGGAAGAACTTGTCTGAAGTGACAGTAGGCGTTGGTACTGCTGATACTCCTCTGCTGAGATAGTCACCCTACTATTGGCAGAAGACTGAGTAAACCGTCCAGCATCCCCAGAAATAGTAACCTGATAAGCTTGGGGAAAACTATGAAGATCATAACAATACTCCACTGTATGATTTGTTCGCCCACAATGGGAACACTGTCGAGTGCCATAACCAAAAACACCACGACCAGAACTATCTCCCCCTGACAGGTGACCATAACCAGATCCACCATGACCAGAACCTCGAAATCCAGAATTAATACGGCTAGAAGATGAACCAAATCCACAAGGTACAACTGAAGGAGAATTAGCACCCATTGCAAAATAAACCACAATAACCAATGTAGAACCAACTATGAATACCACCAACAGACTAATCAACTATCAAATAAATAACCAGTTATCTTACTAACAAGGCCCCCAGCAACAACAAACCACAAACAACCGCAAATGAAACTAATCACCAAGAGCCAATACCAAACAAACTATGAGCAACAAACAACCAGACATTGCTGGATATGTTACTGTTGAAATCAAACAACCACATTGGCTACTATCCACCGTCAAAATCGACCAATAAATCAACCAACCACTAGAACCCAAATTAAGCAACACCAATAACCACCAATAACTGTGTAATGGAGAGGCAGCACCACCAATAGATCAATTAGCTAGTACTTTAATCACAAAACAGACAGCGACAACGTAATACCCATAAACAAAGCAGCAACAAGGAGTCTTCATGCCAACATGGGCAAAAATATAATCAACAGAAGTCACAGAACAGAGGCAGCAACAAGTCAACCAAACATAACTTTAGGAGCAAAAAACCAAAACCGAGCAACCCAACTTGTCAATTGTAGATGAAATGGAGAACAAACTCAAACAACGAATTGACATAGAGTTTACCAAAGCATCACTGGGCGTTGAGATGATGATTTCGAACCAGACAGATCGTGAAATCGAGCAGCAAGTGGTGAGATGATGATTTCGAACCAGATAGCATGATAGAGGCACTGCTTTCGAACAAGAAAGTGAACAGGTATGTCAATTTTCGAACATCAGAGAAGTTTCGACCACTGGGTATTCGATTTCAGGGGTCGAAAAATGGGTCTGTAAGGATTTCGGTTGGGAAATCAAGAAATCGAAGTGTATATGATGTATTTCGGTGGTCTGCAAGAGTCGAAATCGACTGGGTAGAGGATTTCGAGTAGTTTGGGTGTCGGCAGATCTGGTGGTGGATTTGTGGTAGATGACGTCAGTGGTGGTGGCGGGGGCTAGGGTTTCGTAGGTAGGTGGTGGGTGACGATGTTTTTGTTTTTGTTTTTTTTTTAAACGGCTAGGGTTTAGTGATGGCTATGGAGGATGGGGACCGCGCTCTGATACCATGTTATAAGTAAGAGAGAGAGAGAGAGAGAGTGTATAGGGTGTTGAATTAACCCTTACACATAAAACCTTTATTTATATTATGAAACGACTAGACACATTTCCTGACTAGTCAATGTGGGACAAAGACATTGTAGAGTAATATTAATAAGCTATTCTAACAGTTGCTAACGTACATTCTCCTGTAACCTTTTTGATTGTAGATACCTGGATGAGCTAGTTGTCGGTCAACCTACAGTGCCAGTCAGGTGTTCTTAGTAGTTGTTTTTGTATCTTAGTCAGACTGTGGGTGCTGTGTAAATATTGGTTAACAAGGGTAGTGTGGCTGTGTAGTAGTCAAGAACTTTGGACTTGTATAATGTTGGGGAGTCGTGAACACTTAGATTGTGTAACTATGTTGTTGATGTAATTATATATGTTGTGCACTTCTGTTGTGGGTTGCAATTATTTTTATTTTATTTTATCTCTTATGGATGCGGGTATCCCGAGATGTGTATAGGTAGTGTCAGGTATCCTACCACTTTGAGCAGGCTAGGTTCTGCCGAAGTGGGGTGTGACATGGAGACACACCCGAACTTGGCATTTCATGAAAATGAGACAAATTAACTACCTAAATAAGAATATGAAATGCAAACGGACATACTATTGGTGATTATAAAACTAAAAGCCGTAACAAAGAAGAAAGTTTGAGAAGTTAAGTTTCAGGCTTACCTGAGCCAAATCATCTTCTCCAACAGCACCAAAAGGTATAATTGTTGCTCCAAATCTTGCTGCCATTCTGACAAACTCTGACCGTTCTGGCCAGAACAACTTGTATTCCTCACCCTGGAAAGCACGAATAGCTGGGTATAAGAGTAGGAGTTTAAACATAAATCTAGACACGACAATGTACCACACATTTCTGTCTAGGAGTAAGCAAGATAGTTACACTAAGGCCGAGTAGAAAATACGTGCCTTCATATTACACCAGAATTGGTAAATATTATTCCATACAGGGGTTAAATAAATACAGAGACAAGAAAAGATAGAAGATCCAAAATAATGAAATGAACGGAAAGATGTTGCGATTAATGAAACTTTACTATAGTCCATAGATTTGTCCCTGCAACTTAAAAAATGATGCTATCATCCACTTCGACTACCTTCTATTTTCGAAGTGACTTATTTATGAAGCAAGCAGGGAGGGACCATCTCAATGGCATCACATTTATATACAATTCTAAGTCTGCACTTGTTAAAATGGAAACTCGTAATTTGCAATGGAAGGGAACAACCGACAGGTAACGTGTTGATCAAGGCATGATGCATCTACTAAAATCTTACCTTCCGATGAAGAGCCTCACGCACGCCTCCTGGATAAAGCAGCACATGGGAATCCAAAGAAAGAAGTTTATAGAAGTTACTTCCTGATACAGGAACTACCCCCATAACTCTTATTGTGTCAAATGCTGATACATCAATTGCGGGGCTCGAACTCTCAAACAACATTGGATGTGCCATCCCTCGCACAAGAATGTTTCTTTCAGTCCAGAAACGGGTTATCAATGAAATTACTTCTAAACCCAACAACATGTGATAGCCAACAAACAAGACCGGTCCCTTGGAAGGAATCCCTGCAAGGCCTTTCACAATCTTCCCATTCTTTAAAGTTGACAGCATCACAGGAGCAGTAGCCACCTCAATCCATCTAGGAATTCAAAAAAAATTGTGAAGCAATACTAAACAACTCTTAATGCGGAAACACAATCAACTATATGAACACCTCAAAAAGAAAAGAAAAGAAAATGTTTGGAAAACTGCCAACTACATAAAAAGCACCAATAGCTAATGGAAAAAATCCATAATAGCAAGCCTATAACAGACGCCACCTTAAATCTTATTGGAAACTAATAATTATGGTGTTTTCAAGAAACACGTATCTCTAACTTGATAAGACCGCACTGAAAATAAAATGTCTTATTCCCACGTATAGTAGTGTTAAGCCACTGATGGACAAGTTACAATGCCAAATTCAATCATTATCATAGCAAAGAGCTAAGTTATAGTTATGAGGTTCTTTCAGACTACATACTTGCATGTTTCATATACATTCTTGAACTCAGAAGGGCTTGGTGGAAAGTAATCAGAGCCATAGTCATGGAACTTTGCACGGCGATAGAAACTAGTGCCTTTTATGATAGTTACCAGATCAACGCCATCTTCCTGTGAGATATTGGGAAACGCCATAGTTACATCAATAACACACACACACACACACACACAAACACAAACACACAGAGAGAGAGAGAGAGAGAGAGATTTACCAAGAGTATGGCATGATTGCTGTCACTGAACTTCCGAATCTCACATTTTGCCAACATACGACGAAGTCTTTCACCTTCCTCTTGACTTGGTAGTAACTGATCCTTCCCACTGTAAAGCAACAACAATTCACACATGAGATTAACAAACACTGATAGGTTATTGAACAAACATTTGAATGCAATGCAATAAGTTTGTATGGAAAATTCTCTAAGTTCCAGATGATTAGGAAAGACTTCAATATCGACACTTCACCAAGAATGCCACGTGATATAAGTGAATTCCGACAAAGAAGCAAGTATTAATTACATCAGTACATCCATTACGGCTACTATTCATGAACATATATGTGCAAACTACTTTTTGCTTGTGTTTCTTGATCAACAGCACGAAACCAGTATGTTGTGTTTTTATCTTCTCCAAAATAAGTGTAGGACTGCTTCTGCCCTGGCACTGTTGCTATTTCCTTTCAAAAATATCTCAACCGTGGTCACAATCATAAGTTGAACAATAGGTGTATTGGCCATGGGTGTGCCTTGTATTTGTTCGTCGTCTCATTAATCCCTATTCTTACTGGTAACAAAGAAAAGGTGAATCAGTAGGAGTTACAAATTCACCTCCATATTCTTCTCACAACACAATCTATAAATTGACATATACAAGATCCAAAATGAAAAACTAGAATGCAACCAAGAGGTCTAAAAGTGTCATTGACTTCCATAACGGTTTAGCTTTCAATCTTAATAATAGGCTAATAGCTTTAGAATGGCTTTCCCTTAATCATTTGAGTACGACGGCTAGAAATGAAGACCTGGAAAGTATTAGCGTCCGTGCTTTGACAGCATGTAGACGTGAATTTGCATATGCTGAAGCTGATCTGAGCATCTGCAGCTTCCAGAGAAGTGTGTCTCCAGTTACAACTTCAGCCAGGACCTGTGACCTTAATAGTCAGCACTTCTACAAAAATTGGCACCATATGATAATTGCATTTGAAGACCCAAAACGAAATGAAAAAAGCATCACCTATGATGAAACACTATTGAATTCCATCTTATTGAATTCTTACAGAAATGTAAAAGAGGGCATAGCATCCATGTTGGTAACAAACACCACAAGTCTAAACAAATTCCGAGGGGACATCTTTTTCGTGTATAAAAATTAAAAGGCCATCAAACTAGGTATGGAGAAATAGTGCCCTTTTCTGACCAATGACATAAACATATCTCTTCAGATCCTTCAACAAGAAGAAAACTTATCAGCACTAAATTTTTTCCATCCACATGCAAAAGTAAATCTTACAGAAAGGTAAGATGACAAATCTATAATAGCCTTGGATAGCTCTCCAACTGTTTGTTGCATAGGGAGCCCTTTCTCCACTGTAGCCATCACCATCCTCAAAGGTGCTCCTACAAGTTTAAAATTCAGTTTCCTTGGAGAAAAGTATCTTGCATTTTTAATATCTAACAAGACATCCTTATTTCGAGCGCTATAATAATTTTCTACTTTGAAGGGGAAATGAAATGCATTAAAATAACTTCTCAATATCTATTTCTATCACAAAAAGGCTTATTTGCTTCGAAATTAACCTTAAGAACACGCTAAAAATATGAGGTAATCTGCAATTCCAAGTATCGAAGGTTCAGAACTTCAGGCAGCAAGCTTGAGGGCTAAAAGAATGTGGAATATAACAATTTGGGTAAGAGTGCGATCCAACCACAGTGAAGAATGGTAAAAGCAATTTAAGTTGTGGATTTTGTGGATTCTCTGCAGTTACTAGTAGGAAAGTTCTTTGGGGGCACAACTCCAATCACCAATTGTCATGACCTCATTTGTTGGGTAAAACACCAGCATAAGAGTGACTGGTCCTATTTTTTAAACCAAGCACATTCAGCAATGGGCAGTTTTTGACAGCCCAATCTGATCTATTGCAAGCTTCCATTGGAAATCAATCAGCAACTACAGGAGTTGAAGACAAAAAAGATTTTATGACACAAGAAAAGCAAACCTGTCAATAAACTCAGCAAATATGGCATGCTAAAAAGAAGCTGCTTGGGCATTATTTCCAGGAAAGGTAGTAAAGGTTGTAGCGGCGACTTGGCGAAACATGTAGCTGTCAGACAAACATAATGCAAGAGGGATAATGAAAGTTCAGACATTGATGAGAATTGAGTGTCAGAGCTCCTTTTAAAATGACGATCGGCAAGAAACAAAAGTCTCACCTGGGTTGGCCAGAATTAACAAAATATCAATATCAGGGTTCCTGGCAGCAACAGCTAGGGCAAGGCATCCCCCAAGAGACTCTCCAACAAGGTATATGGGTCTGCTCGGTGAATGGTAGTTCTCTGACCTAACCGTTCTCTCAACCAGCTTCACCAGTTCTGAACCAAAAGAAATAGAAAGGACATAATTAGCACATTGTCATTTTATACTATTGTTAATGAGATATTCAGCATGGGTTCAATCATCAAAAGACAATAACAGGTGCATTAGGATGCCCCAGAATTTCTAATTTTCTTGACTAGCAGAATGGATAACTATTGGGTACGGAAGTTGTTTGCTCAGAATTCAGATGTTCCATAACAAGTGCTTCTATTTTTCCTACAGTTCACTCTAGGCTCTAAGGTGAAGTTTAAAATGAATATAGTGAGCCAGGGCGGAACCCAGGGTATACACATTGTACAGCCTAGGCTACAAGAGTACAAGTATGAAGTGTGAGAAGAAGAAAAAGAGTGACCTGTAAATGGTGTCCGATCCGTGATGGGAATGTGCAGGCACCACAAATCAAAAATCCTTCATTTCAGGTAAAAGAAAAAAGAGAGAGGGGAGGTAATTAGATAGAATACCGACAATCCAAATAAAACAACAGAGTTTGATATCATGATGTGGAGGCATTTTCTCATTAGCATTTTTTGTTCCTTTTGAAATCCATTTTCTCCCAAACAAACGGAGAGATTGTTGTGGTGGAAACAAAAGTTTTCTCCAAATCAATTGTATTGCGCCATGTGTCCAAACAGTGACCCCAAATAGTAAAACATGGACATGTGGCCCAATGCAACCGATTTGAAAGAAATTTTTGTTTCCACCGGCGGTGGAAATAATGTAAACTCAAACATGTTTATGCATGTTGGCTAATGTAATGAAGGAAATTCAAAATTAGGAGAGATGGAAAAAAAAATTACTCTCCAAGTCTTTGATGATGCAACATAAGTCCAAGTCCCACGCCATCAAACCCTGGTCAATTAACACGATAACGTAGTTCAGCGCTGAATAATGTCAAGCTTTTGGCAAGCTTAAAAAAGAAAAGACAAGAAAAGTGAGTATTATTAGGACACATAAAAGGTGCAAAGCAAAGTTTCGTTTATGTGTTACAACAGCTGCTATGATTCACATACTTATGACAATTTTACTTATCTCAATTCGCTTTAATCATTCACTAGTACAGCTCCAACTACCAGTATGGCCTTTTGTGAAAGGAAAAAGAAAAAGGTTTCAACTTTTATGAATGACATCTTTTTAGTAGTAAATTAGAAGCAGGAAAAGTTACTACTACTAGCAATTACTACTAATAAGGAAGAGTCTGAATAGTTGTTACCAACCGGGCAAAAAGAGCAAGAGAGGAGAGTCGTCAGATCGAGCCCCGGACTCCAACGGTGAAAACCAACGAGGCGGCCCACCGTCATTGGATCTCATCATACCAATCGACTGCTCATAGTAATCCTTCAAAGTAAACGACGACTCAGCCTCAGATTTGGCCACCGAGTCGTACTGTTTAACCTCCTGCGTGGCTCCAGAGGAGCTCTTCTCTAACCTCCCGTTGTTAGAGCCAGTACTAGTAGTAGTCGTCGTCGTTGAACTTTGTACGGTGGAAGTTGCAACCGACTGTCCAGCCGAAACCGACGCTGCTTTGGGCTGTAATTGGGCAGTGGTACGAGGAATACGGGGGCCAAGCGGCGAGTAGGAGGCCGGCCAGAAAAGTCCTGCTCCGGTGGCCGCCATGAAGGTATCCTCCTCCTGAGTTCTGAGTCTTGTTCGTAACGTAGCATCTTCCTCACCGTAAATATTTAAATAACTGGACTAGTAATTTGAGTAGACATTTTTTGTCGGCTTTCATAACTAATTTACTAAATTTATCAGATTAGAGGAGACTCCAGATGAATTACTCCTACTAAAAAGGAAATTTGTTTTAAGTGGATTCGTCAAGATTTTGGAAATAAATATATTACTAAAAAAAAAGACAATCATAGAGCCGGTGAATGGAAGACAGAAGAACTTTTTATACTGGCCAGATACGTAATTAAAGAAAAGTTTTTTGCAGTCAAGGAAAGTGATGGGTTGGAATCATATTTGGAAGAAATTATCTGGGAAAATCCTTGTAAAATTAGTTACTACTTATGATTAAATTACAATGTTAATGAAAAAAGTATTGGAGCTGAGTTCCAGGAGACTCTTAATTTTATTAGAGATTCACTCTCTGTAGTTGTATGTAGTTGTATCGTAACACACAACTTGTTGTATTGACATGATAGAAAAAGTGTACGACTTTGAACACAATTTGAAGTGCAAAGATAAAATCATGGAGTTAGTTATTTTTGTTCCAAATTGATTTGGTATTTATTATTTAACTGAGGTTGATTTCATTAACATGTGTGTTTCTTTTGGTGGAGAATACATGAACATAACATTCAGAACATAACATTCTCATTGAACATCCAAATCTTCAACACCAAATCATTTATAAGTTGTTAGAATCCTTTGTTTGGGTTAATTAACAGAAACACATTTACCAGTTCAAATTGATCGCATTCCCTTATTCTTTTATTTTGGTAATGTAGGGTGTCCGAGCTAGCTTGCGAGCATTCTCTTATTGGTATGATCAAGTTTATTGTTTTTCAGAGGGGAGAAAAGCTTTTGCAGGTTGCAGCAGCTAATGCAAGCACAAGGAGATGATGTTGGAGGAGGGAATTGGAATGGGAAAAACTGGAGTCTGAATCTTCTGATGATGTTTTGGGGACTTTCCCCCTGATAATTCTCTCCATTTTCTTCCTCATTTTCTATCTTCAATTTTCCAAAAAAAAAAGAGAAGGGTAAATTCCCCAGATTCATTTTGTTCAGCAATTTTCTACCTGTGGACAAGGTGGACAACACACTCATATGGTGTGTGTGGAACCCACACACAGTTGAGTGTGAAGTGTGTGTGGAGCCCACACACTGTTAGGATTCCAACAACGCACCACACGCAACAGAAGCAGTAAAACAAGAGAAAACACGACACACAATATACGTGGTTCGGCCAAATCGGACCTACATCCACGGGGAGGGGGGTTTCACTATAATCCGGAGACAATCCGTGTTCTTGTGTTACACACGCACACTCAATCTCACAATAATGAAATCCTCACCAGTTCTCTCGTGTATCTCTCTCTCCGGGGAGCCACAACCGGCCCCCCCTCTCACACTCTCTACCTCTCTCTCTACATTGTGCTACCACACATAATAACACAAGGCATCACAGAGTATTTATAGAGTTACACAGACAAACCCTAATCCACTCCCTCTGGGCCTAAGCCCAACAGGCCCACACGGGGTGGAATCCCAACAATCACCCCCTTCACACCGAGTGGGCAAAGTCGCTGCAACATCCCCATGTTGCCTCCTCCAATCAGTTAACTCTGGCAAGCGCATGTGTCACTAACCAGTCGAGCATCCATGCACCACCAAACAGAGTACACAAATCCCGAAAGAGTGTATCCTTGCAGAACCAGACTCCGCAGCCAATCAGAAAAACCTGAGTACCGCATCCCCTAAAAAAGAATGCCTCCACTCGTCCGAGTACCGCACCCACTCAACTAGGATGCCTCCACTCGCCCGAGTACTGCACCCACTCAACTAGGATGCCTCCACTCGCACACTTCAAACCCGAAGTGTATGCGCTCACCAACAGAAGCGCCCGCAGCTTCATCGCCGCGCTCCGCCACTCTAGCATCATGTCCTGTCAAGAGAATGCAGCAACCCTCTGCCCACACCAGAGGCTCATTCCTCCAAATGATCTCACACACCATCTGCGATGAGACTGACTCCTTCTCTGACACCACATCCATCACCGAGTACCTCCGCACCCCAAAATCGGGATACACCTCTCGTGAATCCGGGATGGAACAAATCCTACTAGATATCTGTGGCTCAAACTGATCTACCGCTCTGACAGGCGCCTGTGTCATTCCCAAACAAGCATATCTGCACCCCAACCGGGCACACTACTCGAATGAATGTATCCCTGCAAGCCAGATCTTCCGCGGTTGATACAATCCTGCACCCCCTAACCGGAGTGCCCGCATCCGGGCATCCAAAACCCAAATGCTCATGCCCAATCAAAGGACATGATCCGTGACCCCATCTCTCCACACCAACATGGGCTCATAACTGGAAAGATAATCCGCCATAAAAACACAGAAGAAAGAAAATACCAGTATGCATCATCTGATCTCCATCTCAATCCCTCTGTCCGGAGCTCCCGTGAACATATCCTGAACAACCAATTGCATCCCCATTGCTAGCTAGCATCCTGCACACTCCTGATTCGACTCTCAACACATCCAGTACCATCCCGGTCGCAACACCTCGGTACAATCCCGCACTTTTCCTGTGTGCATCCGCAACGGTCGCCATCCCTGCTCACGTCACAACACCCATACTGCCTGACCATGCCTGACATCAGCTCCATTTGCCACTGCACTCCCACAAGCCTGTATGGTGGCCCATCATCCAATCCAATGCAGCTCGAATCACAACTGCAAATCCTAATGATAGGTCTTCAAATCCGATTGAACCAGACTGCCTCCGATCACTGCTGACCAACTCCGACCTGTCACTCTAGTAAGCGTCTGTGTCATTACCAAACAAGTGTATCCGCACCCATCAACAAAGATGCAACACCTGAGAGAATGTATCCCTGCTCACTAGCTTCTCCGACTGATCACCACGGCTCAAACGTCGCGAATCCGCAATCACCCGATTGCTCCGGTCAACCTCCGATCTCTGCAAAGTCTGTCCAATATAGGGGAGAGCAAAAACCCGTCAAACCGTGAATCCAGTCCAAACCAATCCAAACCGATTGGTTTGGTTCGGTTTTTTAGTAGCATGGTTTGGTCCTGGTTTTAAAAAATTAGAATCCGTAGTCAATGGTTTGGTTTGTGGATTTACGTTCATGGTTTCGGTTCCAATCCGATCCGAACCATGTATTATATATATAAGGCATAGTCAACTACTCCTAACTTCCTAATTTAATTTATTCATTATTTCTTCTCTAGTAAGATTTTATTTTGCCTCAGATTCACAATTTATTCCCCTAATTCCAATACATCAATAGTGGTTTAGACATAGCAAATAAATTCGGTGATGAAATTCTCCATTCCAATTTTGATTCCACAATACGTTTCTATTTTTCCAAATTTCTATACATGATTCTGTCATAGCCTATTCCTATTCCTTGATTTCCTTCGTTACCATGATTAATTATCCTAAATTTCTATATATATATATATATATATGAGGACCTCTTCGTATTCTATATAAACCTAACGTAGTAAACCTAAATTTTAAATACTCTAAATATTTTACGAAAATAATATCTCAATTTTAAGCAAACTGTGGTTCAAAACCGAATCCGATCCGTATTTTAATGGTTTGGATTGGTTTGGTTCTATGCCTTTTGTGGGTTGGTTTGGTTCTCCAAATTCATAATCTGTAGGTAGTGGTTTGGTTCTTGGTTTACTACAAATCCGAACCAATCCGGTCCATGCTCACCCCTAGTCCAATACTCCTGGTGTGTAGCTATCCAACTCTGCTCACCTATTTCTGTCACCTCTCCGTCACTCAAGTTCATCCATGTTCCATTCCCGGCCTCCCTAGCACCCCCTGGACTCCCATCGGATCTCCCATGGTCTACCTCCGACTCAACATCCTTCCATCTGATTGATCTGACCGCGTTGGATCCTCCCCAAACTCTTCGGATGTCTCTAGGACTGCAAAATCTGGCCTGAATCACAAAACCAAGCCCAACAATGGATCCGGAACCATCCAATTAGCTAAGAACAAGCCTCCTCACAACCCAAAACGCCTCCGAACACTCAAATCTAGCTCAATCCAGCAACAAAACCTGCTTCCGAGCCTCTACACAAAAAACAGAGCGCATGGTTGGATCCGGAACGTCGAACCGAGTTGGGAACTGGTCCAAACCGGCCAAGAACCCACTGAACCAGTCAAAAAACACAATCTGGTATGCTCCGGACCGTTATCCGGTCTGAACCCGGTCTGACAATACTCTAAACCGCCGGTTTGATCCTTTGACCGCCGGTCTGACCTGACCTCTGATCCCTTTGACCTGGATCTTGACCCCTTTGACCTCTTCGGTTGAACCTTATGAACCTTTTGGACCCCCCGACCTGACCCGTCTGACCTCACTGACGTCAGCCCTAGCACTATTCATCCGCCGCCGCGCGTGCACACACTCATTGCGCGTAGATCTAACGCGATTTGCACGCGCCGCCTTTGACCGGCGCGTGCGGCGTCCCTGGGCCGTTTCCGGCGTTGTGATTGGTACCACCTTGATCGTCTCGCAAAACCCCACACAACCGTGGTCTCAAACTTTGAATTCGATCACTTTTTATCCGGCCCCAACGCACACAGCCACTCGCCTCCGTCCGTAGGTGTTCAAACCGACCGTGTTCCTTCCTCCAATGACAAAAATCGACCACGAGCACTCCGTTGGACTCGTCTCTGAGAGTAGCACCTTTCCCTCTGATCAAAAACAAGTTTCGTCACCTGTTTTGTCCGACCAAAGCTTCAAACAGTGCTCCAATGGCCTCCGAATGATTTTTCGACTGCTCTGCGCTCTCCGGTGCTTCAACCCAAGCTCTGATACCAGTTGTTAGGATTCCAACAACGCACCACACGCAACAGAAGCAGTAAAACAAGAGAAAACACGACACACAATATACGTGGTTCGGCCAAATCGGACCTACATCCACGAGGAGGGGGGTTTCACTATAATCCGGAGACAATCCGTGTTCTTGTGTTACACACGCACACTCAATCTCACAATAATGAAATCCTCACCAGTTCTCTCGTGTATCTCTCTCTCCGGGGAGCCACAACTGGCCCCCCCTCTCACACTCTCTGCCTCTCTCTCTACATTGTGCTACCACACATAATACACAAGGCATCACAGAGTATTTATAGAGTTACACAGACAAACCCTAATCCACTCCCTCTGGGCCTAAGCCCAACAGGCCCACACGGGGTGGAATCCCAACACACACTATGTGAGTATGTCGTCTATTTTTGTTGTATACCTGCATTGACAATCACTTGTAATGAGAGGTCGGCGGAAACTCGGAGAGCAATTTTGTTCACCGGACAAACACACTCCCCTATTGGTTAAAATGTGTGGGTCTCACTACAACAAAGTGATGTCATGCTTACCAAAAAGTGTATTATAGATGTAAGCATAACATCACTTTGTAGTGTGATCCACACGAATTCAACCAAGAGGAGGGAGGGTTTTATTTAAGGAGGGTGAACAAAATTGCACTCGGAAACTTGTGAGGGTGTGTAAAATGTGGAACCTGGGGGCTGTAGTGGCCGTCGGTTCAGCAATCTCGAACCAATTTCATTTAATTTAGACCGTTAATTACTGAACCGACGACTGTGATTGCTCACTACACAGGTCACCAATTTTATTTAATCTGGACCATTAATTGTCGAACCGAACCGACGCGTGATTGCTACTACATGAGTCACCCCCAATATAAATGTAGGGTTGGTTAGTTGAAGTGCCGTGGAAAGAAACGTAACGCATTGCCATCACTGAAAGGGACAACGTTGAGTATCACAATTGAAGTCTGTTTTTTTAAAGTAATTGGACCTGTCCATCCGAGTCATTTTACTCGCATATCACCAATTTTTAAGACCACTCAAATAGGAACCACCGGTCCACCACTCAAATAAGAACCACATACGCGTTCATATATTTGTCATTGAGTTAAGTTATCGCGTACGGGTAATGATTTGATCAGTTGTGGATCAGGTTTGATGATTGGTATGGAGTTCAAAACAGGAGTTAGTGTAAAGAGCTGCAAATTGATTCATACCATTTTGCAACTAAAAATTTCCATTCCTCCGATGGGCTGTTGGAGAGTTTCTTCAAGACGTTGTGAATATAAATCCGTAATTTGGTATTGTTGTTGTTTTGAGAGACTAATAAATGGATGTTGAATGGAAACTTTGTATCTTACAACAATAAATTATACAAAAAAAACTATGTCCTAACCCCTAAATACAAACAGCAGAAGTTTACAAAAATAATGGGAAAAGAAAGTAAAACACTTACGGTAGAGGCATGGCCATCGTCATCCTACACACCGTAGAATCAAGTAAATCGTCTTGGTTTGATTATTACAATGGTCAATGAATCATTGGATGAATAAACATATATGGCTGGTATAACGTACCATATTAGCGAGAATTTTAACGCTCCTGAACTCCGCTTCCCTCCCCCAGTCCCTCCATTTTCTGTTTTCGACTTCTTTCTTGCTTTCCTGGGGAAAATGAATCATGTATGGATACATAAATCTGATACAGTGGAAACTCTGGGTACTGTACAGCGGCCAACTCTGGGTAGCGGACGACGTTGTATCTATATCTGGGAGGAAGCGTACCGTGTCTCCTCTACGAAAAGGACTCGTCTTTGACAAGAAAACTTATCACAGCTCAAACGTTGGGACTTCAGAATCAAAACCATGAGTGGCCTGGAAAATTAACCGGGGCAGCAATCCTCTGTAAGGATCGTGTTCTCTTTTCTCCTTCAAGAAAGCAAGGCATTTCTCAACCTCAGACTTCACCTCTAGATACAGTTCATGCGCTTTGTCCCTGCTCCTTAATTCATTGTTCCTCCCTTCGCCACCGAATGAAATCAAGAGTTATAATTGAAAAGTCAAGAAAGAATACTTTAACAAACTTAAGGAAGAAATAACAAAAATTATCTTGTTAGAGTTCAGCTAAAGCACCAAGGGGAGTGGTAGCCCAATTGTAGGCACCAAGTCTTCCCATGCATTTGACTAAGGTTCAAACCTTACTAACAACAACTAACGATACTGACTTTCGCAAGCCGGGGCACAAGCATCTCATAACTGCTCTAAAGTCTAGGCTCTTTGTAGGAAAAATTTACACTCCCATCACCAAACTCATTGTACAAAGTGGACTGGAATATCTGCATAACTCAATAAGCCAAACTCATAAACCACTGTTGCTTCATCACGATCACTATAGGTGGAGTGCTTTAGCTTGATACTCTATGTCCTACTACTATCACTTGTTATTTGAATTTGGTTGGTTCAGGCAATCACACCGCCAACTAAAAACAGATTCCTTGAAAGTTTGACACGGAACTGAGGAATGAGTGACAAAAGAACATGATAAATTAGGAGAGAGCTGCTATAAGCATGTTTATTTATAGGTAGACTCAATTTCCATTAGCCAAGAAACATTGACAATTTAACTCCCAAGGGCATGAGAGAGAGAGAGTAAAACAAGTTGAGAAATAAACGAACCCACAGGTACTGCACCAATAATCAAGACATGAAAATGACATAGCACACAATTCGTACGTCGCTTGTAAAAATAAATGGAAGTACAAAGTCTTTTCTTGTGTACTAAGTTAAGTTAGATTAAGTTCTCCATCTAATCAAACATGATCTTCGCATTGACAAAACAATTTCAACTGATATGGTATGACTCTGAGGTTAACTAGACAGATTTATACCCCAATCAATAAAAATGCTGAACAAGAATTTACCATGGGTCATATAAGATAAGTGAATGAGGCCTTTTATTTTCATTCATAATTTTTCAGTTTGGTGAACTACAGGGCTATTTCAACTTACATCAACGAATTACTTTCATTAAACACAACTAATGACATTATTCGAAAGAATTCTACCAAAAACCTGAGAATATTCCTGGAGCTCTGAGTTCAGGGGGGTGGAAAAGTTTACGGTGCTGGAAAGAAAAATGAAAATGGGGGTCAGTCGATATCTACCTTTTGTTTCAATTGGCTTCCCGAATAAGAAATAGAAACGGCCAGGAAGCTTGGGTAAGATAATTGGAAGGTGCACATCCTGGTTCGCAACTTCTCCCTCGATGTCAGTTCTATAATCAGAATATCGCATCAATAGTCAAATAATAAACCAAGCAATACAAAGAACCATCTCAGAGATCCAGAGAAATCTAGCTATAAGTATTATAAGTAGAGCCTCATGGAATGCATATCTGATGGGAGTTTCAAGGATTTGTCCTTTGCTAACTCTATTTTGGACTGTCAGACACATCATGGAGCATAAAAAATCTTGAAAATGGATGAGGCTGGAGAAAAATCAAGCTTAAATTGCACGTTTCATGAAATACGATCTATTACTACCCTGGGCATCCTTTGTCATTCGTATTCTCTCATCTGTCTCCTCATTACCACTTGTCACTATACTATTTGATCAACAAAATTGTTAAATTACAGCAAACGTTTTGTGCAAACCATTAACATTGCAAATACAAACCACTAGCATTGCAAATGCTGCGATTAAGCACATCATTATGGTGTTAACAAAACCAATATAATGTTGTAAATAACCTCAATCGTGGTGGGGCTCGTGTGAGTGTGGGGAGGGAACAAAGAGGTAGTTGGCAGGAAAGGGAGGAGTCAAGACCAGCAAAGATTGGAGTGTTGTTATGCATAATCTCTCTACTCGTGAAATCAAAAGAACTACCACCAATACATGAAACAATTGATAATACCTCAACTTCACAGCCTCATCGGTAAGGTCTGCTATCTCAGCCTTAAAATAAGGAATCTTCATGAGATCATCATAATCAAGTAATACCTAACAAAAGAAAACATGCAAAATGTTAAAATATTCAACTGTTTCTTCCACCGTAGTAGAATATCTAAAATCCCATGTTTCCACCCAAACTCAACAAACAGTCTGAGGCATACTTTTAGGTATGTCCAACAAGAAAATTTGAGAGCAACAAGAAAATTTAAATTTTTAGAGAATGTGAAAAAGTAAAAGGACATTTGGTAATAATCGTGGAAGCACCAAGGCACTGAGTCACAAAAGACTAAGATAATTTTCACTAGCTAGAATCTTTGGAATTCATGCTTTAGAAGGATGCGTGGATAAATACATGCAGCCACAACTGGAGACTGATCAATAATTAGTCGGATTGATCAATAATCAGTCAAAGAAAAAGTGCCAAGGAATCTCTTCAAAAAAAAAAAAAAACAAAGTGCCGAGTAATACTGAAGTTCTCACACTTACTTGGCTAATATCATCTTCACCAACAACGCCAAAAGGTATAATTGTTGCTCCAAATCTCGCCGCCATCCTTACAAACTCGGATTGTTCTGGCCAGAATAACTTGTACTCCTCACCCTGAAAAGTGTGACAATTTAAGAGTTATATTAATCTGAAGTTCTTAACTAGACACAGATGACATTTCCTTGCAAAACTACTTGTGTATGTATTGATGAACTCATTCTCCCCTCGAAAGATGTAAAGTATACACGAAAAGCACATCAAGATTCCTAAATGAAATTAGAGGGGCCAAACTTCTCTCCCATACAATTGTTTCTTTCCTAGTAAAAAAGGGGGATAAAAATCATCACAATTAAAGGTCGTCACTACTTGTCTAATGTTGTCCTCATTAGTAGAACAACATGGTCTTACTTCATTACTTGCCGTCCTTTTCCTTCAAATGAGCATCAGAAATTAGAACACTAAAAAGATGGGATACATACTACTACGGGAACTAAAAGTAGAAGAAACATTGGACGGTAGAATGTAGACTAAGGTACAATGTACATTCAAAGCTTACCTTTCGGTGAAGAGCCTCACGCATGCCCCCTGGATACAGTAGAACATGGGACTTTGAAGCAAAAAGTTTATAGAAATTAGTTGCAGATACAGGAACAGCACCCATCATTCTGAATGTATCGAAAGAGGATAATTCAGGTAATTTTCCCTCTCTCAATTTTCTGAACATCATGGGATGGGCTATCCCTCGCAAAATAATATTCCTTTCTGCCCAAAAACGTGATACCAAAGGAGTCAATTCCCAGCCTAATAACATGTGATAGCCAACAAACAAGACCGGCCCCTCAGAAGGAATCCCCCCAAGGCCTCTCATAATCCTTCCATTCTCTAAAGTTGAGAGCATCACAGGACTAGTAGCCATCTCAGTCCATCTGTAATTACACGAATATATTATATCAGTAAGATATTATCTGTCAATAATTTACAAGTATATTGCATAAATTTTAAAGCAGCTTGCAAAAACAATGGCTTCGGTTATGTCAAGTGGGCTATGAGCATAGTTTACCAGTGGAATAAGGGTAAACACCATAAAAAAACAGAGTGGAATCGAACTGTGAGTAATGACATTAACAAGAAGTAGACTCTTGAAATCTGCATAAACATTTCCTATCATCAACTTTCTATATCAAGTGTATACAAACGTTTAAGTTTGTGAACATGCTGTACACACGATGAATTTGAAAGACCAGTTTCTGTAGCTAAAAATCAACCATATGTCCATATGGAGGGAGATGCCATAAGGCATAAACCAACAAGTGACCTTCACAATTATCTGTATCACAAAGATCTTTTTTACAGTTGAAGTTTGAAATTATTAGTTACTCGATCGAAGTCTCAGTTACCTGGATGTCTCGTGTATTTTTTCGAATTCGGAAGGAGTTGGTGGCATGTAATCTGAGACATAGTCAAGATGTCTACCACGGCGATAGAAGCTAGTACCCTTTATGATCGTGACTAAATCAACACCATCTTCCTGCAACATATTTGTGGAAGGTAAGTGAAAGTTAAAGTACAAGGGCCGCATCCCATTAAGGTCGTTCTAGCATTTTCTGTCAATTGCAAAAAAAGACGGGAAAAAAGGAAGAGAGAAAAGGCTTCAGCAATTGCTTAGATTAACCAAAAGCAAGAGAGAAAGGGAGAGAATTCATCCTACTAAGAAGAGTGCATGCCCGCTGTCATTGAACTTCCGAATCTCACATTTCAGCAGCGTACGACGAAGTCTTTCACCTTCCTCTTCACTTGGTAGGACCAAATCCCTTCCACTGTAAGAAACAATTTTACAACCTCCACCGTAAGAAAAGGGCCCAAAAATGGAAAAACACCAATGCTACCTCTTTTATATAACTAACTCGAGCAGATCAAGCCCTATTAAGAGAACAAGAAGGTCTACTGATGCCCAGCAGAGGAACAAACCAAGGAAAAGCTGGGAAATGGAAATGGGGATATTTGAGACCTTGGCCAAATTAGTTTGGTTAAGTCTTAATATGTTGTAGGTCTGGATTTCTTTTAATATTTTAGTATGTTCTAAAGTCAAAGACATTCTGAAACTGTATTGAGGCGGGGTTTCAATCATTGGTCATAAGTAGTTTTGCTAGACAAAGTTAGACATAATTTGGACAAGCTCTACCATATTTGAAATGCCTGCAAAATGTCAAGTTCTAGATTATATAGCATTTTATAGTCACTCCGGCTGTGGTAATTGTCATCCCAAGGGTTCCAGCTCGCGACCTAATAATTTGACAAATGGTAAACTACATTTTTCATATATTTATTGCTAAGCCAAGAATGAAAGGTAAAAATGAACTCTGAGGCGGTTTCCACCAGCAACCGTGGGCAGGTTGTGAATTGTGATGTGTTCTCTTGGATGAATCTCTTAGTTTTTCCTTTCATTCTTCTTTTTTCTCATTGAAATCCTCCAGCAAGCACAATGAACTGTGCAGCATGTTTGGCAACCTTATCACAAGCTGCCTCATAAAACTCAATGGTGAAGCAGACAAGATTCACTTTGCTTCCAAAAATTTGCTGGAGGACTATAAGTTAGGCATATATATCAATGTCTGTAGAATCGTAACGATTTAAGGATTTAAGACAGTTAAGGAGCAACATTTGCGTTCCAGTGAATCCAGGTCAAATTCCTAGAATCAGTTAACTGAAAGTGGTTGAGAAGAAAACAGTTGAAGACTGAAAACCTGGAAAGTATTAGTGTCCGTGCTTTGACAGCGTGGAGACGTGAATTGGCATATGCGGAAGCTAACCCAATCATCTGCAGCTTCCAGAGAAGCGTTTCTCTAGGAACGATATCGACCAGGATCTGTGAACATAATCAGAAATTCTCTCACAAAACTAAAGGTACAAGACAGAAAAATGTAAATTCAAGCATCAAGATGAAATAATACTCAAAAAAATAAGTAGGAAGGCATTCCTTCCTTTACACAAGAAGCTAGAAAGCTACAATTGAACTAGAAACAGTAGAAAAAATGCTAGGACTAAGCTGCCTGCCAATAATGGCCTAGAGCAGAAGCTAAGGGAGGAGGCTTAACAATGAGGACTTGGGGAGCCTTTTGATCCTAATATCAAACATAATTTTCTGGAGCACAGAAGCAGGGGGAAAAACATATCGCCAGCACACTCGATACTGTGAGAGTAAGCAAGACAGGTGTGACATATCCATGTTGGAAACGAGGCACTTCATTGGTTGACAAAAATTGTATGGAGAAGAAGAAGCCATCCACATCGTTATAGTATCCTTGATGTAATGACGCAGCGGAATTCACGAGAAACTAGTTGCGTACTAGTTCAAACGATAATAGGTCTCGAATCCACGAGTGTTCTTGAATCCACAAGAGAAAGAGAATAACTCTGATTTATAATTGATTAAAAGTCCCATATGCCCATAGGCTACATCCTTATTTATACTAGTAAGAGTTCTAACTAAAAGGAAATTACTTAGAGTGGTGACCAAGCAAAGCATTACTTCTAAACCTAGACTATTTGCTAAAAGGAAATAAAATAAAATCTAACCAAAACTAAACTAAAAACGTGCAAAACAGGCAGCACAAATAAAATCTCCTAATACTAATCGTAAATAAAAATTATTACTAAAATAATGTTTCCATAAATAATAGGGGTGTATATTTTGTCCTGCATCATGTAATCTAGACAATACATATGGAAAAGAAGGAGCCAGACACGGATATTATGAACAGTATCCTCAAAGTAATCCCCATTATGCAGAGCAATATTCTGATAAGATGTAATGATGTATTACTCTGTGGTTCACTTATCTATCCAAGGCAAGGTTGTGAATCTTACAGAAATGTATGATGAAAATGCTCCAAATTGTTCAGATAGTTCTCCAACTGTTTGTTGTAGAGGAAGCCTTTTCTCCATGGTAGCCATCGCCATCTTCGAAGGAAGACCTAAACATAACCCTTGCAACATTCACTATCGATATCTCATGGGCATATTTAATTTCATGAAAAAAGTGTGCTCTACCAATACTAAACTTCAGTAAGATTATCTTCGAGTATTTAAGATAGCGGTTAAAATTTCCAAGTTGGTCAAAGATTCTTGTTTCTAAAACTACAGACAAAGATCAAATCCAAACAAGAATGTGGTGGATTCTACTCTGCTTCAAGAACACAAGTAGGGAGTAAACAACCATGAATCAAATGACTGCATTCGACAACAATATTCAAGAAGCAACCAAAAGAGCTAGAACGCCAATTGTGCAGAATGAGGCAAGCAAACCTGTCATTAAACTCAGTATATATGGCACAGTGAGATGGAACTGCTCGGGCATGATTTGCATTAAAGGTATTAAAGGTTGTAGTGGTGATTTGCTGAAAGACGTGGCTGCAAAAAACATTAGGTGGAAAAAGTATGTAAAAACACGATATCTATAAGTTTCCTCCACATGATGATTCTTACAAGGGAGACTTCCAACCTGGGTTAGCCAAAATAAGCATCAGATCAATATCAGGATTACGGGCAGCAACACCTAGTGCAAGGCATGCTCCAAGTGATTCTCCCACAAGATATATGGGTCTGTTTGGAGAAACATAATTCTCTGACCTCACTGTTTTTTCAACCAGATCCACCAGGCCTGAACAAGAAGTTGGAAAGACAAGATCACCGCGGTGTCACATAAGACATCTCACTCCAAACTAAAAGAAGCGATCATGTTCTTCATCTTCAACTAGTAAGCTAAACTCACATCTGCATGCCAAGATGTTTGAATGCCCCCATTACGTTTTTTTACCATTCAAAGTGAAATATTGTATCAGGTAAGAAGAAAAAATGAATAAGGAAAATAAATTGTAGCTTGTTTCTCGCGACAGTAGAATGTACAGTTCGTTTTGCAATGTCAATTGTTCCTCCTATAAGATGGTTTCTATATACCTGGTCACTCCATTCACAATGAAGACTAAAATAGCACTATGCAACTACACCGTTCAATTTCTGTGCAGGATTCAAATACGTTTAAGCTTGACAATCATCATTTGCTAAGTTGCAGTCTAGTTCAAGAGACAGGGAAACTACGGGCACCATATACTATGTTACTTGGACTCGGGTACGGGTGTCGGGTGCGGGTATGTATACGAGAGTCCGCGTAACATAGACCATATATGTCATTCTTTTAGAGAGATCCATTAACAGTCTTAATCCCCTTCAGCTAATACGACTACAGAGCAATTTAAGCTCACACTTGACACTACATTTCAATCACAGGGCAAAGGAGCAGGGCATGCCAGAATGCAGCCATTTGATAAAATCAGTGCTATATCAATTGATCCTTAGTCTTACCCTTCGGCTACCACAAACTGAACATAAAAGAAGAAATGAAAGAAGGAGGAGGAAGAGAGACCTCAGACCTGTAAATGGGGTTCGGTCCAGAACAGGAATATGCAAGCACCAGACATCAAATATCCTTCATTTTAACCACGAAAAAAAGGATTAGACATTATTAACCAGCCATAAATAAAGAGCAGGCTCCTTAGTCGATGAATTTCCACAAATAGAATAGTTACTATGACCCAATTATTCCTAAGTTAATACTGAAAGAGACTGAAGAAGTTAAAGTTTGGTGGAGCTCACTCTCCAAGTCTTTGGTGATGCAAAGTCAGTCCAAGTCCAACGCCGTCAATCCCTGGGAAAACTCAAAAATGGACCGAATCAAAATATTACCACAAGAAAATAAAATCAAAGACCCAATGATCTATGAAGTGAATGATTTAAAAAGAAGAAGAACAAGAAGAAGATTCATATTGCCAAATTAAGGTATATTAAGCAGTAAAGTCGAATGCAATGCGTAGTCGCTAGACACTGCATAATTCATATTCTAACTGGCAGACATGCTTTTAGAAATCAAAAAATACAAAAAGAATCAAACTTTACTGTAAAATGATTGCTCAAATTATTGGAAAAAAGATTGAGGTCCGGAAAAAGATGGTCACGTTGAGCTTTTCCCAACTCTCTGTTTGGAAAGTGTTACATACAATTGTCTAAAAGTAAGCCAATGAAAAAAGTACTCCGTAAGAACATAATTACCGGGTAAAAAGAGCAAGAGAGGAGAGTTGCTTGGGCGAGAAGAGCAGTCCAAGGGGGAGAACCAACGAGGTGGCCCACCGTCGACCGATCTGATAATCATTTCCTTCGACTGCTCAAAATAATCCTTCAAACTCAAACGTCGCCCCTCTGAGTCACCGCCGCGCTTAGTTACTGTAGCCGCAGCCTCATGCTTCTTCTTTTCGACCCTTCCGTTAATGGAGATGGTCGTCGATGACGGCGGCGGTGGTGGTTCAGTTGACTGAACGGATTGTTGGCTCGTAACTCTTGCCGACACAAAATATTTCGGTTTGATTGACGTCGGATACACTTGGGAGCGCAAAACAGGCGACGAAACGGCCGCGAAAATTCCCACTCCGGCCGCCATATTTCGTACCAGGACTGTTATAACGTGTGATGCCGTAGTCTGGGAATTTTGACAAAATATTACTAGTAGTACATTTTTTTTTAAGTGACTTGCTATGTACATTTTGAGGAAACGAGACATTATGGCCGAGTCTCCATTAATGTATTTTTAATATTTCCATTAATGTATTTTTAATATTCTTTCAACAAATCGTATTAATTCAACAAATATGGCAGTTCAACTCACCCTACAAATTCAACAGTAAAACTCACCCTAAAGTATAACATGATTTAACAAATATCAATAAAGTATAACATGATTTAACAAATGTTCTTTTTTTTAAAAATTTGAAAATTGAAGTTTTTATGAATGTATATATCAAAACTACTGTAGTGAAAATTCACTATACAAAATTTTTAAAAACTTTGATAACATCAATAAAAAGATATAACATGATTTGACAAATGTTATATTTTATTTGACAAATTGTTTGATTTGAAAATCAAAACTGATGAATATCAAAATCTGTAGTGAAAATTCACCATACAATTCAACCGATATCAATAAAGTATAACATGATTTGACAAATGTTATATTTTATTTGACAAATTGGGTTGACAAAATCAAAAAAAAAATCGAGGCGGAGCCGATTTTAGGCAAAGGCATTTAGAATTTTCAATGGGGTGCAAAGATTTTGGTTCGGGGCAAAAAAAAAAATCGGAGGTCGATTAGTGATTTTGTGAAGTATCTTAAGAAAATCACTATATAAAATTTGGGGGTCGGGAGGCTCCGAAAATCCTCGTGAAAATCCAACCAATCGTCAAATCCACCCTACAATTCAACCGATATCAATAAAGTATGTTCCAATTGATATATTATGTGGGGCATGATTGCGAACTGCCATTATTTTATTTTAATTTTTTTGATAACGCGAACTGCCATTATGAAGGGCATGATTGGATCGTCGTATTCAGGATTGTGCTAGAAATAATACTCTCATATAGCATTTATTGTACCCCTCATGATGTTGAGCTTTTCTGATTAGAAAAGGAAAAAAAAAAAAAAAAGTTGCTGAGCTTTCAAAGCATGTGCAACAGTGTACTCCATTTATAGGGAACTTTACAAAATTCTCGAGAGTTCCCGATTTGAAAGTTGAAATGGAAGGGAGTAATCAACACCGGATGGACTAAGGGGGTGTTCTGGGGATGATAATTCCGGCCGATCTAATCCGTTCTCGTCCCGTTCTGATTGGAGTTTTGAAGATTGGATTGAATTTGAAGGGAAAAAATAAAAAAATCTGGAATTGGGTTGTAGGCTATTCTTCATACCCCGACTCGATTTTTATTACATATCTAATATGTTATTCACATTGAGACCCATAAATTACTGTTAATTACTAGGATTTCCCCATGTTATATATATATTAGTTTATACATAGTAATATACTTCATTCTTGACCTTCCAAACATAATCAAGCAACGCCTCCCTACTCTAGCGGTATTTTTTGTGGTTTTTCTTTTTTTGTGACTTTCGGATCAGGGCGGGGATTCCCGATCCCCCTTAGGATTGGGGATGGAGGTTGGAGATGATTCTCCATTCGGGGAACGGGGTAGGGGTTGGAGCCTGATACATGGTTCGGGGATTGGAAGCGAGAATAGTCAAATCCGTCTCCGATCCACCACGTTGCCAACCCTAGGTGTTTTGGGAGTATTTGGTTACCAACTTTTTGCATTTTGATTTTTTCATTTTCTACTTCAGTATTTGGCACATCATAGCTAGAACACCTTTCGCGAAAATGAGGTTTTTGGTTTTTGGATTTAGAGAAGAGAAGTCAAAAGTAGGGGGAGATGAGCTTTTTGACTTCTTATTTTTCACTTTTTCTAATTTTGTCAAAAAAAAGACCTACAAAATGTATTATGCACATATCTCTCAAACGATATTCGTAATACTATTTACCGTAGATGACTTGTCTTCCTTTGAGACTGAGAGTGATTTCTAGAGAGATCGATGCTTCCTTTCGGGTGTAGCCAGTTGTGGGACCCAGGGCTGGAGCTGACGATGATGATGATGATGACGAGGAGGAGCTTAGATGAGTAGCCAGGCCAGCTCGTTCCCCCTGTCTCGTTCATATTAGGAATCACCATCATAGGAAAAAGTCTTTCCAAGGGACGGAGAGGAGGTAACTTATCAATAAGTAGGCCAATAAGGAGGCTTCAAAGCTAGTTTTTCTTTTTTGACTTTTTGAATTATGGGTTAATTTGTAGAGTGTTTGGGAGATGGAGGTTGGAGTAATCTTCCCTCATGAGCCATTCAATTTTCCCATCATTGCTAAGAGATAAGTAGGCCAATTACTTAATTTTGACCGAGGCTTCAAAGCTATCCTCCATCATTACCCTTCACACAACCGCTATTATCATTCAAACCACTCTACCCCATACCACCATCTTCACCACCACCACCACCACTATAGATACCATCAATACAAAAAGTAAAACTACCATCACTCGCAAACATTCCACAAATACTATTTTACCTCCATTACCATTCTACTTTTAGGTGTTTGGATCATCACACCACCACCACCATGTTTGGGAGCATTCAACCACCCCCGCCATTTTTTGCCATTCCACCACCACCACCGTCAGGGCTCCCACCAGTGAACTACCACTACTTTACACCACCGCCACCATCACTTGTCCACCACCACCACCACTTCTCCCACCATCACTCCACCACCACCACCACCACCACCACCACCACAACTGCGATCCCATCACTCCACAACAACCACCACCACCACCATCACTCCATCGCCAGAGTGACCACTCCCATGATGATGATGATGACGATGAAGAGGAGGAGCTTAGATGAGTAGCCAGGCCAACAATAGTTGTTCCCCTGTCTTGTTCGTATTAGGAATCACCATCATAGGAAAAAGTTTTGCCAAGGGACGGAGAGGAGGTAACTTATCAATAAGTGGGCCAATAGGAGGCTTCAAAGCTAGTTTCGTCAGTTTTTGACTTTTTGAATTATGGGTTAATTTGTAGAGTGTTTGGGAGATATGTGCAGAATGTATTTTGCAATAGGAGTAGTGTTTGGAAGTATAAGTACTCAATCATTTTGAGATGAGATTTCCTCCTCATTGACCGGAAGTTTCTATCTTCCCTCAAAACTGATGAGCCATTCGGTTTTCCCATCGACTTAGGCCTTATTTGATAACACAGATTCAACACTTAAAACTAAATGAATTAAGTAATAAGTGATTAAGTAGGTTTGATAACTACATTTTACATTGCTTAAGAGATTAAGTATCTTTTAAAATGTAAGCTAAAAATTTTATAAAAATTAACTAGTTTTGAGTTACTTAATTTTGACTGAATTAAGTGTAATCTCATTCCATCATTTCCTCCTCCATCATTACCCTTCACACAACCGCTATTATCATTGCTGTGACCACCACTCTACCCCTACCACCATCTTCACCACCACCACCACCACTATAGATACCATCAATACTTTGCCACTACCATCACTACGCCGCTACCACAAATACTATTCCGCTACCTCCACTACCATTCTACTCTGTTGCCACCAACATCATCACACCACCACCACCACTCCTACTGTCATTCGACAACCACCCTGCCATTACCATGCCATTCCACCACCACCACTTCGTCACTCCCACCACAACTACCACCACTACACCACTGCCACCATCACCTACCACCACCACCACCACCACTACTCCCACCATCACTCCACCACCACCACCACCACCACCACAACTGCGATCCCATCACTCCACAACAACCACCACCATCACTCCATCGCCAGAGTGACCACTCCCATCATTCCCCCAACTCCACCCTTGAGCCACCATAATCACCACTATTACAAATACATGGTGATCATTAGTAAATGACAACTCCATCCTCGAGCCATCTTGCCAATTATTTATTTTTTTATTTCTTAATTTGATGTTTGCATTCAAGTATGAATATATGAAAGGTAAAGTAAAAAAATGAGTGAAATTAATAATTCAGCTCCTTGTACATATTAAATAGCTTATTTAATTGAGTACTTAAAATTCAGTATATATTCAACAACTGATCATCTTAACAAATTTATCATTCAGTTTTTAGTTTTATCAAACAGCCCCTTAGTATTTTCACCTAGTTGAGGTTTGAGGCCAAAACGTGTTTTCTAAGGATCCCATGAATTGTGACTCCTTGGACATTGCGTTGAACATTTCCTTTGAGATAGAAAATGTGTTTGTTTACGAGCGGTACCGGCTTTGGGGCAAAGCCCATAAAGCCTAGGCTTTTGAGCCCCTAAAAAAGCCCAAAATGAGGGGCCCCAAGTATATTATGCATATTGGTTATGTTATCCATTGAGAATGATTTGGTGAAAAAACTTGACTATAAAGACTTAATTACTACGTTTGAAGCAAAAAATGTGAGCAGATCGATCGGCAAATGTTAGATTTTGAAGTGTTCTACATATTTGTTTTTTTTTTTTTGTCTTGTGCTACAATATATGATAGTTTTTGCATCGGTGAACTTTTTGTAATTGTTATTTATGATGAATATTTGTTGAACAAAATTAGCTTGAAAATATATAGAGGCCCATTTTATGACTTTGCTTTCGGCCTCTGAAACATTAGAGTCGGCTCTGTTTACGAGCTTGTTCTTATGACAATTGGTTTACAAACTCAGCCTCGATACTCCAATATTGCAAAGTCTCCGACTAGAACATAAACTCATGTTGTGCATTAGGGTTAAGTGTGAGCAATCTCCGGTCTATGCGAATCATGGCTTTTAAGGATGATGATTCTAAGTTATTCGTATCCCAAGATAATGTGCCAAACACTTCTATCAAAATTGAGAATTCAAGTGTGAAGAATCTCAAGTTTAAGTGTATCATGGCCTTTAGGGACACTGTTTATGAGTATGGAGATCATCATAGCTCGTACATCCAACCACATGATGAAGTATTTTAGGTTTATGCGGATCATGATTTCTAAGGATAGTATTTCTAAGGCTGGAGCTTATCATGTAGTTAGTCCAAGCGAGCGCAGGGCTCGTAGGTGATAACCAGAGTTCAAGGTCCTTGACAATGTTCAAAGTTTTCAAGCTTTCAAAAACTATGCAAGACCTAAGCGCAAACTGATCACTAACAAACGCATACCATTGAGGATAGTTGCAACGATCCTCATGTGTTTCGTGCTGCACAACGTCGTGTGCTATATTAGTATTGTTTATTTGCTCACTATTCTCTAATGGTTTTTTGCAGGAGCTGGAGTGATTGTGTGTTTTTTAAGTTGCTTTTGCAATCCTCTTGGGAGTAGGCGTTCTTTTTTGTTAGTTTTTCATTATTGTTCTCTTTGTCTCTTTATAAGGTCTGTCACTTGTACTTTGTTGTTATTACCAAGTTTGACAATTTTTTACTCTTTCTCAAAGATGGGGCCTGACCCAAAACTTAACCTCATCCCCACCAATGACATGGTAATAAGAAACTAGTGGACTGCCATGGGGTCGTTCCTCTTATTGTTTTTTTTTTTTTTTTAACTATTTTATTATTTTAGTCTGTTTGCACTAATTTTTATGGATTTCAATATAAGTCTTCTCTTCACATACATCAACTAAAAGTCCAAAAAAATTCAAATAGCTAAAAGTCCAAAAAAATTCAAATAGCTGAAACAACTTGGCTTTCATCTTTATCATATAGACAAAAAAAGCTTAAAGGAACGGCACCTAAGTAATGGGTATGAATATCTTTAAATATCGCCAAATCTACTCCTGACTCATATCATCAGCATAATCACATTGCCGATAAAAAATTTGAGAACGAAAACTTAATCAATATGTATGCGGAAATTGACCAAAACTAAACCGCAAGATTTTGGTTCGGTTCTGGTTCTAGATAATTAGCAACCAAACACTTAAAAAAAAAAAAAGAACTCACAAAAAGAATTAGAATTTGGAACATAAAACAACTCCTAGAATAATTATAGCAATTTCATTAATATTCAGAACCTAAAATGGACACACAAATCTTGGAAGTTGGAAGTCTACCATCACACCAACTCCTAAAATCAACGAAAATAATCTATAAAGTAGCTCAACGGTCCTGTTTGATTCTAATCATGATTTTAAAGAATTATAGCAAACCAAAATTACTGATTTTCATTTTTCCAGAACCAAAACTGGACCACTGAACCGTAGAACCAAACCAAATTAGGGCGATTCGGTTCAAATCTTATTGGTTTTTTAATCAGTGCAATTCAAACATGATTAGTGCTTTAGGCTTAAAGTAAACTTTAATCTGAATCATCTACCTAGCAATGGCCTTTTCCCCATCTATCACGTGAACCCAGCATTCTGAAGCTTTTCTGACTTCTTTTAAAATATTTTAATTTTTCTCATTTTAAAACAATTGAAACAAGAAATTGATTTACTACAATCTGATTATTCAAATGGATTAGTATAAATCGGAAGGTGTAAACATGTGCTGGACTGGACCACCTACCAAACCCACGTTTAAATAAGTTTTAAGTACAGATGGTGGTGGAAAACGTTAGAATAATAGGGGCCCCTCTGGTATTGATTTCACTTTTTATTTTGCGAGTCCATGACTCCATGTATTGGTTGGGATTTTTATTTTTTATTTTTTCTCTGTTGTCTGAAATTGGATTGGACTGCTAGGATTAGTCGATGCGCATGTGAGTTGTCCGGTTAGTCTATTTGCGATTGATATGTCCGGTGAGCAAGTGAGTTGTACAGTTAGTTGATTTGCGATTGATGATGTGGCCCGGACACGTGAGTTATAAGAAGAAGAAGAAAAAAAGGATTGAACTGCCATGAATTAAGAAGTGTTACAAGTGTATTAATGAGTCGTTTCTGCTGGTTGCCCACAATACAAATGGGAGATAGGTACTAGAGAGAGACATGCATAGATGAGCCCATTGAGGTCAGAGGAATGATCCAATGGGCTACTGCAAGTGTGGTTCAGTCCGAACTGTAAATGTATAGTGGGCCAGATTGACATTGGAGCCCATACTTTGGAGAAGGCGCTTGATATTTTGGACCTTGCGTAAATAGTCCATTCAATAGCCTTCTGAGAGTTTTTCTTTCTTTCTTTGTTGGCAGAGCATGTAATATTATAAAACTTGAACCATATATATATATAGGTGTGTTGGTGGGGTATATATTTAACTCCTACAACATCATACTGAAAGCTTAAAATCTTGACATGTTTCCACAACCAAATCCGAAACTGGATCCATATCTACGGCCAAATTTCAGCTTCAAAGCTTCACATGTTTCCTAACGGAGTACTAGTTTATGGAAACCTAGATGTTAAACAAGGTCGGTCACTAACGGAAGTTAACGAAGTAGATGCCTGCCTGGTTAGTCTAGGAGTTATGTCGGCTATATTTTTCTGTTGTAGTATTGTATAGCAGGTAGTGGTCTTGGTAGTATAAAAGGGAAAGTGTGCCTCATTTGGCAGAGAAGAGAGAAATGAATCATGAACTCAGAGAGATGATTGTAAACGATGCATTCTTGATTGATTGCTTTCTTCCAGAGGCGGCTCTAAGAAGAGCCGAGCCGAGCCGAGGGTGGGCACTTGAACACCCTGAAAAAAATAATTTTTTTAGAAATACATGTAAAATTTTATTTATTTTTTAATTTTTGTCATTTTGAACACCCTAACCAAAATATTTGAACACTCTACCCAAAATGTTTGAACACATTATCCAAAAATTTTGAACACCCAATCCTAATAACGGAATTCACCATGCACTATTTGATACTCCATTAGAGAATAGTATAAATTGGATATTTGGGTATTTCTTTGTCTCAACACATTTAGCTCAAAGAGATGAGAACACTTTTAACTATCTCTCTTTAATCTATTTATACTTATTCCAAGTGATTACTCATTACATTATAAAATATAGATCGATAATTTAATATACGCGCGCTATCTTTTTTTGTGAAACACTTTAATATATATGCACAGAGGGTATATAGACACAATAGATTTGGATTATTACATAGGTCATTCATAGGTTTGATTTTTTTAAATTTTTGTTTGGTAGTTGGAACGATGGACAAGTTTGTGATAAGAAAATTTAGAATGGTGCAAGAGTCATTTCCTATTGAAACTTTTTTGATGATAGCAACCCCTAAAACTCGTTGAAGCGAAGCAGTATTGACTTGGAATTGTTGTTTTTTCGGTAGCATTGTTGTATTAGTAGGATTTTTATTTTTATTTATATATGTACAGTTATGATTTCTAGAGGACATTGGCTTTGCCCGGTTTATGTGTGTGGCGAGGCGTAAATAGACAGAAAAGAAAAGCCCTTATACACAGGTGGGAGATTCAAACTCCTGACCTTCTAATGAATGCAAAAGCCCTGACCAACTGACTGCCCACCCCATTTATTATTTTACTAGCCAATTTTCCAAATATGATCAACTTGAAAATAATCAATATTTTTCATTGATTATTATGATAAAATTATCATTAAATATATTTCAGAATATGATGGATATAATGTAAATTCTAAGATATTTCAAAATCACGAATATAATATAATGTCAATTCTAATTAAGGTTAGAATTGGGTGGGTCATAGGACCCCATAGACTTATATATATGTGGCGCGCTAATATAAATTAGAACACTATTTTTCTAACCGTCTCTTTTAAGTTAATGCCTGTCGTTCAAGTAATGGCGTTGGAAAAAAACAATACCCATTACTGATTTCTTCTACTTGTTCGATCCCCTTACTTTTCGATAAACTCTGGCCATGATAGGAACCATTGATGGAGATCGTTTACCTGCTTTGCCTTACAAAATCTGCCAAATGGCTAATCAATTAGTCATAATCTTCAAAATAATAGTACTAAGGAAATTCAAGATATGTCACGAGCTCGGTAAGAGCTAGATTGAACGTTTTGTTACTCGGTTTGCCTTGATTTGTTAGATATGACCTTTCCTTTTCTTTCTTTTTTTGTGTGTGGAAAAAAAGTATTGGAGACATCGTGTACGTCTCCCTCAATTTCGATATAAGTAGTACCCATTTCATACACAAGAAGAGTACCGAAGAATCAACAAAGAAGAGTACCAAAGAATATCATACTATATATATATATATTTATCTTTGATTTAGTAACTGAGGCTGAATTTGCAACATTTTTCTCCTAGAAATCAACTGAGAACCAAACCAGAATTGTTTTGATCTAGCATTTGGTTCTGGTCTAGTTCTACGTGTATAATGGTCAGGCTTAAATTTTCAAAAAATTTTAAGCGTTTGGAATTCGGATCTGTTTGCACCCTCAGTTATCAAAAAGCTACTATTGGTCAATAGAATTTTAGACTTTAGTCATTTTTAATTAAGTCAATTAAGTAGGTAACAAGACTTTCCTTTTCTTTCAATTCGCCTGCAGGGTGAATTTTAATGTACTGACTCACTCAATTGACTCACGAACGTAATCACTGATCGATACTGGGAGGGTAAGAAAAGTAAGGTTTGCATTAGTAAATAAATAAACAATCTTTAACGTGTAAAATAGAGTACTGGATGAGTGGATGGTAACACAGTAATGTGGAGAAGAAGACCCAACACGTACGCATGCATGTCTAAAATAATGCAAATGACTAATAATTTATTTTGACACCCAATCACTTCAACTTAATCCCTAACCGAGATAACTGACCAAAAAATCTAGCTGGCATCTGATTAGTACTTCCTTCGTTTCAAAATAATAGTCCACTACGAAAATTCGTTCCATTTTTCAAATAAAAAAAATTAAGTACTTCCCTTTATCATTTTTCAAATTTTTCGCACGTTCAGTGTGAAAAAATTCAAAAAATGATATACGGAAGTACTTAATTTTTTGACTTGAAAAACAACAAGAGAGAAAGTGAGTCTATTATTTGGGAACGGAGGAGGGTGTATATATATTTTTCGGTAACTAGGTGTTTGGGCCACGATACGTACACCTCGATTTTACAAAATATATACTAGCAAAGAGGGGTAGTCTAGCTATTTGGCATTTTCTCTTTTTCTTAAAGAATTTTTATAAAAATCACACGAAAATCCACATCACCTCTCCGTTGCTCTATTCATTCACAAAAATAATACAGACACACCCTTTCAGCCACACTCTACCACACCCTCACTCACATGTGAATGAGTGAGTGGTGTAGAGCCAATATTTGAAAAGGTGTGTCTGAATCATTATTCATTCATTTAATTCCCTCCACGTACTCTTTCACTTTACAAGTCCTCATTCATTTGTCCACCACTTCTCTCATCTCTCACTCCCTTTGGCCTTTCACTTTCTCAAGTCCCTCATTTATTAATTGGCTAATATGTCTTTCTTTTGATAATAATCCTTTTTATCGGGAATGCAATAATTAAGCACTTGTCAACATAATTTTTGAAATTGATCATCTTGTTCACTTCGTACAATATATATTAGTATATGTTTGCGTAAAAAATCTAGTAAGCTCTGCCATTCCTATTAGTCCTTTTCATTAATACTGTAGGATGTGTTTTCATATTCACATTTAAATGGAGTAAATCCGAATTTTCCCTTTTTCACGCTAGATAGACGTAATAAATTCATGTAATATTCCGGTGATAAACTGGATTTTGAATAAATTCGATGGCTCTTGCTTAGATTTTGTAGACATAATCCTTACCGGCTCACCGCTATATACCCATCGGGAAATGTTACAGTACACATTCCTATTTGGGTGTATATCATATGTCCTAAAAATATTACGAATCGATTACCTCTTATGAATAAAAGATTACTATTTTTTTGTATAAAAGTTACGAAAATGAACAAAATGTTATGAATCATAGAACAAATGTTACAAATCATATTGCTGAAATTTTACGAGATACTAGAAAATTAAATGTTATGATTTGCCATGAGATAACACAATGTGGACTATACAATAGTTGCATATCGTACACATCTTTAATGATTGTGTAATGTAGCATTTCCATATCCATAACAACATACTATTACATTGGAATGTATTCTTGTAGGGCCAGTTCGTGCGACGGTTGGCCATGTTTTAATCAGACCCTCGTTTAGTACACAGGTGAATTAGAGCATCTCCAAGGCAAGGATGGAGCCAGGAGTGGTTAGTAGGGGCAGCCCCTACAATTTTAAAAAACATACTACTACATTGGAAAAATTATATACATCATCAAAATATATAGTCCCGTCTCCCTTCTATTTTTTCGTTTAAAGAAATTAATAGTAACAACTTTAATATTTTCCAAGCTATGAAACAACTTTGTACTAAAATTAGTCTTAATGAGGTTTAATTACAATATTTTTGAACAAAATAAGGACCAAAATTTATAACCCAACTCACTTATAGTCAGGGACCTAAGGCCCCAACTCACTTAGAGTTAGGGACTCAAGGCCCGTTCACTTTTAAAAATTAGGGCTCATTGAAATTTTGGAAGCCTAAAACTCTTTTATTGTGGTTTGTGGAGTATAAAACATCAACGGTGAAGGAAAAAGAAAAGAGAAAAACAAATTAGGGGCTCCCAATTAAAAACAGTGCATGACCCCCTCTCTGTCGGAAAATTCTCTCAAAATCAATTCTATCTGGAATTGGAATGTGGATGGTCTATCTACTAGTAAAAATTCACATAGTTGTCTCTCTTTATTTCAATTTTTTTTATTGTGTATATTCGTCCCCTTACGCAAAACTCCGTCCCTGCTCCAAGGGATGTAACAAAATAAAAATTAAACTACGTTTGAAGAGCCATGTTTTTTAAAAATATTCCAAGGAAGAAAGTAAACTTGTAACTCCCGTGGGCTCCTAAAATGGCTCCTAGTTAAGTTCCTAGGTGACATGGATAAAGTTAGTGATGAAATTATCTTTATTTTAGTCCTCCAATGGACTCTACATAGTGGCTCCTAAAGTAGGCTCCCAAGATTAAATCCTAGTTGGTGTCCAAAGGGGTGTTTTGACAAAATAATTGATCAAGGTTATTTTTTGTCCTTATTTTAAAAAAAAAATTGGCATTTACTAATTCTATGTCAATTTTTTTGTGGATTATTGGTTTGTCTCGATAAGAGGAATCTAAAAAGTAAAAATTACGTTCGAAATTGAACTTTTTTGAATAAAGATAAAATAATGGATTATTGAACATTTTTTTGTCTTTATTCAAAACGTTTCAGCTCTGAGAATACTTTTTAAATTCTTGTTGTCGAGACAAACCAATAATCTAAAAAAAAAAAATTGACGCAAAATTATCAAATGCGCAAAAAAATTGTATAAAGACAAAAATAAATAAATAATCCAAACAAATTGTTTAGCCAAACCACCCCAAAATTTAGAGACATAATTGAGAAGAAGAAGAAGAAGAAGAAGAAGAAGAGGAGGAGGAGGAGATGAGGGACTCACTTATATTTTTTTATACATAAACAAATTATAGGACACGCTTTTTTTTTTTTGATCAAAAATTATAGGACACGCTTTAGTAGCCAATTTTAGAGAACCTATTGAAGTACACCCTCCCTCTCCTAAATTAGCAAATCCTTAGCACATAAAATGGACTCTACATTTGTTTATGTGTTCACTTTAAGAGTCAATTTTAGAGAGTGTACTACAGATGCTCTTATATTACACCATTTTGGCCTAGCTCTCTGACTCTTCAAATGCGACAAACATCAAATATCATAGTAATGTTAATTGGTGATTTAATGATTTTTTTTTTGGCAAAGTGGGTCCTTTAAAGTTATAAGATAAATGTTAAAAAAAAAAATGGAAATAATTTAGAATACACGTATTGCAAATGGCTTCTCAATTTGCCACATGTGTCACCAAATCTAAATTTATTATCAATTCAACTAATATGAGGGAGGGTTTTATTCACCATCTTTTAAGGAAGGTGAATAAAATTGCACTCGTTGCTCGTAGATAATTCAATGTAAACAAAAATAGAGTTTACCGGTAAGAAAATTGATATTGACACTTCACTTTTCTCTATTGGCACTCTATTTTTTGTCTTTATTCATAAATTAAATTTTACCTAATAAAAACAAAAAAGGAAGTGCTAATATTAATCTCCTACCTGTAATTACATTTGTATTTTCCAATTCCCAATGGAATTATGAACAGATAAGCTTAGTAGTGGAGTACATCATGATTTTCGGTAAATATGTAGTTGTCAAATCAAAGGGAATCCCCCTCTTTAAATACGAATTCCCCTGTTGCTGAATATCCGTGAATTACAGTTTTCCCCTCCTGTGCTTCTCTCTCTTTCTCACCTACTAAAACACTTCTTCTTCTTCTTCTTCTCTCTGGAATCCTTTGCTCCATCCTCTCTTAAATCGTTACGAGAGATGGATACGAAAAACTCCTTCGAATACCAAGTAAGGTCGTTAGCAGCAGCTGCTATGGCGACCCCAAAGCAGGGTGGTGGTTTCATTAAGGTCCAAATAATGCTTAGAGTTTTGGCAATCTTACTCGCATCGGCTGCTATGGTTACCATGCTTACCAGCCGCGAATCTGTCAATTTTTTCGGGATTTTGATGGAGGCTCGTTACACCTACTCATCTGCATTCAAGTACTATTCCTATATTCACCATCTAATCTCTCAATTTTGTTAATACAACCAGATTGAAATACAAGTTCAAACACACAATCTACATGATTTACAAGCGTTGTTTTTCTTGCTGAAATTGTTTTCAATTCCAGGTTCCTAATGGCTGCAGACGCTGTTGTGTTTGCTTTCTCACTGCTCTCTCTAATCTTCGTGTTCTTGCTAAGCCGCTCAAAACCCAATCCCTGCAGCTATTTCACTGTGTTTTTGCATGATCTGGTAATCAAAATTTTATTCATTCTTGGTTGTTATTTTTCTTATTGCTGCAAAAGTGTGCTAAATTGGCCGAACCAGCATAAACAATGCGCAAAGAATAATCAAGAAACGAGCACAAAGAATAATCAACAGAGATTTTACGTGTTAATCGAATGAACAAAGTATACTGATTAGTGATTACGTCGGCTGCTAATTATATCCTCGGATTTACGCATCACCAATTACCTTAATACCCCTGTTTATGTTTTGGAGACAAACCCAACATAGTAGTGGCAAAGCAAGACTTGTAAAGCTTCATAACCCCAACAAATAGTTGAGAGGAAGAAGAGAAATTAAGAAGATTTTGTGTTGTGTCTTCATAACCCCAACTTCAAGAATTTCACTGCTTCTAACCTAGAACTCCCTCCGTCCCGAATTTCTTGTCAATTTACGTGTATGTATTGTCATTTTTTAATTGCTTATATCTTTCAATCTATAGTATTTTTTACAATTTTGAAGATTTTTTTAATAGAATTCATCGAGAACTATAAAATGAGATTCCTATTAAATATATATAACATTATAAATTTGAAAATATAAACTATTTTTGAGGTGTTGTGAGTAGTGAAAGTGAATAAAAAATGTGGGATGGTGGGAGTAATAAATTTGTTCCCAATCAAAAAAAAAAAAAAAAAAACTTCCTAGGCTTAAAGTCAAATCACATAAATGGTTTATACTATTGCTTTGTTTATTGTTTCCGTATCCATCTCCTTCGTCATGACAACGATTACTATGGCAGGTTGTAGTGCTGCTGATGATGGCGGGATGTGGAGCGGCCACTGCTATCGGCGTGGTGGGTCGCGACGGCATGGCCCAGGTTGGTTGGTTGGCTATGTGCGGTAATGTGAGCAAATTCTGCCATAAAATGACATTCTCAGTTGCCTTGTCTTACTTGGTTATGATCTGCTACATCGTGCTTACGGTCACATCTGTCTACAAACTCAAGTATTTGGCCGCAGGAATGAGCAACCCAGAATCACAGGAAGGTGTCTCTGGGGAAAAATGAAAAGCTTAATAGATAAGCCCACCAAGGAGATGCTCTGTTATCACTTTTACGTTTTCTGGCATATGTAAATTTTAAATTTGCAGGTGATTAGTTCAGTAGGGTATGCTCTGTCATTTCTTTTAGGCTTCCACCGTGTGTAAATTAGAGCTTTGTAGTGCTGTGAGTCATTGTCTGCAACATTGTGAAAACATGGTTCCATACTGTTCATCGTTTTGCTTTGTCTAAGAAAGTCCGCAATTTTCTTGATCGTATGCTTATATATAGAACCAGTAAAAAAATTACTGACAAAATGGTTAAATCACTTTCATAACGATGATTAACAATTTCAATAGAAGACAGATTATCGGCTCTTTCAAATCATGTCATATTAATGTTTATGAGGTCAATCAGAATGCAATGGATAGTTGAATTTACCGAGGCCAATACCTGTATGTGGAAAGACTTGTCAAGGTTTGGTTTCTGAGCAGACGTAATTTTATCAAAAACTCTCAAGAAAAATTCCGTCAGCAAGCTCCTGGGAATTTGTAGCCCATATATTGAATCCCGTCGGCAAGCTCCAAAAGTAAGGCTTACATCTTTGAGCCATTTGAAACCCTTCCTTGTAAACTTCTAGATCTTGTGCAATAATATCCTCATAACTTAATGTGGGCAGTGGAGTGATATCCAAGATCAGGATAGTTTCATTCAATAGCTCATTCCAAATCCAAAAACCCTCATAAATACGGAACAGATTTGCTGGAACCACTCTAGATAGAAGATTAAGTTTCATACAGCCCCAAAATTTAGTTCATGGCAAGTCCATCGCGATGCCATTTTGTTTATCAATTCGGATATCCAAGTGAAGAATCAAGGGTGCAACGCAAACAAACAAACAACTCATTCCATTAAGCAGAATTCAGTGCATCATCCAGTGGTGTTAGCACTGGGGGATTGCACAGTAAATGATACTAATAATTTAAACAGAACAGTCTTAGGATTACCAGATTTCGAAAACTAATAATTAAACAATTGACTTATGATTCTGTCATATAATACATATCGTAGTTGGTGCAAGAATGTACAGTCATTTCAATACTATAGCAATAGGTAAATTCTCAACATGGAAGTACAAAATTTTGTATTCAGTAGTTTCTGGAAAGAGAAGAGAAAGGGCATAGGGGGTGCCATTCAGATCACATCTCATCTTCAGAATCGTTAAGGTGGTCTTTGAGAGGTTGACTTGGGATTTCCCACTTTTGTCTACCCCATGCTGAATCCATCTCAGGCAATTCGTAGTCATCTGGACTTAGCGATAGCTGGAATTCTGGAAGATCAGGCAAGATCTCGAGACCTCTGCAAACCATTTCACAGAAATTAAATTTAAACAGCCTAAAAGTTCATCTTTAGGAAATATGTACCATCGAAAGATTCAAGAAAACAGACAGTGAAAACCTCTTACTTCTCTTGCTCTAAAAGGTACCCATACATCTGCGACTTCTTCGATGCTACATCAGGAATTCTCTTATTCAAATGCTTCATAGCACCCCAGAGTGGAGGAATCCTTGACACAAGAAATCAGGGAATGTTTCAAAGAATCATAATAATGAAAATGTTAACGTGTACTGTGTGGACAAAAAAATTGAATGATAGCTAACCTGGTGACAGGAGCTGTGAGACAAAATGTTAAACAAGCCTTCTTGCTCTCTGAGAGTAGATTTTCTGCAGCTAGAAAACAATACACAGCACTCACATGACAGGATGGTTCAGTACCCTTGTCAATGATCTGGCCATGGTAGTAGTAGGCTGCAGCCTGAGAATGCGAAAAAGATCATTGGACTCGCAACATTTGAGATACTAGGTGCAAGAAAGTTGAGTTATAAAAATTATTGAGCAAAAAAGTGATTGTGATCATGACCTTTGCTTCAAGATATTTCCATTTGATGAATAGCAGATTCTTCTTTCCATACTGGCTGTCAGTGTTACATCCGGACAAGCAGTAATGAGCCTGAACAAACAAACAGAAAGAAAGAAGATTGCAACAACAAAGTAAAAACAGTTGCAATGTCTAATACTTCACATGCGGGCAAGTTCTTTTCTGGTAAGTGCACTGCACACATGCCATTCATAAAAATGGGGGTTAATTGACCTAAGAAATACCATTGATGAACTCGTGTTGAAAAATTTAAAAGAACAAAAAGACAGAAAAGAAAGATAGAAATTAATGCAAGACTTCAACCCTCGTTTGCTCCCTGTAAACTTCATAACCAAAAGCCCCACATTTAATTCGGTCTGTAATGTAGCCGAGGGAATATATGTAACAAAACATTCAATTGAAGCAAAATGAACAGCAGATAGTCATCCAAATGTCACCAAGAGAAACATTACATTGCCGCTCTCCTGATAAGAGAGAAAAACCAACTAACAAGCTGCAGAAAACCCGAAATTTTGGCAACGTGTTGCTGTCTTGGAAAAAAAGTACCATTCATGAATTTGTCTATCCTATCCTATTCCTACCAGCTGTATTGGATAAATGGTGAACCCTGTGTTTAACAAGTCAAAACAACATAAAAGGAATCCCAGCAGATGAAGCACGAACAAGCCATGATAACTTCAAATTCGGCACCAAAAAAAAAAATTGTTTAGTATTCCATACCTGCCCATAGTAGCTCAGTTGTTCACATGCCAGCCTCCTCTTCACAGGTAAACTAACGTTTTGACTTTCCACAGCTAATCCAAGCTGAATTTCAGTTCCCTAGATTTGTCATACCGAGTATCAAACGCTACTTATATGTCAGATGCTTAGAAACAAATACCCAGGTTCCTAACTTAGCACTCATTTCCTAGAATCAAATCACACATGCCGTTTTTTTTTATTTTACCTTTTTTTATTGCGTTTTTTCCAGGGGATTCCATAATCTATGAAAAAACTGGCTATCGCCTATCGGTAACCTTTGAACTTCTCATCATTCAAAATGACTTCATTATTTGTAACCTTTGAACTTCTCATCATTCAAAATGATTCATAATCGAAAATTTTCTCTGTCCTTTTTATTTTATTTTTTCCCCTTTCTTTCTCCTTTTAAGAAATGCCTCTTATTGTCAAATACTCAAGGAGAGACTAAGATGGTTGACTCCGTTGACCAGTCAATTGTCACGTGTTCTCCAGCTAATGGTGCTTACGTGTAGTTAGTTAGGAGTTTGTTAGGAGTTTGTTATTTCTCTCCAGCTGTATTCAGTTCGTGTATATATATCCTCCTCTTGCTTCTGTTTCTGTAACTAGAATCAATTGAAAGATTTCCGCTTGTAGTTTCTTCTTTTATTCATTTTTTGTCATGGTATCAAAGCCAATTCAAGACGAAAGTCAGTTCTTCGATGTTGATCCAGAAATCCACGACGTTGCGTAGTATCATCCGAATCGTGTTCATCCAGTTCGTGATCTCATCCAGTTCGTGATCTCATCCAGATCAAGAATGGCGGCTTCATCTTCATCTTCTACAGAGTATTTGCCCCAATCTCTCACGTTTCTTATTGCAAATTTCCAGTCATTTATAACTATAAAATTAGATTCAGCCAATTACTTTGCTTGGAAAACTCAAGTTGAGACTGCTCTTCGGGCGAATTCTTTGTTTGATTTTGCGACTGGTTTGCATACAATACCTAATCCTGAAACCCTAGATGCTTCAGGAAATAAGATACCTAATCCTGAATTCGTGAAATGGGATATAATAGATCGCATGCTTCTCTCTTGCTTAATTGCAACCCTAACCCCTGCGACTCTTCCACACATTGTTGGAACTCGTCATACCTCTGAGGTATGGTCGAAGCTCGAAGAAAAGTTCAATTCTCTGTCTCGCACTCATGTTATGGACTTAAAGAGACGGTTGTATACCATTAAGAAGACTGTTCCTATGGAGCAATATCTGGATATTATTAAAGGTTTGTTGCAGAAACTTGAAGCTTCTGGAACACATATGGATGATGAGGATGTTGTGTTTCATACTTTGAATGGGTTACCAGAAGAAACCTATCGTACCTTTAAACAGGCTATTCGAACAAGGGCAGAAGTTACTCCTCTTACCTTCAGTGCCTTATATTCTATGTTAATGGCTGAAGATCTGTGTCAAGATACCACAATTGACACTTCTACACTGCTTATAGCACAACATACTTCAGCACCTTCCAGCAATACATCTCACTCTTCTGTTAATCAAACTACTACTACTATTCCTACTGCAAGTTCAGGGCCAGTTTTTCAGTTTCCAGCACAATTTGGTCCACAAGGACCTCAGTTTGCTCCAACTGGTCAGATGGGGCAAGGTTGATCACAGGGTAGTTATTCCAACTATGGAGGGAATAGAGGGTACAAAGGAAATAAGTTCAGAGGATCCATAAATAATTGGAACAACAACACTTCTGACGGTTGTCAAATCTGTGGTAAGACCAATCATCAAGCTAATAGGTGCTACTACAGACAGGACCTCAGTTACAGACCTCCATCTGGACAGTCTTCACCTTCTTACTATGGACCTCCATCTGGACAGCCTTCACCTTCTTACTATGGACCTCCATCTGGCCATTATTCACCCTCCTACCTTGGTCCTCCTACTCAGAACATGTATCCTTCTCAGAATATGTCTGGACAGCAAGCATTTTCTGGACAGCAAGCATTTTCCACCAATGTTGCTTCACCTAGACCTCAAGCTTTTATGGTTAACACTGATGGCACTTATTCATCATCATCTCCGTATATGCCACAACAACCTATTGGATCTGCTATAGCTTCTTCACAGCCTTGGTACTTTGACTCTGGAGCAACTACTCATGTCACAAATAATCCAGCTCATATTTCTACTCCTTCTTATCATACTCCTGCTAATGTTTTTGTTGGCAATGGACAGTCCATCCCAGTTTCAACTTCAGGTAAAGGTCTCTTATCTCTGCCTTCACAGAACTTTTGTCTTAATCATGTCTTACATGTTCCCCAAATTTCTCATAACTTGTTGTCTGTTCATAAATTCTCTTTAAATAATCATTGTCGTATCATGTTTGACTCTTGTGGTTATGTCATTCAGGACATGACCACCAATCAAGTTCTTCACAAGGGCCCCGCCACCAGGGTCTCTATCCCCTTCTGCCTTCTTCTAAGTCTTCTTTTAATGCTGCAACTGCACTCCTTAGTGTGTCATCCTCTGCAGAGTTGTGGCACAGGAGATTGGGTCATCCACATGGTGCTCTTCTACAACACTTGTCTACACAATATAGTTTGAATATTCCTTCCTCTTTTTATAGTCTTGATTGCTATGCTTGTAATAAGGGCAAGAGCCATAGACTTTCATTTCCTATTTCTGTTACCAAAACTTTGTCTCCTTTTGAACTTCTTCATGCAGATGTCTGGGGTCCTGCCCCTCTTGTTTCCTTTTCAGGTTATAAATACTATCTTTTACTTGTTGATGACTTCACTAGGTATAGTTGGTTGTTCCCTTTGCACTTTAAAAGTGATGTGTCTGCTCACATTCAGGCTTTTAGAACTTTTGTTTCCAATCATTTTGGTTTCTCAATCAAGACCATTAGGTCAGACTGTGGGGGTGAGTTTCTGAATAAACTTATGTCTGCTTTCTTTGCAAAATTTGGCATCCTTCAAGAGACCTCATGTCCTTATACCCCTCAACAAAATGGTTTAGTTGAGAGAAAGCATGCCCATATAATAGAAACAGCTATTACCTTGCTACAACAAGCTCACATGCCAATTCAGTATTGGCTTGAAGCAATAACTACTGCATTGTATCTCATAAATCGTTTACCACATTCCTCTTTAAATTTTAAAGTTCCTTATCACAAGTTATACAATCATCCACCAGACTATCACCAACTCAAACCTTTTGGTTGTTGCTGTTTTCCTTATCTCAGACCCTATACTTCCAATAAACTTGACCCAAGGTCTCAACCATGCATTTTTCTGGGTTACTCATCAGGTACCAAGGGGTTTAGGTGCTTAGAACCTGTCACTAAGAGAGTCTACTTGTCTAGGCATGTTAGATTTCTTGAATCTGATTTCCCTTACCTTTCTTTAACTACTCCTCTTTCTCAATCACATTCTGTATCTCCTTCTAGCATGCCATCTTTTGTTATTCCTTCCTCCTCTCTTACTTTTCCTCTAGTTTCAAGCTCATCTCCTATTTCTTCTCCATCTCCTATCCCTTCTTCTTCCACTATTTTTCCTCAGTCTTATCCAGTTTTTCCTAGTTCTTCCTCTCATCCTACCTCTTCCCAAGTTCTACCTAGTCCCTCTCCTACTCTCTGTCCTCCTCCTAGACCATCTCATTCCATGATCACTAGGTCTCAAAGTGGGATATCTGTTCCAAAGCTTCCCTTCTCTCTTCTAGTTCAGTCTCCACCAGTCACTGAACCTGTGTCTTTCAAAGAAGCTATGGCATATCCTGAGTGGCGACAGGCAATGACAGATGAATACACTGCTCTCATGTCCCAGAAAACTTGGACTCTTGTGGATCCACCTTCTGGTGCTCCTATCATTGGATGCAAATGGGTTTTCAGAATTAAGAGGAACTCAAATGGTACAATTGCTCGCTATAAAGCTAGATTGGTAGCCCAGGGTTATCAACAAACTGAGGGGGTGGATTACTCTGAAACATTCAGTCCAGTTGTTAAGCAGCCCACCATTAGAGTTGTACTTTCACTGGCTCTCCATTTTGATTGGCCTATTCGACAGATAGACATTTCTAATGCATTTCTCCATGGCCAACTTCAAGAACAGGTTTTCCTAAAACAACCTCAAGGCTATCTCAATACTGCATTTCCTCAACATGTCTGTCATTTACACAAGGCCTTGTATGGCCTCAAACAGGCTCCCCGTGCTTGGTATGACATGCTATCCAAGCAACTTTTGCTCCTTGGTTTTATCAATAGTCAGGCAGATTCATCTCTGTTTGTGTATCATCATCAGTCAGATCTGGTTTATGTGTTAGTTTATGTTGATGATTTGCTGTTTACTGGTAACAATCAGACTCTAGTTAATCATCTGGTTACCCAACTGAGTACTGCATTTGCTCTCAAGGACCTTGGTCCTCTTCATTATTTCTTGGGCATAGAAGTGGTTCAAACAGCTACTGGTTTACTCTTGTCTCAGCACAAGTATGCTCTTGATCTTCTAGCCAAAGCTGGCATGACTGACTGCAGACCCTGTGCTACTCCTTCTTCCCTTAGGCCAGACCATGAAGGTGCCTCTTCTCTTATGTCCAATCCAGAGTTATATCGATCTCTAGTTGGATCACTGCAGTACCTAACCATCACCAGACCTGATCTCTCATTTGCTGTTAATAGTGTATGTCAACACATGCATATGCCACTTGAGTCTCATTTCACTGCAGTTAAACGTATTCTGCGTTATGTTAAGGGTACTTTGTATCAAGGTTTGATTTTTTGCAAACGGTCAGAACCTTTATCTTTGGTAGCCTTTTCTGATGCTGATTGGGCAGGTGATGCTAGTGATAGACGTTCCACAGGGGGCTATTGTGTTCAGTTTGGTCCTAATTTGGTTTCTTGGTCTGCTAAGAAGCAGGCTACAGTTGCTAGGTCCTCCACTGAGGCTGAGTACAAGGCTTTGGCAAATGCTGCCTCTGAAGTAGTATGGTTAATACAGTTGCTTCATGATCTTCATGCTCCCATCTTCTCCTCTGTTCCTGTTTTATGGTGTGATAATACTTCTGCCATCTCCTTGGCCACGAATCCTGTGTTTCATGCTAGATCCAAACACATAGAAGTGGATTTCCATTTTGTTCGTGAGAAGATTGCCCAAAAACAACTTCAAGTGCGTCATGTTCCTTCTCAGTTTCAGCTTGCTGATGTTATGACAAAACCTCTTACTGTGGCACGTTTTGATTTTCTTAAAGCCAAACTGAAGCTTGTTTCTCTCCCAGCATCAGTTTGTGGGGGAATGTCAAATACTCAAGGAGAGACTAAGATGGTTGACTCCGTTGACCAGTCAATTGTCACGTGTTCTCCAGCTAATGGTGCTTACGTGTAGTTAGTTAGGAGTTTGTTATTTCTCTCCAGCTGTATTCAGTTCGTGTATATATATCCTCCTCTTGCTTCTGTTTCTGTAACTAGAATCAATTGAAAGATTTCCGCTTGTAGTTTCTTCTTTTATTCATTTTTTGTCACTTATTAGTTCCTGTAAAGCCGATCTCCTAAGGGCTCCCTTAGCCAAAATTCCGTGCGGACCAAGCCCTTTTTCAACTTTCCGGATCAAATTTTGACGATCCGAACCGCTCAATGTTTTTAAAATGCATTTTCCAAGGTCCACGCGGAAAATCTTCAAAAAAAAAATACCCGGAAGGGCTTGATCCACACAGTTTTCGGTAAATCGTACATATGTACGCTTTGCAGCGTGGATCAAGCCCTTCCGGTATTTTTTTTTTTTGAAGATTTTCCGCGTGGACCTTGGAAAATGCATTTTAAAAACATTGAGCGGTTCGGATCGTCAAAATTTGATCCGGAAGGGCTTGGTCCGCACGGAATTTGGCTAAGGGAGCCCTTAGGAGATCATTCTCCATTAGTTCCTTATGGCGGTGTAAACAACTAAGCTTTCTTCTATATATACCTGGCCTAGTGCTTGAATAGATATAGCTTCCAATATGCCATCCTGCAAATAATTTGGCAACTGCTTCCTGGGGCAAACAAAAATGTATCTTACACTGATGGACCAGTAGGAAAGTGTTAAAACAAATATCAAAGCATTGACAAATAATGTCTAAGTACTTCAAATCGGTTGGTAAGTGAACAAGAACATCTCGGACACAAAATTCCAAGTAGCCCGATGCCTTCAGCAGTAAGTCAACAGCATCCCTCATGCAATCTATACTTCACAATTAAAGCAACACAAGAAACTAACGGAAGCTTAAAAAATCAAATCTGGAGTTGGTATTGAAACAAAAATGTCATTTAGATGAATAAAGGAAACCTGCAGATACAAGTCCTTCAGAAGAACCTGATTGATGCTTAGAAATCAGCATGGAATTTGCCTCCGTCAATGTCAACATAGCCATCATGCTGATAACAGAGAGTAACTCAAACCAGGAATTTGCTACGCAGACTTCCTGTTCGTCATACTGTTCATCCCTTCATTAAATTATGAGCAACGAAAAGGTAACACAAAACGAGACACAAATTTGATGGGAAGATTGCTTCCTAGAGAGGAATTAAAGAAGACTCAATATGGGAATGGGACTTTGAGGCACATCAGGTGTCAATTGCCCCTCCTTGTCGGAGTATTTTGCTTTCATGTTTGAACAGCAACACACCTCCAGGATACAACAAAGTCACCAAGATCGGATCACGGTGATCTTCCCCGAGAACTTCTCTATTAACTTAGTGCACACCACTTTTGAATTTAAATCAGATCCTCTCACTTATTCCAATCACTTAGTATCAATATATACGACAACTTTTCCAAACGAATTACTGGACAAAAACACGTACTTGTCGTCCATCTTCTGAATATTTCCATTTGAATTCCACCACTTCTTGAAGACCATGCTCTGTAGATACACACATTCACAACATTTTCACAGAATTCCAAGTAGTTCTCCTTACAATCATTTACAAGTGTAAGTGTCTGTGTCTGTGCTAGAGAAAGAAAGACAACCTTTCTTAGTGAGGCCAACCAGAAGAGGCAAGTAATCCTCCAGTGCTCGCTCTAATTCGGTAACAGCAGATCCACCTGCAGAATTACAATCCTCAATCAACATGCTATTCCAAAGGAGAAACAGGATATCAAAAAATGAGCTCAAGAGAGATGCCTACTACTGGTGTCCTCGGCAACTAGAACAATTCGATTTCGGAGCGAAACTATCCTATCGGCAAGATCCTTGGGAATTAGACCTCTGAGTGCCCTGTGAACATCAGTTTGAAGCGGAACAGGCATTGAGGGGACAAATACAGCAATTTCTGGGATATTCAAATTGTTTTTCCTGTTTCCAGCTGCAAGGATAGAAGGAGTGCACCCCATTGTTCTTGCAAGAGACTAAATCCCAATCTAACATCCTATAAATACACATCCAGCCCGTCAACTCCACATTTTATTGCAACTTATTTAAAAACAATCAAAATTGCAAAACAAACTCAAAAATTGAAAAGCTGACAAAAAAACTGAAATGGGTTTGGTTTTAATTCACAGTCGGCTGATGTTACCCAAGAAAAAGAAAGGCAACCAAATCAGTTCCAAGAGCAATGAATGATTGAGAAGTGGAGCAGTTGGTTAGAGTTAATAAAGATGACATAAACATCGGTGCAGAATATGGATGGATGGATGGATGGACATATTTACATTTAAAAGGGGAGCGAGCAAGTACTAAATGCTACAGAAAACCACCATAATTTGAGTGTGATGTCTGAATTATTTGTTTAGTGTAAAATAAAGGAAGCATTGGAAAAAAAAAAAAGCTTACTGAATTCTGACAGGACAGGGGAGGAGGAAAAGAGAAGTGAAGCTTCGAGATGTTGAGATGGCCATATTTACGTATGAACATGGCTTGAGATTAGAGAAATCTGCTGGTGATTTCGATCGGAGGGGGAGATCTTAGATCGAGAAATCTCAGTCACATGGCGAATGCTTAGGAAGAGAAAAACTCCTTGGTCTCACCCAAGATTCAGGTGGGGAACGGGGAAGTAAACAGATTTCCATCTTACACAAAAAAAAAAAGCTTCACTTTGTTTAATGCAATGTACATAATATTATACTATTTGACCACAATGACCAGTGAGCTGCTCCAAGCCTCCAACTACTAGTATTCCCCATATGCCCCATCAGGCGGTGTATCGTACGGAAATAAGTAACAAACTTCATTTCCTATGAAACTTGCTTGGACACACAAATGATGGATAATGGAGACAATTACAGAATATAATTCTCTCAGTTTTTTTTTGGGCAACTTTGTTGTCATTTTGGTAGTTTCGGGCAAAAATGAGTCGTAATTCAAATGTTCCATTATTCAAACTTGCTTGGACACACAAATGATGGATATCCGAACCGAAAAGGCTCTTTTTTCCCAAACCATAACCGAAATATTCCCCGTGGGTAGGGGTATGGTATGGGATGCGAGATAACCGAACGAATTTTGTTCGGTTATGGTTTGAGCTGATAACTGAACCGTTTCCCGAACCGAACCGAACGGAATCTGTCAAAATAGAAATATTATTTTGGGGTATATCTGACAATAATACTTTCTTTAAGGTTATTATGTAGATTACCATATCTAATTTTCTTTATGGGACTTAACAAAAGTAGTCAAAAGACTACTTTGTTCACTTTACATTTTCAAAAAAATTTCCAAAAAGATTCTTTCCCCATCTCTCATCTCTCCAATCATTAATCACATTTCTCTCTCTACTCATACCCCTATATTCAATCATTATTCTCATTTCTCTCTCTATCTCTCTCCAATTATTACACCTATCTCTAATTATTACTTTTTCCAAAAATTCATCCAAACACTATCTCAAAAATATTTTTCAAAATATTCTTTTCAAAATTCTCAACCAAACACAACGAAATCTTTAGTTCTGTTTTCCAGAAACACAAAGCTCGAGAGTTCGATCGAGAGAGAAGAAAGAGAAAGGGAAAAGATCTGGAGTGAGCAAGCAGATCTGGAGCAGCAGCAGCGACCCTCATCGTCAAATACGACGGTGAGTAAGGCTCAGATTTTGTGGGTTTGTGGATTGAAAAAAAAAAGAGACATCGTTAATGTTTTTTGTTTGGTTGAGATTTTGTTGTTGTTTATATTAGATATGAACCGAGCCTGAGCTTTTTCAACTTTCTTTTGCTTATTTTGAAGGTTTATCAATGTTATGTCTCTCTATAAACTCGATTTGTGCATTTGAATGGGTTTGGTGGTTCCAATCTGGTATTCTTTCACTTGAATTTCCTTGATTTTTTCTTTGAATTCGGGTACCCAATCAGTTCGGGGATTACCCGAACCCCGTTCAGTTTGGTTGTGGTTTCATTTTGCTCTCCCCGTTCGGGTTTCGGTTCGGTTATGAGTACGTATTTGGTTTCGGGGATCTGGTTCGGTTATGATAATACCTGAACCGATCCGCCCCATTGTCATCCCTATTTGTTGGTTTGCTTTCGCATAAAAAAAGTTTAGACGTGATAGGAAATTTTGAAATTTACCTTTTTGACACAAGATTGTTTATTTAATATGTCAATCTTTTTTTTTTGAAACACGTCAAGATATTCCATAACAAAGCCATCCGGCAACGATTACATCAAAGATAGGAATGAAAACCAAATCCACTAACAGTTGAAAAAAGCACGACATTAGGCTAATACAAGCCACCAGCTCCTAGACACACCTGCCAGAGCAGACCCGACACCTACGGGACGGGATGATGAATCCGTTCAAAAGTTAGCAGAAGAAAACCCAAGTGGGAACCCAGCTCAAACCATAATACAATACAGCGCATATGTAATCTAAAAAAGACAACGAAGCAAATAAAACGGAAAAAAAAACCCAGCAAATCCATACTCAGGGACTAGTACACTCGATTCAACTCACTGAGTCACCCACTGAGTTGTAACAAATGCACCGAGTTAGACCGAGTTGACAGACCGCTGCTTCTCCGGGGATGAAAATCAAGCTCCAAGGCCGGCCGCCTGCGAATCTGAAGCTTTATTGCGCCGGAGGGGGCCGAATCACCCGAGTTCAACCCATCGTCATGGCGGAGGAAGGATTTTGATGGAAGTGGAGCTGGGGAAAGGTGGGTGTTGGTGGCTTCTGGTAGAGGTGGAGATGTTGGTGGCGACTGGTGTAGGAGGAGATCGGTGGAGGCTGATGGCGGCTGGGGAGGTGGAGGTCGGTGGCGGTGGGTTGACCACGGAACCAAGCTGGGGGGTGGGGCGCAAGGGCGGCAGCCCCACCCCAAATAGAGATAAAAAACAGAAACGGGAAGAGCAAGGGGGAGATAAGGGTGTAGATCTGTTGTGGGAAGGTGAGGAAGGGGGCGGCGACTATGGGAGGAAGAAAACCTAACTCTCTATTCTAGAGAGAGAAATAGGAGACCTAGCTCCTAATTGAGGAGACCCCGCTCCTAATTCTTGATGATGTCTAGTTTATCTGTCTTCTGAAGGGAGGGATGGAGCCGGAGGGCCATTAGGGTGATCACTCCTTAATATGTCAATCTATGCATGTGCCAAGTATTGGCCATTTGTCCACAAATCATTTTATGTAAGTCGATTTTCCCAACTTCCAATTTTGTTCCATTTCTTTCTATTTTCTTCTGTTAATTTTTTACTATTAATTTGGTTTTCTTGCAACTTTATATTATGTGTGATCTTCAATTGGTTGAGCAAAACTAGAGGCAGAACAAAATGATAGAGGAATGAAACAAAAAGATGGACATGTATTAGTGTTTGTACCAAAATTGAAACTATATTTGTTTTTATCGAAAACTGGTCGGATCAAGCTCGTCCCGGTAATTCTTGTTTATGATTTTTCGCGGGAACTCTTAAAAACACGTTTTAAACACATTCGATGGCTCGGATCATGAAAATTTGATCGGAAAATAAGAGCCCCTAATGGGAATCCGATCAGGTATACCTGATTGGAATCACTATGTGTGTGTTAATTCTATAAGGGTTGGGAATTAATATATTTATATACTCCCTCCGTTCCAAAATAATGTTCCACTACGAAAAATCGTGTCATTTTTCAAATAAAAAAATGAACTACTTCCGTAAATCATTTTTCGAATTTTTTCGCACCAAATTAAGAAAAAATTCAAAAAATAATACACGAAAGTACTTCATTTTTTAATTTGAAAAATGGCAAGAGTGAGAAAGTGGGACTCTTATTTAGGAACGGAGGGAGTACTATTCAATAAATGTTTATAATGGACGTGGGTCAAATTCATGAAGAGAAGCTGTTGAGATCGTCGGTGTTCCACTAACAAAAAACTGTTTTTTTCAAACACCGAGACAAGTTATTCTCTCAAAACACGTCACATAATAAAAAATCGTGAAAATCAATTTATTCAAAAAACTGGGTTAGTAGCCACATGTGACACTCTATCACCTATATGTTCATTCGTGCCAAAGAGAAGACGAGAGTTGACATGGTCAAAAGAACAGGTGGAGGCTTATTGAAGTATCACTGGGGAAATGAAGTAGATCATGGGGTATGGGCAGTACTCCAACAGTTACAGAAGTTCTCAAGCCTATATTAAATACAAGTCATATGCCTCCATTGCTCGGGTCCACGCACCAACGCACTCAGCAACATTAACCTAGCTATCAATTTTATTTTTTTTTTCAGTATTATTCCCTAGTTATTTAACTAGCAGGTTTTCATTCCAGTTGTAATCTTTTCAACCATGTCTTTCAGTTTAATGCAATTCTCCTATTTCCTTTCCATCATGTAATTTAGTTTTTCTTTAGTTGTTGAAAGCCCTCGTTCAAGGTAAGCCGAGCCATATTACTCCCTCTGCCCCGTAAAGTTAGTCCCCTACGAAATTATGTGCAATTTTCAAGTTTAAAAATAATGTACTTTACGAAATATTTTTTGTGCAACATGGATCTTGTTTGATAGTTTTTGACGAGATCTTTTGAACGGTGCAAAAAATATAGAAAAATTATTTTAGGAGATACATTATTTTTAAGTTTGAAAATTGCACGTAGTTCCGTAGGGCACCAACTTTAGGGGACGGAGGGAGTACTTTTTCTCCTTTACACGCTTGAAGAAGGTTTTCAGATCAAGCGCATAACCATCTTTACACTTCGGATGGAGATTTCAGGTCTCGTGGCACGCCCACGCTTCACACTCCAACTCGTGTTGGCCCCATTTCTCCTGTCCCTAGGAGAAATTTGCCAACCCAGCGAACAATTAGCACACCAGTTTTCTTTTCTTTTTACCTTTACACATGTCTGGAGATTTGAAGCATGGCTTCCATATCAAATTTGCTGCATATCTTAAATGAATTGGCTCCAATCTATGAATGAATTGGCACTCAAGTACATCGATCCAAATAAAACTCCCGAGAGAGAGAGAGAGAGAGAGAGAGAGAGAGAGAGAGAGAGAGAGAGAGAGAGAGAGAGAGAGAGAGAAGCCTCCACACAAAGAGAGCTAAAAACCTCCTCCCCCCCACAAAATAGGATCCCTCAATCTTAATTGTGTCTGTCAAGTAGGATCTCCCTCTTGTTGCTAATGTCACTTGTATCATGCATGTACAACAACAACCAGTGGATTTGACGATATCCACCTTCTCTTTTTCCCACTTTCGACCCAAATGACATGAGATGAGAGGCCTCCTCGATCGATCATTAGATGCAGTGGACAGCCTCATCGTGTTCCCTATATATACAAAGTCGCATGCAACAACATGAGATGCTATCAAAGATAGTACCTTGGAACTAATCAAGATTATTATTGGCTGGCCTCCCTTTGTGCCATATCTAAACCTCTCCACTATTGCGCTAAATGAAGATAACTGGCTGGCTTATTGTCAAGTTGAATGGAAATTAAGTCCTTCCACAACATTATCAGGAAACTAGATTGGCCAACCATGCATGGTGTATATATTATATTTGGCGCGCAAGAAAATACTCCATTAGGTATGACGTTAACAATTATCTCTTCTGCTAATTATTAATGCCATTCTTGGCGACTACCTCTTTAAGGATACATTCCGTTCCTAGCTAGTTGTTTGCGGATGATTATCTTTTGTAATCAGGAAGGTATGCCTTCCTTGTCTCTTGTTTTGTTTGTTTTTCAATCGAATATATAAGGGATAACCAACAAAAATTGGAACCTTGTTCTCTCTGTCCCTGTATAAATCTGGCCTTGGAAAGCTTGTAATGATCTGAAAGAGAAAACGAAAAGAGTGAGTGGGTTGGATTTTGTTCTAAACTAAAGTTGAAATTTGTAGTCCATAACCTAGCTCGGCAAGTATCAAATCATATAAAATCTTCTCTCTCTACGTTGCGATTGTACGTGGTGTGCGTGTATTTTCCGCATGTCTCGTAGTCTAACGAATCAATCAATCAAATCATGTAGCACCGACGATCAAAAGGCCGAAACTTTTATAATGAATGGATGAAGTTACCAATTAGATGCGAGTCTTGTCTTGAGTCCATCTAAAGAAAATCTTTTTTAGCGGCGCAAAAAAAAAAAAGAGGCTATTTGAATTTATTTTTGTGTTGGGACATCCAAAATGAATCAATGCCACCTAGGCAAGTATCAAATCATAACAAATCCTCAATCTCTATGTTGCAATTGTGGTATGCGTGTATTTTCCGCATGTATTGTAGTCTAACGACTCAATTAATCAAATCATGTAGCATCGACGATCAAGAGGTCGAAACTTTTATAATGAATGGATGAAGTTACCAATCAAACGCGAGTCTTGCTTTGAGTCCATTTAAAAAAATCTTGGTTAGTGGCAAAAAAAAGAAAAAGGCTAGTATTTGACTTTATTTTTGTGTTGGGACATTCAAAATGAATCAATTCCACCACTGGGATGATTAGTCAAATTGAAGGATGAAAAGGGTGTAAAGATAATGCCATGTGGTTGACTTTATTTCTAGTCGAATATCAATCATATCATCATTAGATTATGCGCTGCCCTCTCCCCAAAGTGAGAGGTCAAACAATCTTCTATCAGATTCCCAGGTAAAGATGAATTTCAAAAGAAAATATAGGGTGTGAAAAAAAAATCAAGAAAAAGGATAACTAAAATGGTGACAGGGCACTAAACATTAAGATAAGGTGAAGGGGAAAAGATACAGGTCAGGTTTAGAAACCCAATGTCCCAATGGGCATTATCCCAACCCATAAAAAAGCTAAGTTAACCCCTTTTACAGCTAGCCTATCGGGAATTTCTTGATAAACAGATCAAGTTTACTTTACCCGGCCCATTGTGGTACGTTTAGGCTATATTGGTATAAGGAACCAAACTGAGCTTTGGATGGGGTGTCCTTTTGATGCTAGCCTTTTGGTAGAACTCACACTTGAAAACTGACTTGTAACAAGATGGTGTCGAAAACAGCAAAATTTTCCTTTTGAAAAACAGCAAAAAAAACGAGATGGTGTCGAATGCTAAGTCCATACTCAGTTGATGTTGGACATTATGATCATTGTATACAACCACGTTGAGCGAAGGCGACTTCTATGGCGGCGCACCCATCAACACCGACCCGATGGTAGTCTTTCTCTTTTGGCGGCTCCATTCACATATTCGTATTCACTTCTATTCGTTGCTGGCTCTAATATCAATTGATACTAATTCCTAGGCAGAACTCACTAGGGAAACCGACTTAAAAAGGTAAATGGCCCAAGAACTTATGTGCACAAGGCTAAGTTCCGTACTTAGCCTACATGGGACATTAGGATCGTAACAGCCATGAATGGAGTGAAAGGTGACCTATAAAATTTTAAACAAGTGAGAAGTATAGTAGTACTTTCTGTGCAAGTTGGCCAGCCAATGTGCCAGGTGGGCAGTGGCAGATTGAATTCTTCAAGAACATCTCTCCTTTTTCTCTCTCTTTTGGGTTTTTCAATTTATCTTCTATCATGGAAGGAAGTAAATACATTGTGGGCTTCCTTTCCTCCCTGCCAACCAAGAGAGCATATTCCCTTATCCTTATGGGCACCCTTGCTGCTACAAACGAAGCAGAGAAATGGAATGGCGAAAACAATAAAATAAATGGGGATAAGAAAGACATATGGAAATGAGAGGTGGGATGATGGAGAGAAAAAGGAATAAAAGTGATAAAAAAGATATGGATGGGGCATATTAATTTATTTGATTCAGGAGGTGCTGCTACATCATCATGATGTTGGCATTAATTAACCAGAATATATAGTTTCTGCTTTCGTATGGATGGCTATAAATAGAGACATCCCAAGTGAGTATCGACATCCCATAACCATTTGAAGGATTAATATGTGAGGAAGAGAGGCCTTACATGAAGAGAAGAGTCTTCTGTTTGGTAGCCAAGGATGACTTGCCTGCTCCATCCCCATCGGATGGATATCTATATCGTAAGGCTAGCTGTGTGAAGGACAGTATATATAAGCCGGGATTCATCCCTTGGTTGGTTTCAGGCAGTCTCCTTGGCTAACTTGACAGGCTCTTCTCTCTTTCATGTTAGGCCCCCTTCTCTTCTTCCTTCTGAGAAATATTCATGTTCTCTACATGTTTGAACCGACTATATAACTTATGAGATATTCATGCACAGGATATTTAACTGATATATATCATGCATCCAGTATTAGTCTCCGTGTAGCAAGTCAAGTCATCAGATAGAGGGTTCTGGTTCTTTTGCATGGTATTGCATTTTGGAAGTTTCGAGTACTATCCCTTCTCTGTCTCTGTGTGCATGTATTTGTGTGTGTGTGCTGAAGAAGATTGTAGTGACAGACTGATAGTAACTCGCTAGGATATGATGAATTTCCATGGCTCCCACCCATATTTGCTGCGTGTCTCCCTCCCTTTGTTCGATCCCTCTTCTCCTGAAAAATTGTGCTCGTGCCTTAATCCAATGACACATTGATGTCTTCATATATTTTATTCATGAATTCATCATCCGAAAATCTATTTATTCAATAATTACCAGTCAGTGAACCATCAACCACCCCTTTAGGAGATGCGATTGACCTCACAACCTACTATGGAGTTAATCGAGCATAACGACTATGTTATGCAGCAAATTGCAAGGTAGAAACAGACTGGTGCTCCTGCAAACAATAATTAGAATGCTAGTTCTTTCATTATTTATTTATATGTAGCAAAAAAGCATGAGACCATTGTGCGTAATTAGTGAAGATCGAACTCTAGCTTTTGTTAAACTGATGTCCACGTATGTCATATTTGAATGAATGTATTTACGTTTGCAAAAGCTGTTACTTCCCCAGCAAGTCAAACACTGGATGTAGCATTTGAAGGCCACAAATTTGATCAAAAAGATGGAATGAAGGCTACAAGTTCGTTTCTTGCAAGTATAATGAAATGAAGGAACCAAGAAGAAGCACTAGGAAACACTATTTCTTCTATCCTCATTGCATGAAGATCCAGTGCTGCAAAAGGAAGCAAGAAGAAGCACTGATCTTTAGAGAAGAAGACACCTTTAGCAGGTCTGCTAGCTCTTGGATTCCTTTCGAGGCAAAATAGCCCCCCAACAGTTGCTAGTCAAATTGCATCTTTCTGTGTACTTTTGGGTATTCTTCGTATCATATCGTTACTATCAGTTGGACTTGGGATGGTCTGCTGCTGAAATTTGTGCAGCTAGGTGTAAAACACCAAATTAAGCTGGTGTCCAATGCTCCTCTTTCCATTTGTGTATGTGCATTCCATACTCAGTGATCTTTTATCTTTTATGAAATATTTGATTATTTTGTTTGGAACAAGGCATGATGATGATGTGTCAATTTTACAAAGATTTTTGAGCAAGATTGTATATGTGTTTTCAGTTCAACCAATATTATTTAGTGCATTCTACTTTGACTGTTAGCGGCAAATGAGTTGGTATGGGATAGGGTGATGATATATCAAGTTCAATGCTGATTTTCTGGCGAATTCACTATAAGCTTTCTTGATAGTACCTCATGACTGCATTGAGTTGTGATGGACTCATTCAGTTCGAGGTTTTTTCCATTCTGGTAAGGCACTATCATAAGCTTCGGGAGAACTACCACAGTAACACACTGCCACGGCCCCCACTTAAATCAGGTACTCATCCAAATTAATATCTTATCATAGCTCCTTAGAGCATCCTCATCAAGGGAGGCAAATCCTCCGGACGGCTACTTTATTGAGCAAAAGGCAAAAAATGCTCCCAAATCAGCCTCAACAAAATTTAGGGACCACTTGCAAAAATTTTACAGTTGCTACACGCCCTCAACACTTATAGCAAGGCACTATTCCTCGGCTACTCAGTTTTTTAATCTATTCCATACCATGCGCCATTCTCTGCTGCCCCAATTGGCAGGAAAACAATTGGGAGAGAGAGAAAGCATTTAGAAATGAGTATTTTTATTTATATGTGATTAGAACAAAGAGTCTAATTTTGTGAGTTTTTAAAAAATGACTAGTTATAATAAAAAATATGTTTTTGAAGTTAAATTTGGTCCAAAAATATGCCGAGGCTGATAAGGATGCCCTTACCCAAGCCAAACCTTACCAAAAAGACAATGGGAAAAAGATATGCACAAATCCACAAATTTACAAACCAAATGAATACAAGATCACCAACGTATGATGGTAGGGCCCTACTATTATTTCAACAAGAAATAACAAAACTACAAAAGAAATGGCTGCATAAACAAGAAAAGGAAAAAGAAAAAGAAGAAAAGTATGCCGAAAACATTGAACGAAACACAATCTCTAGTTCATGCCAAAAGAAACAATCAAAAGGATGAACCCCCAGGAATAGAATTCACTATCTTTTTTTCTTTCTTTATCATGCTACGACTGGTTGTTGTACTGCAACTCCGGGTGCCACATAACCCCCGAGGCTTTCTGATAGATGACGAGTTGCTTTCTCATAGTTGACGAAACCCATGAACCAGAAATCATGGCCGTCAATTGTGACTATCTGGAGATACTTTTCCGATGGATTATCCCTCATCACGACCGGATTAATTGCGCATATCTTATCCAAAGGTACCATAACCTGTTCCAATTCATCAACCAATTTCAAAAAAATCTGTTAGAATTCACTAGCATTAAAAAGAAAAGTTGACAAAAATGAAGAATAGGCAGGTTTGAGTGCAAATTAAAATCAATAATGACCTTGTAATAGCTCCAAGTCTGTTGGCCGGAGGGTGCAGTGAAGGATAGGGGTCGATCGCTGCAAAAGGCCACGTGGGCAGTGGATAGATAGATGGTTCCGGCCACGGGTCCGGTGGTTGTCGAGAGATAACAGGCAAATGTCTTCTTTAGCTTCTCGTTGGGAACGGTAGAGAAAGTCTGCTTGAACAAAGTCTCAAACCCACCTCCTTTCATTGCTTTTGCTCTCAGATTCACTTTATCCCACGCCGCTCCCGATACAGAGGGCCCTGTTTTCACTGTCCAAAGAAAAAGAAATGCCACCAACCATTAGTCTTACAGACGATTTCAATTTCTATTCATTAAAGATTGAATTTTTAGAGAAAGTGTTAGCTGTGGTGCAATGGGTCTAATTCCTTTTACTTGTACAAGCCAATTGTTAATCTTGCTGAGCTTGTTTTGTTGTTGCTAGTCTGTCCTAGCTAGGTTTATGTGCGTTTCAGATTGTTGAATTGTTCCGGGGTATGCCCCTTAGCAACTGTTTGTGGTTTTGTATCAACGAAAAATATTAACTTACTAAAAGGGAAAAAGATTGAATTTTTTGAATAAAAATTACTCTACGTACGATTGAGCCAGATGTTTTGGGCGGTGGTCTCGGCCTTGCTGCTCCACGAGTTGAATTTCTTGAGAATACATTCCATGGGACTGGTATTTGCCTTGGGGTCAACTGGGGAGTGTTGGAGGTAGGGATGTTGGTGATGCTGGGATTGATCTTGATCGTCGCCAGCGGCGCTCCACAAGGCGGCCTTTTGATTACCGGGGTGGCACGTGGGGACGGCCGGCGCGCCCATGATGTGGGTCCCCCATTTCTCGGAGGTCTCTGCATCTGGATGAGGACCGGATGTCGAAGGCGGCGGCGGTGGCCCAGACTGGTATGGAGGAGGAGTACCCTGTGGCTGTGGCGGAGGCGGCTGGGTATGTTGGTAATTGGGAGGAGGTGTTGCCACTGGAAAATAAGATGATGGTTGTGGTGGTGGTGGTGGTGGTTGATCAATGGCTGGTTCTTTAGATGAGGGAGAAGGTGAGAACACGGAAGGGTAGAGAGGGTGGGAATCATTATTAGTATCAGTATCGCCCTTGTTCATCTTTGGAGGATGATGAGGATCCGATTGAGGATGCAGATTTTGAAGGAGAAATAGTGAGTTTTGTGCCTTACTAAAGGAATTCGAGTATGAGATTGCTTCCTCAATGCTATCTCTCTCTCTATATATACTATATAATAGCAGAGAAAAATGCTTTGAATTTGAAGATCTTTATTAATATTGATTATTATATATAGAATTTGGATCTAAAAGCAAGAGGGGCACTGCAGGGGGGTCCCTGTGAGAGAGAGAGAACGAAAGGAAAGGATTGGGAGGAGAAGACTACTCGGTTGCTTAAGCGCGTCTGTGAATTTTATTATTTGGGCTTTTCTAGAAGATAAGTATATCCCATTAATCTCCTGTTGACGGGCGTGTTCACAGGAAGCTTCCCACAACATTTATCTTTTAATCCTGGCAAATGGAGCACAAGGGTTGCGTTGACTACAACCACCCATACCCAAAGACACTCATTTTTTCATTTCCATTTTCTTTTTCTTTCATTTTTTGATAATGAATAGTGCCAATTTGTCCAGAAAAATTGATAAAAGTCATAGATGACATTTTGCCATTGTCATTCTCATTTTTCTCTTTCAATCTCAAAAAACTTTCAGCTCATCAAGGCTTATCAAACCATCATTTATGGATGAGGGGATAAAGGGTTGAAACTTACAAGAGGCTAAGTTTATTTGCAAGCCCACACGTACAAAGAGGCTAAGTTGTTTGCACTTGTTTTTCCGCAATTCGAATGACCTTTGTATCATCTCTGAATTATCATAATAAGTCCAGATGTTGCAAGATCCTTTTTTATTTTCCAGCATGTCTTCTTGGTCTCTATGTTGTTGCAAGCCATTGTATTTTTATTACTAGTAGCTATGCGGCCTATGCCCCCAGCCTATTAGCTCGCCTCACGGACTTTTCACTCGAACGTGTCCGCAATCATCTGATATAATGCCGACACCCATTTCTAGTTTTATTCTTGTTTTTTACGCCCCAACCAACTTCCGACTGTTGGATATTAGACTCCAGCATTCTTGCCGGATATTAGACTCCATTCTTGCGCATCTGCATCTCCATCTCCATCTCCACTACTTATCAAATCACATACTAACGTCCTCTTCCGTTTTCACTCTTTTCTGTGTAGCTTTTGATGGCTTTCCACCATCATTTCTGGTTCATCTCCATCTCCACTAGTTATCAAATCACATACTAACGTCCTCTTTTGTTTTCACTCTTTTCTGTGTAGCTTTTGATGGCTTTCCACCGTCATTTCTGGTTGTGCAATGAGTGCATCGTGAATTCATGATTCACCTTACAATCACCTCTAAAAAGTCAATCAATGAATTGCCCGAGAATTGCCTTTGTTCTAATGAAAGGTCAAATCTGATACAGAAGCAGTCATAAAAAGCCTAAATATTCTCAGGCCAATTCACCACTCTAATACCCAAGGTCACCCTGATAGACTTGAGAACATTACAGTACTTATTACCAGAATTTATACATGAAAAAAAAAAAAAAAAAAAAGCAGATCCTTCAACAATGAACCACCAAACTAAAAATCCATACATTGTATCCCCTAACAAAAGTACAACTAATTTATAACATCAAACAATTGGCCCAGCCAAACCAATAACAAGAATACACCCACACTCATGATGCATCATCATCTACAATGTCCAAACAAACTCCGGTGCATCACTCCTGGGACCAACCAGTGTCCGATACAGGTACATCTTCTCAACCTTTTGTCTATCATCATCAGGGTTGACCCCTATTTGGCCGCTTTCATCTATGATCTCAACATTAAGCCTTGGCATCTTCTTTGCAAGTGCCTTGCAGCCTCCAAGGGTAACTTCACAGGACGACATCCAAAGGGATCGCATTGTTTCATACTTTCCCACGTCCTTTAGAAGGCCCCCATTACCATAAGGGCTGTCCCTGATCTCTAGCTTCTTAAGCTTCTTGCATCCATTCAAAACATAAATCATTCCCTTGTCAGTACCACCAGCAAATCCAACAGAAAGCATTTCAAGCTGCTCAGCATACATTCCAATGTAAAGGAAAACCTGGTCTGTCAGGAGTCCAGAGAGTGACAGCCGCCTGAGACCCTTGCAAGATTGAACTATAGCCCCAAAGCCTTCGTCCAGCGGCTGTGAAGTCACGGGATCTGGTATTACGGGGTTGAGGGTGCACAATCTGAACCGAATAAAATTAGGGCAATTTTTTGCCACAGTAATGAGGGCAGCATTGGTCATCTGCTGGCAGAAGTAAAGCAATGAATGAAGCTTGGGGCAACCAAAAGAAATAGCTACCAAGCCTTCTTCAGTTACAGCAGCATGCCCTACTCCAAGAGGATCAGATGGGAAAACCCTCAACTCCTGCAACTCTTTACATGTCGAGGCCACAACCTCTAAGCCTTTGTCTCCAATGCAATCCAGTACCTGTACAAACGATAACGCTATCATTCTTACAAAATCGAGAAGAAAAAAAAGATGGGTCAAAATTTCTTCAATATGACTGAGTTGAAAAGACAGACCCATAAGCGCTGAAGTTTCCTGCAGTGACGGATTAGCTTTATAAGGTTGCTACCATGAATTCCAGGGGCATAGCTCAAATTGAGGGAAGTCAGGTTTAAGCAAATAGCATAGATGGAATCCAAGCAGCAAGGAGCAACCTCCAAGAATCCCGACAAGCTCCTAATTGAGGTGCACTTCTGAATCGAACTCTGTAGTTTGTGGTATGACTCTGAATTTTGATCACTAACAAAGGCCCCAGTGCCCAAGTCTACCAATTGGGGTGCTTGCGCCAAAATCTTTTGAAGAGAATCAAGTGGAACCGCATGATTCAACCTGAGACTTCTGAGATTCCGACACCTCGCCACAAGTCTCTCAAGAGCAGCCAAATTAACCTCTCCTTTGAGGCATGCAAAATTCAAGGAGATGAGTGATGTACAGCTATCAGGAAAGCAACTAAGCCACTGGCCTCTGTGATCCTCAACTTCATTTTCTTGCAAGTCTAGCTCCCTGAGAAACCTAAATCAAGAAGAGCGGAAAAAGATAAGTGTAACGTTAGATCAGAAATGGTCTTGGCCACAGCTGCTGTTGGCCTAGGCAATACCAATCAAACCCTTTAGATCAAACTGATTTTCTTCGCTAACATTTGAGGCCAAGAGTCGGCATTTTGACACACAAAATCATACTCTAATCAAGACACATAGACTATAGTATCAGCTCCGATGCTTGGAGAGAGAGGTAAAGATCTGGCTTTTGGACATGGGCTATAAGTATGTCACATTTGGAAGGGATACAATATTCCAAGGTGACACAGCTGGGGCAGTTGATATGGTTTGGATGATGTGGTATTGCATCAGAAGATAGAGATTTTGCTTACTGATGCTTGAATCTTGACGTACAGTATGCATCAAAAGGAGTTTGTTTGCAAATCAGAAATGGAAATAAGGTTGCTCATATGTTTGTGGGTTCCCAACTTTTAGGATGGTTAACAATGGAAACTAAATGCACAGAGACAACTTAGAACAAAAAGGCTGTTGTATAACTTACTTACAATATCATGAACATGCCTCCAAAGCTACAATCTTTAAAAGAACAAGTAGCGAAAAACATAAATGAAAGCAGCAAAAAAACATCTAACAGATATTTCTGACGCCACACAACATCCACAGATGCCAAAGTAAAACTGTAAAAGGATGAAACCAATCATAACCAAACAACTCTAATTACGCAAATACTACACCAAACATGTCCTTCGAACCAAACACAACATCATTATACCTGCAATTGGAAGCGATGGCAGCGAGGCCGTCGGTGGTGAAGCCTTCACAGCTAACTAACACCAAAGACTTGAAATTTGCGAAAGAACGAGAAAGAAGCTCAAGCCCCTCATCAGAAACAACCATCCTCTTCAACCTCAGCTCCTCCAGATTCACCCCACTCTTGGCCATGGCCTCGATCCACGGATACACAAGGCCTCCCCAATCATGGGGCAACAAATTGAAGTCAGCAAAATGGGGCATTCCCTTCAAAGTGAGTGACCTAATCCTAGGAAACCTCTCGATCAACCTCTCTGGACTGATCGCGTAGCAGTTCCCTATGAATACCCTCTCTCTGCTGAACCTCTCTATCGTATACCATGACTTGCACACCACTGAAACAGCATTTCTGTCTCGGTGTGAGGTCAGGAAGTCGAATACATGCTCTAATACCTCTTCTGGGAAGTAATTCATCCTTCAATAACAATTACTAATAATCGACATATAATCTTACTCAAGGACAAAGTTGCTGAAAAAAAGTCTGCTTTCCCAGATCAAGAAGTCGTAGTTCAGTAGAAACCCACAAAACTAGTAACTGAATCGATGAAACCTAAAAAAGATCTATAAAAAGCTATAGTTGACTATCAGAGATAAGAAACTAATCCAACAGTTCTTGAATCGCCAGGAAAAAATATGGGTCTTTTTCTTTTTTGAAACTATATCGTGGAACAAATCTTAACACCTTAAAACTAGAGCCAAGGATAAGTGGAAAATGAAAGAAATCGTACACAACCTAGTCTCTCAGATTAGATCTGAAAGGAAAAATAGAAATGGAGAAAAAAAGAGAGAGGAAGAAATCTGATTTAATCGAGTAATAAAACAGAAAGAGAAAAAGTTATTGGATAAGAAAAACAGTAGTAGAAATTTGTCGGGAAGTTATCATCTCGAAATCAAAAAGTGATGATTAGAGTTAACAGAGAAGAAAACAAACAGAGTAGTAGATAAGGGATTTTCATAGATCTGAGAATCTAATTTCCCACTTGTAGTGAATCTGACCAAGATCGAAAAGGGGAAGAAACTCTCGAGTGATCATCGAAGAGAGAGAAACCAAACCCCAAACCATAGTCTCCTCTTTTCCTCTCCTCTCTCTCTGTGTCTGATGAGTCAATGGTGTTAAGCAGTTTTCTCATTTCAGAGAGAGAGAGAGGAGAAAGGAACACCAAGCAATCATAACCATGGTTAAAGATTTCAACCATGTGGTTTGGGAGAGTGGTTCAGTAAACTGTGAGAGATCAACGGTGAGCATCGCTTTAGTGGGAAAGTTTTAAGAGAATCTTGGCCGTTGGTGGGCGCAAACAATGCATGTGGTCTTTTATCACCGATTTCGAGATGAGAGGAGTGCCTATCTCTCTCTCTGGGCCAAAAAGTCTTATTACACTCTCAGCAGCGATTGGATTGGAGACTGTCCCCTTAAATTGACATCCGTTAAGGCATCAAATTACGGGAATACCATCTTGTTGATAAGATCGTCTTGATTCATGCTCCATCAAAATCTTATATATAGGATGGTTTTCGCAAGGAGGGTCATGAATGCGACACATGACAGGAGCTAAAGTTAAAAATAGAATTTCTAAAATGAACTTACCTTAGACGAAGACAATATTATTTTTTGTACGGATATAGAAATCAAAATTTAAAATAGAAGTCAGCAATATTCGCTTTAGACAATAAACAAACTTTTTCACTCACCAAGAAAGAAATATTGACAAATTAATATACATAGGGATTTATTGATCATATTAAGATTAGGGAAGGTATATATTCATCTACTATCAAACTTTAAAAAAAACAAAAAACAAAAAATAAAACCCAAAGAAGAAGATAACTATGGTCAACACCAATTGATTTGGTAAGGTCAATATTTGGTAATTCATGAACCTCTCACTCCAACGACATTTTCCCCCTTCAAAAGAATGATGGAATAAAAAATTAGTGTTATTCACAAAATCAACTTTAAGATTATTAACAGTAAGTAGAGAGGGAAAAATTAGTTGTATTTCCTTATCAATGGTCAGTAAAATGAAAAGATAAAATACTAATCACAACTATCCCGGCAATTTGAATACTATAGTTTCCGTATTAACGGGTTGTAAAAGGAAAATAAATTAATTAATTATGTCACGAATGATAGTTTTGAATTTCTTTCCTTCGCCATATTTTCTCCTTCAAGGTTTCCAAACTACTAATTTGAAGTTTGTTCCTATAAAGGTTGAGATCATGGGTGGATTTTGCATAAGAACAAAAATAGTTGATCTATGATCTTTTCGTTTTTTGATTGCATTCTTATACACGTGATCTCTTGCAATCCTTTTATTTTATTTTTTTGCAGGAATATAAAAGGCCAAGAACTACTTGCTGCCTATGCACGTCTTCACTAACTAACTTGACAAGCTTCATTTTACATGAACATGTTTTCTTATCGACCTGAACACGATGCTGGAGACAATAGAAAATTTTTCACGATCAATTATTTTCCTTCAAGATGATGATGGCAGCAATAGAAAATTTTTGTGCAGTCAATTATTTTCCTTGGCCGATTGGATTATTCAAATTTTAATTCTTTTAGGCAACACAAGAAAATTTTCGTACTGTAGTGAGCTACCTCTTTTGTTCCATTACATCTCTTTATATGTCACGATGCTATGCATTTGGCTTTGTTAAGGGTAAAAGCAAGCTATCAAAATTATTTTGTGCATTGGATTGGATATCTTTCACATTTTCTTTTACTCGACAAAAGAAAAGAATTTTATAAAAGCTCGATAGGCTACATCGAGAGAAGGAAAAATAAAAGTGATACCGAATGGCTCATAAAATAAAATAGAGAAGGGCGCCCAACGAAAAGTTGGATAACCGAACTCTGAAAGAGAGAAAAGTGATAAGCAACATTACGTGGAACCTTATGTCTTTTTCGATAATTTTTCATTCCGGTCTCTTCATTTGTTGAATTTTGGAGATTTGCATGGAACCTTATATTTTTGTTTCATATATGTAAACTATCACACTTCTAATTCATTTTTTTGTTTACCTTAGGAACATTATAAATCGTTTTTTACCTAACTCTTTTTCTTTTTTGTTACATTATGAACCTTATCAATTTGTTCTTCGTTTTTTTGTGAAGAACCCATACCCAAAAAGATAAATAAGCATACTCGAACTGTGGACATTCGCCGTAGGTAAACTGAAGTTCATGTGTGCGTTTTTATGAATTGAGAACACAGACCCAAACTGATAATTATTGCTTAAACCTGAAAGTCACTCTTACCTACGTATATCTCTTGATCACATTCCAAACTATTCAGATATTCTATAATGACCAATCTCGACTAAAAGGACCACAAAATTAAGTCAAGGCTACCATGTTCTTCAAAATATAGCATTTGAAAATTTAAAAGTTAAGAAGTATTCCACATGTACATGGATTGCACTTAATAGGATATCATAAAAATGTCTAAGTGCTTTGGTAAATTTATGAACTATAGAATTTTCTACTTTAGTTTAAATATTTACATAAAAAGCACTTTAGTTTAAACATTCAATAGCACGTATTGCATGGATTTGAGTAAAATTCTTATGTGGCACTTTGATTCTTTTTATTTTTGGTAGAAATATATAAATATTAATTTATGAAGTATAGCATTTTCTACTTTAGTTTCAATATTTCAGTAAAAAGCACTTTAGTTTAAACATCCAATAGCACGTATTGCATGTATTTGAGTAAAATTCTTATGGTAGACACTTTGATTCTTTTTAATTTTGGTAGAGATAAATTTTAATTTAGCTCTAGCTAGCATGGTTATTTTGTAGTTTTATGAACTGTGACGAATGTTTCATCACCCATGCATAGCACGGGTTTCCTGCTAGTACCACTGAATACATATTGCCACTGAATAAAAAAATGTTTGTTCCGTCAAATTGAGAAAATATAAAGAATATATGTTTATTGAACTAATTCAAACTTTTTTAATTTTTTTTAAAAAACTTGTTGATATTTAGTATCTTGTGGGAGAAAAGTAACAAAAATTCTTTGAAACCAAAAAACAATGATTTTAGTTCTTGTCCTGCGTATAGGACAGTTTTTTTTAAATGTTTACTATTGCTTTAATATTAATCAATATTAAATATTTGGAGATTAATCATACATACCAATAACTTAGAAAACACATGTATAGATGGGAGGTTAGGACTTGAGGGTGGCCCGTGCCACCAGTCTCTCAAGTCCCAGTCCCTATTACCATTTTAAGGGTGCAAGCCGAGTTTTTTAGTGTTTGAGGTAAACTCGGTTAATTTTCTTAACGAGTCTCTTGAAACAAACAAAAATTATACAAGCGAGGCAAACCGAGTCACGAACTGTTGGAGAGCAACTTAATTTGGTTTGTAACAATCCGTATTTTTTAGTGTGAGAGAGAGAAAGAGAGCATCTTTCAGTTAAATTGGGCAGCACATGCCGCGACTGCCATCATTTTTGCACTTGCAAAATGCTTACGTTTAGATTTACTGTTGAAAATGCTAAAGTTTATATTAAAATTAAAAAAGTGTGTTGAAACGTATAAAAATATATATTAAAATGAGTGTATATGTATTAAAAAGTATAAAATTTATACCGAAGCGCGTGTTTTTTATGTGTCTGTCATGTGTCCAGTGAGCACACAATGCAACAAGTACTCGTTAGCATTGGTGTGTCGGAAAGTTTCTACACCCTTTTTTCCCTTTACAACTTTTTTTCAGTTTGTACTGTTGTATATGGTAAGAGTATTAATCATGGGCAACTAGTATAATCATTAGGAAATTTCAGTGGGAGAGAGAATAAGGAAATGATACTCTCTCTACTTCAAATTGACCAAAAAATAAATCTAGTAAGAGTACGAGTTTGCGTGCTCGTGCAATGTTATGCATATGCATTTAACATGAACTCCAATGCTTATCAGAACTCACTAACCACGTGGATTTTTTACCATATCATCACTATAATTCTACTGTTATGTGCTTTTGCACTAAGAGAATTTTAAGGATTTTTTTTTTCTCTTTTTTGATTTTTCACATTTTTTTAGTCAACTCATTCTCCTCAAATAGTATATCAACTAATAAAATAAAAAACAATAAAAAGCCAAAGTTTAGTGGAGCGGCTCTTGCTTATGAATTGCGTAATTTCTGAATAGATGCAGTTATTGGTTTAAGCAATTACAGAAACTTCACTTTCAAGAAATGGTAATACAATTTTTGTATGGCAGAAATCACAGATCTCCCCATCCCCTTCTCCTTCTTCCTCTGAGCCCTGAGGTACTACGCACGCTATCTCTCTCTCTCTCTCTCTCTTTGGGGGACCACAGCCTCGCACCATTTCCTCTGACCACCACGATTAGACAATCCCTCCGATCAATGGGGTTAAAAATCCAGTACAAAATCCCTCTGATCTCAGTGAAACCCAATCGACCGCTCCCCCCCACTCGATCGAGATACCTTTGTGGGTGAAACCCAATCCCAATCTAAACCCCCCCAATTAACCCCACCCGACCAAATATGGGGATACTGCTGCACAGGAAATTGCACAGCAGGTGCTGTTCAATCTAAGTAGCAATCTAGTGTAGCCAAAACATCAAGTAACTCTTGCAAGAAAAACTTCAAGTATTGATATATTACAAAAGAGCCCCAATACAAATAACATAATTTTAATACAAGGTACTAAAAATTGCCATCAAATTCCGCAAATTTTGCATCTACAATATATGGTATCAAGATAAAGGCTGGGAGACTTTGAAGTTTCAGTAGTTGAGGACTTGGATAGATTGTACAAATTAATCCTTGCGGATAGAGTCCTGTAACTATATTGGAGGGTGCTGTGGGATATATATGGCATTTTTGATAAACTCCATAATCAAGAGTTTTCATCCAATTTTCAATTACAATATGTTCACAACAAAGGCGATTATAAATGATAAAATTCTCAGTAAATTCCTCAAGAGTGTTTGGTCTTTTTGGGACTTTGAGTACAAAAATGATAAGTGTACAACAATCAGCTCCAACAATTCTCCAACACACTCACATGATGTGTGGAGCCCACACACACTTGAGTGTGAAGTGTGTGTGGAATCCACATACTATGTGAGTGTGTTGGAGACTGTTAATGTAATTGGCAATTTCCGGATTACGAGAAACCATTGGACTATGTATTTTGTTTGGGTTTGGGGGTAGAAGTCTAGGATTGTGTCTAGATGCTCCCTTTCTTGCGTTGAAGCGATGAGAAAAAGATGGTGCTCATGCCGAGGCTTACGTTGGTTATTGAAAGGTATAATTCATGCATTTAGCATTGTCTTTTAGTCTTAATGTTTATCTAAATGCATGTTTTTAAATAAGCTAAGCCTTTTGTTTAATCCTTGCATTTTATTAGAAATATCTTTTTGGCATGAAGGAGGGAAGCGCTTTGTTTGCACCAGAGCGCATCTTAGAAGCTTGACTTATTTTGGCTTGGGTAGCGCTGACACGCGCCGTGGATGCGTCGTTGCGCACCTTAGGCTTAGGCTTGGGAAGCGATGACACGCGCCCCAGATGCTCCGTAGCGCTCATTACTTGGGAAGCACTAGCACGCGCCCCAGTTGCGCTGCAGCGCTCTAAACCTTGTTTGCACCTATATAAACATCTTTTTCTCCTCAATTAGGGTACACACATAATCAGAATTTTTACACTCTAGAGAGAGAAAAATGCATCTAGTCTTTTGTTCTTGAGTGTTCTTTCTTGTGAAAATGATTTAAACCTTGTGTTTGATCATTTTCTTTTGCAATCTAGATTAATCTTCTAATACTCCATGGATTATATCTAGATTGATTATTTTCTTCAAAAGCCTCTACTAAAAATCTAGATTAATCTTCATGGGTTTTTGATGCATTACATGATTTAAACCTTGTGTTTGATCATTTATTTTGTCAATCTAGATTAATCTTTTAATACTCCATGGATTACATCTAGATTGATTGGTTTTTCACAAAAATCTTCATTCCTTATCATTTCATTCATATGATGGATATTGCCTTGGTTCCTACGTGAGCCGGTTGGACCGGTGCCGAGTTGACTCGGAGATCAAGACGGGTGTGCTTGTGGAGTCCATGGAATCAAAGAGGGGTACGTGGTACTACATCAAGAATTGGAGCTAGGTGTCACAAGGGGCTTGTTGGGTAATTCCTAGTCTTGTTAATTTTTGTAAACCTTTTGATTTATGGAAATACATAAGTAGGATTAGGCCGTGGTTTTATGCTTAGGGTGTTTAGACCCTAAGTAGTTTCCACGTAAATCTCTTTGTCTTGTCTCTTTACTTTAATTGCTTAATCATTACATATCTTTTAGTGATTGTTAAAATGGAAATTGGATAATTGCATGTGCTAAATAGTGGTTAAATTTTTAGTTATAGTCCTATTCACCCCCCCCCCCCCCCGGGACTTAATCGGGCTCTAGATTATTTCAGAGACTTGTTGGAAACTTTTGTTGTACACGTATCATTGTTGTTTTGAGTAGGGCTAATTTGAGGGAATCTCTTTCGGAAAAAAATATCAGGCTTAATTTCTGGCTTTGGATCCTCTTTGGTAGGAATGGTATTTTTGACTGTAGTAAATTGTCTTGGATCAGAATAAAGGACTAGGTAGTCATATTCTCCAGTAGGGGTCAATGTTTGTATCTTCTTTTTCGTATCTGGACTTAAGTTCTACATCAAATTTGTTGGTAAAAGGGAAATCTCAAATTTGACAATTCCTCATTTTACAGGAAGTAATTCCTTTTCATTTATATGATAATTTTTCTCTGTATCTTTGAAAGTTCTAAATGACCAACCTACTTTGAACCCAACATACCCACAACCAACAATCAAGACACCCAAACAACCCCAATATTGTCAATCCGCCACCAAAAATACAAACATCAAACTGCAACACACAATCAAAACATAAGAAATACGCCACACAATAAGCGTAAGCCCTGTCAATAACCATTGTTCAGATCTCGCCCATTATTTTAACAATGGCAGTCATCCAAAAAAACCAGGGAGCCAAAAAAAAAAAAAAACAACAAACATGCATGCATTATCCAAGCCCAAGAATAGGAAAGCTGAGCTGAATTGGGGTGGATTACGTGTTCATGCATGAGTTGAATTGTGGTGGATTACAATGAGTCATGAATTAGCTTTTAAATATTTTTTATCCGAACCCTTGATTGCAACAATGAACGATTTAAATTTAAATTTAAATTATTTCTTTCAATTAAAAAATACTCCTAAGAAGATCCGATTCTGTCACATATAAGAAGTTTCCTATCATTGACAATATATACCCACGTACAAAATGCTAAAAAAAGCAATAATAAGTCTGTCTTTTGTGATCACTATTCGTTGTGGCTCTATTTTTTTCCCCATAAATAAGTAAGTAATGCCAAGCCATGTTGGGGGAATAGATAGGTATTAGGTAGCTGCATCGATCTGTCTCATGAAAACTTTGCTCTGTGTCGTTTAATATGTAGTAGTGCTAATATTGTCCCGTCCAGTCAAAATGGGTTTAGTGTACAACTACTACTACAATGTACATTCTTTGTTGATGGTGTCCTAAAGTGGTATTGTGGCACTGGTATCCCGGTTTTACTTGTCACGAATATTGGGTTTTCAAACTACAAAAACATATCACACTCACCACAAAAATAGACCACACTTACCACACGTATATGCCATAAATTGTGGTAAGCAAAGCTTGTGTTTATTATAAGTAAAGCATGTGTTGATAATAAGTACAATTGCGCGGGAAAAAAGAGCAAAACCACACTCCTTCTTGTTGTGGTTTTCCACTAATGGCTGAGATTTACCCATTTTCTAATTTAACAGTCAATATTTACAGGGCACCAGTGCCCCAGTACCACTCTAGGGCACCATAGAAATTTTGTTGAAGATGCCATATCCCCGTCGGCCACTGGTTTAGCCAAGACTTATGAGATCAATTTTTCCGTCCCAAAATGATATTCTGGTTCGCAAAACGATAAGTACAAGTACATTGATATTTAGCAAAATTTCAAATTTTTTTCATAAATTAAAAGAGAGCTCATTGATATTTAGCAAATGGTTAAAAAACATTTGTACTTTTCTTGACAAAAAAAAACGTTATTTTTAATTTAACTATAATTTTGGGACGGAGAAAGTATTCGAACTTTATGGTTATGGTTAAGAAGGGAGGTGTTACGCCCCCCTCCCCTGACAATCCCCCCCAAACACCCTTTCAGCCCAAATTTTCTCCTCTTTTTTTTTTCTCTTTTTTCTTTTAACTTTATTTATTTAATTAGCGTGGTGAAAAAATTGTTGACTCTCTCCCCTCCATATTATGCGTGTGCTTTGCGTTTTGCAGGTTGTATTGTTTTGGCCATACTTCACGAGAAAATTTTGGGTATATTTTGGGGGCAAATTTACCCCCAAAAGTCTGGGCCGTCCAAAATATGTTTGGATGGCTCGGGGGGATGCCGAACACCTCGTGGCAATACCCTCATGGCAAAATTACCCCTAAAAATCTGGGCCGTACAAAACTTATCTATGATTAATTGATTCCTTTACTTCTTTTTCGTCATATTGGAATAGATGGTTGTTTTAACCTTAGTAGTAGTGTACTCCCTCTTGTTTCATATATAGTATTTCTCAATTTATCAAAGTTGAGTGGTTAATTGGCAGCAAATCTGAAGAACTTTCGTGCTTATGCACCGATTAAAAACATTGGGTGTTCCACTAACCCAGTTTTTTGAATAAACTGGTTTTTCACGGTTTTTTTATGTGATGTGTTGTGAGAGAATAACATGAATCGGTGTTTGGAAAAAACAGTTTTTTGTTGGTGGAACACTTGAGAGTTTTTTGGGGTGCAAATAGAAATCTTTAAATTAGTGTGAAAAAAAAAAAAAAACTATAGAAGTAGAAGTATAGAAATAGACATATTTTCTCTGAAAAAAATTATTCAGTCTTGGGGCACCGTCAAGTGGTGTTAAGTCATTATCCACCACACATTTGAATAAATAAATAAAGAAATAATTAAAAAAACTGAATTAAATAATTAAATGAATTAATTTAAAGAAATGAATTAAATAATTAAATGAATTTATATAAAGAAATGAATTAATATAAATAACATAATCAATATAAAAAAGTAATTAAAGGGGTAACATAGGTATTTGGCGCGTGTCACGGGGTGGGGCCGTGGGGGGGCGCTGTGTCAAGAGGGGGCGCGTATCAATTTTCGGTTAAGAAATGTAAACAGTATCCTTTGTTCAAACCTAATTGATCAACCCCCATTGATCTAAAATCAGCAAGTCCAATGGGTTGTAAAATGGATAGCCATTTGCTCATTTTAAAACCAAAAGGTGGTTAAAAAGTGGTTAGGTGCCAAATTTTGGCACCCCCTCAGGCCTCAGCCCTCTCCAATGGTGATAGAACCAAACAAAGTACTTAATTTCTCTCCATCTCATTTTCCCTTGCTTTCTCAACCACATCAGTTACTACTTTGGTCTCAAAATATTTATCCGATCCGAAAAACAAGAACTTTAAAACATTTTAGTGATCAATTAGCCGTTAAAAGTGATAAAATAGTTGTTTGGAATGTTGTCGGTTTGTGACATCTGGGGCATTGAATTATTCTCCACCCAACTCTTATCTTCAACAAACACGAAACCCTGTTCTGATTGAAACACTCTGAAACAGTCACAATTAGGGTTGGGCGTTATGTCATGTTGTATCGTGTCAAATTGGGTTTGTCTCAAATTGAGTTCGTGTTAAAATGACCTACTTAACTAATTGTGTCAAAAAAAAAAAGAACCCTAACCCGACCTACCATTAATCGTGTCAATCCGAACACGTACGACACGAATTGACACGATTAACTTGAAAATGACTTGTTTAGACAAATGTAACCCGAACACAACACGAATTGACACATTAATTCGTTTCATTCTCGGGTTATGTGGGTTAATTCGTGTCATTTTCGGGTTGCCGTGTCGACACGAATAGACAAACTGGTTAATTCGTGTCATTTTCGGGTTATACGAGTTGAACCCGAACTTAACCTGTTTACAAATAGTGTTCTCGGGTCGTGTCATATACGTATTTAATATAAAAAATACTCAACACTAACCAACTAACTTTGTGTCATATGTTGGAAAAATATGCAGTGGCAATCCCAGATCCAAAGAACAATTTCTTCTGATATATTATATGAACAGAATACAACGTAAATTTACAATAACAGAAATTGATAGAATATGGAAAACATAAATACAAACTGTCGAGTCGTGTGTAACACACTCTCCTTAACAAAGATGTGCCGCCTACCGTGGGTGTCGTAGGTTGAACCGACGTCTTCGTCCCAGGATACAACGGTTAAACCACGACCACCGGAACACCACCGCTGGAAGCCTTGGCGAACTGTAACTAGCGTTTACCTCTCTCTCACAAGAACGTTTTCTGGACTGAAATGTGTTGCACGAATGGTGTAAAACCAATACATAGTTGCCCTTCTTATAGCTGGAAAATGAGTTGAAGGCTTGATTACGAGATTAATGGGGGAGCCTCCCCACTCAATACGAAATTCAAATTCCCAATTGAATTCTGCAGATTTGAAACTCCTCTCACAAATGCTGCAATTGAATTTGAGGAAGAAAACTGCCACGGGAATGAATGCCTTCAAACCTTATCATGGAGGGGTGTAACTCGCATATTAACCAGCATATTTGATCACGCGTGTCTTGCACTTCGTGGGGTCCCATCCAGTGCCTCGTAAGACCCTCCGAATGCCCCGTTTCATTCACACTGAATTTCCAACAATATTCGGGTCGTATTGTCGTGTCGTGTCATAAATTCCAACCCCTAGTCACAACCTCTTCTAAAGCCTTGCGTCTCTCGCGATCACACCACCCCTCTCAAGCGATCAGACCATCTCACGCCACCTCTCTCTCTCTCTCAAACCCTCTCAAGTAAAATTAGCAAGTAGCAGTAGTTGTACAAGTAGTAGTGGAAGCAGGGGCGGCGGCACCTTTTGGTTTCAATGGTCACATGACCACCCAAGGAAAAAAAAAATAAAACCCAAAAAACAAAAGCCTTTAATAAAAAAACAAAAAAAAAAAGGATTAGAATACATGTAAATTTTTTTGGATACCCCATTGTTGAACACCCTACAAAAATTAAATTGAACACCCAAGCCCAAGAAATTGAAAACCCTGTCAAAAAAATAGCCCAAATAATGAACACTTGGGCCAATAAAAAAAAGCCCAAGTTCAATTCAAATTGAAACCCAAAAAATTAAAGCCTAAATAAAAAAAAAAAAAAAAAAAAGGATTGTGATGGATATCTTTTAAGTGCCTTAAAAAATAAAGACTTTTACTCAAATAAAGCAAACTTTTCACTTTGCAAAAGTGAAGTTTCTTCTAACCTACTTAAAGACCGATCAAGTTACTCTTCGACTTGCAGTACTGAGCAGGTCCGACCGAACCGAGTGAAGCGTGATTGAAGGCAAGGCAATGCATTTAACCTCAACCATTTAACCTCCAACTCCAAGCCCACCTCAGTCCTCTCTCTCTCTCTCTCTCTCTCTCTCTCTCTCTCTCATAGGTAATGTGATAATCAAATAATGTGTTGTAATCAACCCTAGGTTTTGTTCAATTTTTTATGATTAAATGAGTGTAGATAATTGTCAATTGATTTATCATTTCCTTCAATGTTCAGCTACCAGTCAAGATGAGATGCTAGAATTTGGATATATTCATTGAATATTGGGAGTTTGTTTGTCTCTACACACTTTTCAATCTTTGCCCTAAAAAGTAAGACCATTAACTCTCTCTAACTCTCTTAATCTATTATCTATTCCTTGTTTAGATTATAGATTTGTAATTTTATATGTGCTACTCTATTGATTTTTGTGAAAAATTGATTGCATTTATAAAATTACAAATCTATTCACATATACTCTATTGCATTCGAATCAAGAAAAACTTGACTATCGAACGCGTTTGTATGCAACAGTTGCTTGTGCAAGATACCTTCTGCACCGAGGTCAAGCTTTTCGTGGGCACGATGAATCCGAAGAATCGAGTGACAGAGGGAAATTTTCTTGAGCTTCTGCAGTTCTTAGCAGATCACAGTGAGACTATCAAGAAAGTGGTGCTAGGAAATACTCCAAAAAATCTCAAGCTAACCCATCATGATATTCAAAAAGACATAACGAATGCGGCAGCTTGTGAGACTACTAATGCTATATTGAAGGATATGGGTGAAGCATTTTTTTCAATTCTAGTTGATGAGTCCCGTGACATCTTGAACAAAGAACAAATGGCCGTTGTATTGCGATATGTTGACAAGAAGGGCAATGTTATAGAGCGGTTTCTTGGAATAGTACACGTTTCAAGTACCACTGCTTTATCACTCAAAGTTGCAATTGAGTCTTTGTTTGCTCGCCATGGATTGAGTTTATCAAGAGTACGTGGGCAAGGGTATGACGGAGCAAGTAATATGCGAGGTGAGTTCAATGGTCTCAAAGCTTTAATTTTAAGGGAGAATCAAGTTGCATATTATGTTCGTTGCTTTGCTCATCAACTTCAATTGACTCTTGTTGCTGTTGCTAAAAAGCATGTTGATGTGGCCTACTTTTTCTTGGTAGTTGCTAACATAGTAACTATTGTTGGAGGCTCTTGTAAAAGACAAGATGCTCAGAGATGCGCAAGTTGCTAAGATCAAAGAAGCATTAGACAATGGAGATCTTAGAAGTGGAAGAGGTCTCAATCATGTGACTAGTCTTAAACGTGCTGGGGATACACGTTGGGGTTTTTATTATGGGACTCTTCTTAACTTGATTTTGATGTTTTCATCCGCTCTTGAGGTACTTGACATGATTCAAGAGGATGACCCATCAACAGATCACAAAGCGCAAGCTCGTTCTTATAAGAAATCAATGCTATCTTTTGAATTTGCATTTACCTTGCACTTGGTTAGAGATGTTATGGGGATCAGAAATGAGTTGTCAATAGCATTACAAAAGAAGACACAAGATATTGTAAATGCTATGACACTTGTTGAAATGTCCAAGAACCGGTTGCAAATGATGAGAGATGATGGGTGGGATACTTTATTGGCGGAAGTGTCTTTATTTTGCAGCAAACATGATATTCATGTCCCTAACATGAGTGACATGTTTGTTTCTAGTGATCGGCAACAACGCAAAGCTCCCTCAATCACACTTTCTCATCATTATCGTGCTGATCTATTTTATTCAGTCATAGATATGCAACTTCAAGAGCTAAACAATCGCTTCACAGAGGCGAATACGGAGTTGCTACTCTGCATGGCTTGCTTGGATCCTAAAAATGCATTTTCGGTATTTGATAGGAAAAAGTTGGTCCGTCTCGCAGAACTCTACCCGTCTGACTTTTCTAAGGTGGACTTAATGGCATTGGACATTCAACTTCAAAATTTCATTGTAGATATGAGATCTGATACAAGATTTGTTGGGCTTAAAGGGATTGGAGAACTTGCTGAAAAGTTGGTGGAGACAGATAAACATGTCATATATAGATTGGTCTATTTGCTTGTGACATTGATGTTGACTCTTCCTGTCGCCACTGCATCGGTTGAAAGAAGTTTTTCAGCGATGAAGTATATAAAGAGCAATTTGCGCAATCGAATGAGAGATCAATGGATGAATGATTGCTTAGTTACTTATATTGAGAGTGATGTATTTGATACCGTTGATAACGAGGCTATTATGCAACGGTTTCAAAATATGAAAACTCGTCGAGGGCAATTATAATATACTTTATGTCTTTATCCTTTGTTTTTTAGCGGCATTGTCGATATTAATGGAATTTTGTTTTGTCTATATTAAGTTGTGGTTTATAGTAGTAGACCATAAGAATTTATGAACACCCTTAAAAAAATTCCTGGAGCCGCCACTGTGGAAGGTAGCTCATAACAATAATTTGTAGCAGTAGCATGAGTTAGTTCAGTTCAGTTCTTCTTCTTATTCGATTCAAGCTGAAGAAGCATTTGAATGTTGTTCGTTGAAATCTATATTTAGGTGTTTGTTTTGCTTATTCATCTTTTTTCTTATGTTGTTTTTCCGTGGTTTAATCTTTATTCAACACCTGAGAGTTTGACCGTGGCTTTAAATTCTAGAAATGATAGTTATAAGTATTTTTCTAGCACGCTTGCATTGGATAATATGCCATTATGAAAAAAATAGCCAAACAGTCATAAGTCTATAGATGCAGACTCAAATAAACAAATAGGATAATAAGATGCGATAACTAAATAGGAGCAATGATAGCATTTTGCGGCAGGCAAAGGTTAGAACTCCCTAGTGCCAACTCTTACTATTTATTTAACAAAATTTTATGCAATTACCTAAGGGGACATTGACTCCTCTAATTAACTCTTCTTCTTTCTTTTTCTTTTTTTTTCCTTTTTTGTTCCAATATAATGGCAGAAAAAGGCAACTGGCGTAGCGATTCCATTGGGTGTGATCATACAATTCTTTATCCTTATGAAATGTCCGACTATAAAGTGCTCTTAAGAGGTACTGAATCGGAGGAAACAACCCATACATTAGCACGAGAGCTACATAAGGAATCACTCTCACATGGATATGATCCCTCAAAAATTACTATTGTATGTACATTCGAACATGCAACCAAGTGAAAGGAAATTTCATCTCACACTCTTCACCCTTGCCAACTCGGCTACCACCTTTGGTGGTGTGCCATTGACGGCTCTGTTCTAAAAACAAAGTTAGTTTAAAAAAGCTAAAAGCGAAGTCCATTTTGAGGCTTGGATTGGCTTCCTAAGATCAAATTGGAGTCTAAATGTATCCTCTTTGCGTGTTTGTTATACAATTACTATATCTTCAAGTGTAAAGAAAACAAACAACACCTTAAAAAAATTACTTTGAGAGACAGGGTTGAGAGTAGGGTTGCAAACGAATAGAGCTGTTCGCGAGCAGCTCGTGGCTCTGGTCGTTAAGGCTCGGCTCAGCTTGTTTAGTAATCGAGCCGAGCTCGAGCTCAAGTTTTAGGCTCATTTAGTGAACGAGCTCGGTAAAGCTCGGCTCGTTTATATATGCTCGGCTGGTTTAAGAAGACTCGTTAAGTAAATTACCTTGGCTCAGCTTGTTATGGGCTTGGCTCGTTCACGAACGAGCCGATCTTGAGCTCTACAAAATTTATCTCGACTCGTTTACACCTCTAGTTGAGAGTTTCTCTCCCTAGAAATAGAGAGTGAAAGCCTTTTTCCCCTTTAGGATTTCCAGCCCCCTCCCTCACCCCCTTTCGTCTCCCTTGCTCCCATCACTTTCTCCATGGCTGGTTCCCCTCTCCCTCTCTATCATTTTCCTTATAGACTCTTTCCTTTGGAGAGAAGTTATCACATTCTCTCCTTCATTTTTGAATTGTCCATCAGCAATCTATGATGGATTCTAATCTACAACTCCAGATCTGGTTTCGTAAACTTTTTCGAGCGATCGACTATGGGTTCTCCGGCAACTGGTGATGTGGATTCTGGCGATTGGAAATTGGCCTCCGACGATGATTTTGACGCACCTCTATTTTTGTGATCTAAAGATAAAGAGAACAACGGCGGCGGTTATGTCGACAACAAATGAAGGCGGTGGTGAGATTGAAGACTATTTTTGTAGGATGTTTAATTTTCTTTCCTGTTATTTTGGTTTGGCCATTGGGCTTTGTACTTTTTTTTGTTCCGACCTTTTTTTGTTTTAGGTCTTTGCACCGTGTAGTTTGTACTTGATTTTTTTTTATCAAAGTTTCTCCAGCCTAGTTAGTGTAAGATTTCATCAAATAAAACTTAAAGTCTTGGGGTTGGGGTGCTGGTGTGCGCGCATCCGAGTTGTTGATATTGGCAATCAACGGCTTATATTTCATCTTGGCAATGGACGGCCCGAATCTGCAAAGTGACAAGATGAAATCAGGACTTTTTGAAACACATCCGACGGCTTAAGTGCCGCACACCAGGCTCCCCGTTTCCAAACTTAAAAAGCCAAGTAGCAAAGGATTTATACAAATAAGAAGAAAAGAAAGAGCATTAAAATACTGTAGACGGCAATCAGTTGTTTAAGAATGAGATAGAGAGAGAACAATAACATGTGCAATAAGAAAGGCATTTTGATTAGATAAGAGCATCCTTATCTCACACACAAAAAAAAAAAACACCAAATTTAACCTCAAAAACACATTTTATAATTTAGCAAGTCACTTTTCAAAAAATTCACAAAATCAGACTCTCTATTCAAACTTCAGCAAGTCACTTTATCAAAAACTCACAGAATCAGACTCTCTATTCAAACTTACTCTTTCTCCCTCCTCTTTTGGTGAGTGAACAGTAGGTCACCAAATTTGTTAAGTTACTGTAGCAAAGTTAAGAAATCTTCAAATTGGTGACTTTGTTTGGTAAGGCTGATTTTTGAGGTTTTGGAAGAGTTTGCTCTCTATTTTAACTTTAAAGTTAAATTGTTAAGTCACATATTGATGCTCTAAAGAGAGTTTGGAGGTTACGTAAGGGCATCCTTCTTATCAGACTCAACAAAAAAAAACACCAAATTTAACCTCAAAAACACTTTTTATAAATTAGCAAGTCATTTATCAAAAATTTAAAAATCAGCCTCTCTATCCAAACTTTACTATTCCCCTCAAGTCTCATAAAAAAAAACTTTTTCTTAAAATATTTTTCTCCCCCAACTGGGGAGTTGTGCAAGTGGATGGAATGGGAGACACGGAGGCAGAGGACAGAAGTCAAGGAGTGAGAAACTGTTAAACTATTCGGTAGCCTGTGAACAATAACTTTACCCCAATACCGAGTTACTGTAGCAAAGTTACAATTTTTACAAATTAGCCCAACACTTGTTGATGCTGATTTTGGGGTGTTTTCTCCCCTTTGGCTCAACAAAATAACCATCAGGGGCATTTGCCTCCTCTGATGGGATGCTCTAAGCTGGCAAAATTTGTCCTGGCATTAGAGTAGTAGTATCTGCACAAATTAATCAACTAATTACGAAGATACGTAATCGGATGATTGGAGGACGACAAAGCCCACCCCCCCAATCAAAAGGGCATTGTAAATTTTGCAATTGGAAGGAAGGGAGTGGTTAGCTGCCTGGTTAGGCCAAAAAGGATCGAAATAGAGTATTCTCATTCATACCCCTCCATTACCTAAATAATACTCCTAGTAACAATTAGAAGAACATCATTGATAGCGAAAGGCATCCTGAAAAAAAAAAATAATAATAAAAGGGGTCCTTGACGACTCATTATCATCTCCATCATCCATCTACCCACTTCCATCATTTGGTAGAATTGCAACCATGTTAACCTGAAGGGGTAGCACAAGTGGCAACGAGATCAGGTAACCTCTTGCGTTAGATTGCAAGAGAGAAATCTCTTGTGAATCCCCTAGTACCGGCGTGAATGATCTGCCTTTGAGCGAACTGGGAATGAAAATAATTAAGTAGGCGTAAGCTGACCTGCAGACACTCTTGACCGTCGGGAAAAAAAAAGAAAAGAAAAGAAAAGAATTGCAACCATGTGAAAGTAAAACTTCGTGGTGACGTAACGTAATAGAATTTCCAACTCCTAATAGTAACACATTAAAATAACAAGACACATAGACTCTATTTTCAGAAACCAATAGGTATTAAGATGCTGTTCGAATTGGGGACATAATTTTGATGCAAAGGCGCACCTTTGAAAGGTTTTGTTGGTACCACTGCCTGCATCCAAGGTTTTGCATGCGGCAATCTTATATAGCACATGGTTGGTGTTGTGGTCCTAAACCCAAAACAAATTACAGTAAAAAAAAGGAAAAGAAGAAAAGGAGGTGCATGCAAAGTAGCTGACGGATTTTAACTTTGTACGGGCTAAAAATGGGCCTCACTTAATTATTAAAAGTAGGCCCAGGTCCACCATTGATATTGTCCCCCCCAATCAAAAGGGATGTATTGCAGAATAGATGAGATAAAGCCGAAACCATGGCCCATTTACAGACACGACTCTACACTAAAAAACCGCCCCACACAAAAGGATGAAACCGAAACATCAAACTAAACTAAGGATGGAAACTACATTCATAGGCTTACAATTTGTCTCTAATAGTCAGCCTTAAAGCTTCCCAAAAGAAACCCAGGTCAGTTAACAAAATAATCTCATGACATGAGCCGGGCTCAATAGCATTATCAGAACTAACTCAGAAATTCCAAGTCAAATGAGTATAGAATAGATAAACAGAGGCAAATCCTAATGTATTTTACAAAATAACATAATCATATGTTGACAATATCAGGCGTAGTAAACAACAATAGTACAACCTACAACATTACAGACTAAAGGAAGGGATAAATCCAGGGGGCATGATAATCATAGGCCCATGCAGTTATATAAAATCAGACCGGATCATTTCAAGTTTGGTGAAAAGTGGAACAAATGTTCAAAGTGCGTTTGATTGATACAATATCGATGCCATGTGAAGTGGTGAATTGAATATAGCAATTCAGATAGGATGCAGTGCTAGACATGCTCAAAGGGCCACGAATCATGGAAGTAACGGAGCTGGAAGAAAATGATGGGAATGAGCATAGACATCTGGAAAGTATGTCTGCATTGGCTCAGAGTCGAGAGGTTTTGAAGGGAACAACTTCAGGATTGTAACGAAAGTTAACCTCTAAAGATAGTGTGGCCCTGCTTGACAAAACAAATCTAACAGGTAACCCATGGTCAAGCAGTTAAATTTTTAAAAACAAAGAATGACTTCATAAATCACTGAAATAGATAAACCCAAAGCAGTGATAAAAGTAAATAAATCTTTCTGATAACTGATCTATTGTTCCAGCTTGACCAAACTAATGTAGATGGGACACCATGGTGAACCAATCTCCATCGGCACAAAGCTTTGGTAACCAAGGCTAAGTCTCAGGTATGAGGTATCTGAATTTGCATTAACGTAATATCAGCAGTTTCCCAATGCAGTTAAGGCAAAGTATCTGAAGAAGAGGATATTTACAAGTTTCTAGGATACTTTCCCAAAAACAGGGCAATTTCAAGTTTTTAGGAGAGGATATTTACAAGTTCTAACACGAAGTCCTTCGCACAAAGGTCAAGATTCTTTTTCATGATGAAGGTTTTGATGGGTTTAATTTTACTACTGAATCATGCTAATACTTAAATATACCTTGGAAAAACTGTTTAGATGTTGATTTAAAGCCCAATGACACACTGGAAGCAATTTTCCCATTCTGAATTGAGTGAACGTGTTACAGGTGGACAAGAATCTTTTCAAGGTGAAGTGTCAACGCCCTCTGAGGAGTGTTGGCAATGGTTTAGAGGAGCCGAATATTTTAACTCAGCAAAAAGAGTGTCCAATCTTTCAGTATGTGTTGGCATCATGCTCAAGATGGCTACCCAGAAAGAGTGTTGAGTCTGTTGACAACTTTGTTAGAAAATGTGATTCCATTTTTCAGATGCCAAAAAGTGTCAATGCCTTCTGAGGATTCATTGTATAAATGATTTGAGTTCATCTAATCTTCAAACCGCTAAAAAAAGGCCACGGTTATACAATTGGAATGATTCTTGAGTGACTTGAGATAAAAAAATAACTTTACAGATCTCCTGAGTCTTTACCAAAACAGTTGAGTTGCACCCACTAAGATTGCTTCACATAAAGTGGTACCCTGACCTCGTGATTCCTGCTTGGTTGCTAACTTCTCAATCTGAGGGACATAATAGTACAATACTACTAGAGAAGCTACAGGGTGGCTAAGAACCTTTCTTCACTCGCAACATAAATAAGATAATTCAAACTTAGAAGAACCTCCCATGGTGGACAAAGCAAATAAACGTGATTTAGGAGTGTGCAACTCTTGCCGCTTGCAGCTAAAAGAATCATGATTGCCCCGGAAGAACTACGTGTCATGAATAGCTGGTATTTATGTTGACTTTAGAAGTCAGCCCCGAGAAACATCACAGAGATTTTTCCAAGGAAATAGATTCTTTGAAAGATGTAATTGAATTGCAGGATGCCAGAAACTAATATGCGCTGCCCAAGTAGTAAGACTAAAGTCGCACAATAAGCACCCCAAAATTAAACAGAAATGACTTAATCTCAACACAAGCTGTTTGGATTAATATTGAATCAGAATTCCTCTTACTACATAGCAATGTCACATGTTGTTGACAACACTTCCTTCCACCCATCATACTGTCTTTGGAGTCACCACCAAAGTACACAAAAACACGACACAAATTGCTTAGCCCCAAAACTCACAAAGCTGAAAGCCAAATTCATGCTTATGAAGAATGGGGTACTCAGCAAAACGAAAACTAGACTAATATAAGGGAAACCCACACTAAATGAAATTGCCAATGCCCAATCTGCATTGCATATGAAACCACCACATTGTCTGGTCCCCATAACGCGCAGAATCTATCAAACTAAAGTTACCTCATAATGAAAACACCAATTACCGCTTAGATTTACTAACCACCTTCAATTAAGGATCACGTTCATTTTTGGAAAGGCAAAGTCCGGGGTGAAAAGTGCTGCGGCGCCGAGTCCTAGAGGGAAGAATGTTGTCCAAATCGACCTCCGCAAGGGGATCTTCAGAGAGATCGCTGCTATCGCCACCGTCAGATTCAACCCCATCCCCACCGTCGTCACTCGAATCGTCATCAGATTCTTGAATCAATTTCCCTTTTCCCTTCTTGTCTTCCTTCAAAATACCTTTGCCCTTGCGATCAACCTCTACCATTTTCCCATTCGAATGCTCATCGTCGAAGTCTTCATCCCCATCCTCATCATCTTCGTCTTCATCCTCGTCGTCGTCTTCTTCTTCTTCGTAGTCCTCTTCATCGTCGTCTTCCTCATCTTCACCATCGATCTTCTTCTCCAAGACGGGTGAAGAACAGGTTTTTTCAGCAGAGTTTTCCAATCTCTGCTTTTTTAGACCGTTTTCGTCTTTGTCTTCGTCTATAGAAGTGAGATCCGTTTTTCGTTTCGGAGGGATTCCGTGCGCATGTTGTTGTTGCTGCTGTGCTTCATCTTCGTTCTTCACTTCTGCCATTACATCGACTAATCTATAGAATATTCTGGAGAAATTGTAGGGTTTTGGGGGAGTGTTGTAAAGGGAAGAGAGGGCTTCG